>OY757916.1:83561891-83846891 GCA_963585895.1 Sepioteuthis lessoniana | reverse complement strand
CCCTTGAAAAAGACCCACTCATGAAAAGAAGTGTCTTGGATATGACACTCAACTGTATCTGATGGTAACGCCCCAGTTCTGGAGATCTGGGGAATGTCTTGTACCAGTCCGACTCATAGTGAACCTGAGAGTAATGGCAATGAAAGGGTACTTCATTTTCCCCACGATCCAGAAATGGAGCTACGACACCAAGGTGTAGGGGAGGGCGCTACTCCTTTCCCTGGATTGCTCCACTTTACCCTCGAGTCTTACCTTATAATGGTGAGTGCTAAGCAAGGAGGGATCAAGTACCATTTTTGAGTCTTTGGTATGACTTGACTTGGATTGGTTGGTTGGTTGTTTGGGTTTTATGGCATATCAACCTTTGTAGGTCATTCAACGCAAAATTCTATCTATATATACATACATATTCAACCAAAGATTTCAAAACGAATATTAAGGTAGGTAGAATTTTCTATTTGCAGGATTTCATTTGTTTGCACAAGATTAACCAGTTTCAATTTGTCATGTCATATTTTTTGGTACAACTCTGTCTCTCACTAGAAGGACAGAATGTCATCTATTTTGACGTTCTTGAACAGATCGGTTAAGTTATTTACTTTGAAAAATCGCTTTCTGATAACAGCAAAAGTTCTGCATTCTATAAGAATGTGTTTAACCGTGCAAGTTATCTGGCAGGTTAAACTCGACCTGGGATTGAATCCAGGTCTCCCAGGCCATTGGCAAACACTCTAGCCATTATGGCAATGATTCTATAGGAATCATCATACTTGATGCCATATAAATGTAAACCCTTTTTAAGAAACCACAACACGAAAAATGCAAATATATATTTATCCAAATCTAGCGTTGGATCAAAAGGCGACACAAAGTCGGTTTTTAACAAAGTCTAACAGGTTTGAATTCAGAGTTTTCCTTCTCTTAGATTGTTTGCCAGACCAAGGTTAAAGGGTTAGCCTGCCCCGCTGTTTACCTATAGCTGTGGATAGAATAGTTGGATGCTTACTTTTTCCAAAGTATTAACGCAATGTGAAATGCAAACAGACTCGTCCAGGATTTGAACTCATGTAGTGGTTTCCATTTCCTCATGAGCGTCGCCTCAAAAAATATAAATATCAACCTTCAAACCACTAGGCATAAAATAACCGCAAACTTTGAAATCAATCAAACATCTAACTTCAGAGAACTGAACCTTTTATTCAATCCACAGAGGCGGACTATTTTCAATCTGGAGTCTATGCCTTAAAACATCTCGTATCAATTAATTCGCATTCTTTGTTATTTCGCTTTTGTAATGTGTCTTCTCTTTTCACTAATGTCTGTTGCAATGTGGTTTAAGGTCTTGAGTGATTTTTTGGTCCCCATGTCAGTTTCGTATCACGGACACTAAATTTAGATAAATGTAGTTTTAGGGATGCATCACAAAACTCTTTAATCAAATTAGTTGTGTTCACAGAAATTATGGTTGATTGGTCAGTTGTTTTGTTTTACGGTGTATCAAGATTTTCGGGTCATTTAAACCGAATTAAATTTCAAATAATTCAGTTTAGTTTAAATGTAGTTTTTTGTTTACACACTGGTAAATGTCAAAACAGTTTTACTTCAAACAATTCACTTTGGCATAAATACTCTGTTTAAATGTCAAAACAGAGCTATTTCAAGCAATGCAGTTTAGCATAAGTTCAAAGTTTAACAGGTGCTACCTCGGGCCAGAGTGGACCTTGGCCCAGTTGGCTGGGGCTGTAGAATACGCCGACTGCTTCTCTACAGAGGGGTAAGAACCCACCTAACGAGTATCCCTAATATGACATTAAACAATCTGATGGCGAGGTTCTAGTAATACTGGAGCTTTGGGGAATGCAGAGTACCCCTTCATTGGCATCGCTCTCCAAGTCCACTCTGGCCCGATGTGGTAGTACCTGATAGGGGCCTATCTCTGGGTCAAATAGAACTAAACTGCGTGCTTATGCTAAATTGAATAACTAGAAATAGGTTTGGTTTGGTTTGTTGGTTTTATGGCATATCAACTTTTGTAGGTTATTTAACGCCAAATCCATTTTTATGTAAATAATCTGTTCTATTGAAAACAGTTAAGTTTAGCATAAGTACAGTTTAATTGTCAAAAACATTTCCATTTCAAACTATTCAAGCAGTTATATGTAATAATTCAGTTAAGTGTAAATAGTTTTAATGTCGAAAAACAGTTCTATTTCAAATAATTCAGTTAAGCATAAGCACACAGTCTAAGTGTAAGTACGGTTTAATTGTCAAAAACATTTCTATTTCAAGCTATTCAGTTTACTCAATTCAGTTTAGCATAAGTATGCTGTTAATTCTATTTAACCCATAGATAGGGCCCTATCAGGTGCTACCACTCTGGGCCAGAGTGGACCTGGGAGCGATGGCAATGAAGGGGTACTCCGCATTCCCCAAAGCTCCAGCATTGCTGGAACTTCACCATCAGATTGTTTAGTGTCATATCCAGGACACTCGTTAGGGGGGGTCTTACCCCTCTGCAGAGAAGCAGTCAGTGTATTCTACAGCCCCACCTGACTGGGCAATAACTAGAAATAGAACTGTTTTAAAATTTAAACTTCGTACTACGCTAAACTGAATTGTTTGAAATAGAACTGTTTTGACATTTAATCGTGTGTGGACAAAAACTATACTTATACTAAACTGAATTGTTTGAATTAGAACTCTTTGACTAAATTGAATAGCTTAAGATAGAAATGTTTTTGACAATTAAACAGTGTACTTATGCTAAACTGAATTGTTTGAAACAAAACACATTATTTGAATAAAAATGGATTTGGCGTTAAATAACCTAAAAAGGTTGATAACCCATACAACCAACCAACCAGAGTGGACCGGGGAGCGATGATAATGACTTGGTACTCGGCATTCCCCAAAGCTCCTGCATCACTGGAACCTCACCAACAGATTGTTTAGTGTCTTATCCAGGACACTCGTTGGTGGGGTCTTACCCCTTAGCAGAGAAGTCGGTGTATTCAACAGCCCCAGCCGACTGGGTTACAGAAATTGAGTTATTGATCTTAAATGATCTTTTTAAATGCGGGAAAACAGTAATGAGTGGGTAAACTAATTCGTCGAATTCGTTAGCATAATTTTAGAGTACTGCTTGATTGGTCTCGAGCAGTGGTTGCCAATTGATTTTGGACCATGCCTTACTTTTGTATTTCTAAAATTCTGATAACCACCTGTAATATTTACTTCTTACATATTCAAGATTTTACAGCAATTCACGTGAAGGAAGCTGAAAAGAGCATCAATTTAGTTTCTAAACGAGCCTCACCAAAACATTGTATGCCCTCTTGTATGTCAAATCTTTTCTATTTATTCAATAAAACCTTGCAATTCTCATACAGAATGCGCAGGCAGACAGTTTTAAGACGTCAGTATTTAGATTTCTCGCATTTTAAACAATTTAGGCTACCAATTAAACTATGTGCACAAAAAAATATATAGTAGCCTCAGTTTCTGAATTATTTACAACGGAATAAACAAACAAAACTCTTCGACTGAGTTTTATTATTATACTGAGAATACATTCGTAAAGAAAGCCTAGAAAAAAGCCGATTACTTCGAAGAAAGAAACAACACATAAAAACAAAAGTTGTATTTTCTAACCCATTTAAATGCATTATTGCTAGCTTTATTTTCTAGAGGTCTGTATTTACTGAATTATGACTTTCTTATATAAGATTTCAGGTGTGCACACGACTTGTACGAGTCGGCTAACACTGATGTATCCATGTGTAGGAATCGATGGGAAAACGGTACATATGAATTCATTCTTTCTTCTCCAGCAGTGTCCAGCAGTGTCCTCTTTGGGTGGTCTGTAAGATAGGTTTGCTGTTTGGTAGAATGCTGCTTCCAGGATTTCTTCGAAACAGCGAGCGGCATATCCTTGTGTTGTTCATGTCTCGCTTTTTACAACCATAAAGTAGTACTGATACGTCTATAGCTTTGAAGAATTTCCCGTGTGAGATCTAAAATATCTCCACTCTAGAAGGAACCCCTCTTAAACTAGTAGACAAATTCACATACCTAGGAAGCAGCGTCGAATCAACCGAAAAGGACATCAACACGAGATTAGCGAAAGCATGGACAGCTATAAATAGGCTATCCATTATATGGAAATCAGACCTAACCGATAAAATGAAACGCAATTTCTTCCAGGCAACGGTCGTATCGATACTACTATACGGGTGCACTACATGGACTCTAACAAAGCGGCTGGAGAAGAAGCTAGACGGCAATTACACAAGAATGCTACGTGCAATCTTAAACAAGTCCTGGTGGCAACACCCCACAAGACACCAACTGTACGGCCACCTGCCCCCTATCACGAAAACTATTCAAGTTAGACGAACCAGACATGCAGGACACTGCTGGAGAAGCAGGGACGAACTCATAAGAGATGTACTCTTATGGACCCCCACACATGGCCGTGCAAAAGCAGGACGACCAGCACGAACATACATTCAGCAGCTATGTGAGGATACGGGATGTTGTCCTGAAGACCTACCTAGGGCGATGAACGACAGGGAGGAGTGGCGAGAGAGGGTCAGGGATATCCGTGCTACCAGCGCGATATGATGATATAATAATAATATCATTTTTCAGTTGGAAGAGCAATTTAGACGAAAAAAATAATCGATGAAATTCTTAAATGTCGCTCGTTTGAATTTTAAAAATATTTCGAAAAAAACTCCTGAAAATTTTTACTAAACAACATTTACTTCCTAAGATAATGTAAAAATATATAATTTTATATTTTAATATAACAGTAACCTTTTGTAAGCGTTCAGTTTAAAATCTAATTGACATCCAAGATTGTAAAATCGACACTGTTTAAAGAAATAAAATCGCTGCAATTATAAAAGAAACAATTGTATTGTTGGCAACAATAAGCGAAGAAAATATCAGAAAAATTTCGAAATGTTTCAATTTCAGTTCATTTGTTTGAACTTTGCAAAAGAATTTGTGTGGGACACTGCATAACAACAATTCTCAGAATTCTAGAACATTAATTGTCAATGTGTCTTGACCTTGGACAAAACTAAAATATTTACCAACAATACATTCTTTGCCTTTTCCAGCAGTTTCTTGTAACTTGACTCTGACGTATATAACACAAGCTCACCAACAGTAGCAAGAAATCGTCTCACTGTCATTCTTAACTGGAAGCTATCAAAGAGTTGGCCTCTTACCCAGCGTAGACGTGTATTCAGCTAGTTTTATAAGAAACCGTAGATTTATTGTCGGCGTTTTGATTATATTACCATATCGCTCTCACTGCGGTACTATGTGACGCAAAAAGTAGTTAATAACAGACACACGTTGCGCACATGGTCAACGGGGGTTCGTAAACAGTCAGTTAACAGACGTACATGTGTAAAATAGAAAGAAATAAACAATCACACATGGCTTGTTGAGGAAAAAAATCACTGAACAGAACACTCATACAAAAAAACGGAGTGACATAGATATAGACACAGGTGTCTAAAAAGAATACAGCTACACATTGCCGAGAATTCAAAAAAAAGAAAAGAAAAACGAGAGAAACTCGTTTTGGTGCACACATGGCCACATCTGTAAGGAAGTGTAGGTTTCGGTGGAAAAGCGAAGGAGTTAGTGTATGACTGCCAATACAGGCTGTCGAATAAATAGACATTTTGAACTTTGTCTTTTAGTAAAATGACTAATTTTTGAGGAAACTACACAGAAAATCATTCGTATGTGCTAATGATTGGCTCACATTTTATATAAATATATAAGTTATCTTCGTTGAAATTGAACTCGGCGACCCAAGATCAAACCCTGGATGAGGCTGTTTGCTTTACACA
This sequence comes from Sepioteuthis lessoniana, assembly GCA_963585895.1. NCBI lineage: Eukaryota > Metazoa > Mollusca > Cephalopoda > Myopsida > Loliginidae > Sepioteuthis > Sepioteuthis lessoniana. Next base: position 83,841,018 of record OY757916.1, on the reverse strand, counting down.
TCGCACTACTACCCTCGTGAAAGATACGAATCCAACTATTCTCCTTCCAATTATTGGCAAATAGTAGGGTATACTGGGATCTTTAACGTTAATTGCTTTGTGTGGATATTAGGTTTCGTCAAGAAGACCTACCAAATTCGATGACCGATAAGGAGAGATAGCGAGAGAGAATCAATGATATCAGTCGTTCTAGAAAAAATCGGATTTCAAAGCAGTTTTAGTCTGCTTGACCTTGTGTCACATCCTGCTTGTGGCGAATTGGTTGATATTCATTTATGATGAAGAGTGAAACGAAATTGGATTTTTTTCTTATCCTGAATCCTCTCAATTTGCCACAAATATACGAAACGTGTTTAAAAGGTATCAATACTGAAGATGTATTTACCAAGACAGAAATGAAACGTGAGTTTGTTTTTTTAAATAGTCCCTTTGGCATTCATTACATTTATTCATACGAGTTTCCCATTAATCGAGGGATATCAGAGGCTCCTCGCTTGATATTATGGGCAGCTGCGACATTTTACTTCATTTTATGTCTTCCACGTCATTAAATCTTACCCTTAAGATGGATTTTCCGTTTAGAAAAAAAGGAAAAGCCTAATATGTAAGTAAAGAGCATACTAGAACTCGTTAGTATAGAAAGTACAAGATCTGGTTGGTATATAATGTGCTATATCTGCTAGGAAGAGAACGTGCTTGATTTGTTTGTTATAGAGCGTGCAAGATCGTGTTGGCATAGAGTGTACTAGATCTGATGGATATCGAGCGTTGTAAATCTAGTTGGCATAGAACGCGCTAAATCTGGCTGGCATGGAGCGTTCTAGATCGGGTTGGTATTGAGCATGTAAGATATTGTTGCTGTAAAGCATGTTAGATCTGGTATAGAGCGCACGAGATATGGTAGGCATGAAGCGTCCCCATTCTAGTTTCTATAGAACGTACTAGATCAGGTTGGTATAAAACGGGCTAGATCTAGTGGGTATAAAGCGTGCTAAATTTGATGGGTATAGTTCTTACCGTGCTTTCACAATCGTCTGTTTCATCCATAATTAGAGATCATAATGATCTCTCACTGACTCATTCCGATTTTATCTAAATATCAAGAGATAAGAACTTATATGAGTTTGTCCGTTGTGCAAATGCCATCGTTTACATTTTTAAAAATTACTCTGTTCTTTGTCTATAATCATTTGTTTGTACACAGTGATATAATGACAAATATTCTTACCTAATACAAATATTTTGATTACAGCAGTATAATATTGATTATTCCAATGTGATACTAAGAATCTATTCACAATTATGATTTAAAGTAACTACTCTGTTTAATAATTATTATTTGTTTACACAAATATATATGATTTCAACTATTTCTAATACCAATAAACTACAGACAATTATATGGTTTTAAATGTGTATTTACCAAACCCCATTACCACAAACAAGTTAGGATACAAAGTTAATTTTAAGCTGTGAAAGTACAGCTGGTTTGAAGTCTGAGTTTTCTTTATCAATGATTGCTTTGCCTTACCAAAGCTAGAGAACTCAGTTTAGTCAACAAGTTTTCCATGGTAGGCGGTAGATTTGGATTCACGCTCTTTCCGAGGGCTGTTGTTGAAAATGAAACGCAAACAGCTTCGTCCACGATTTTAACTCCGGTCGCCGAATCCATTCCAGTGGCGATAAGAGCAGGTTTTATATATCTGTAGAGAGTACAGTCTGCCTATTTTAACCTTGCTAACAGCTGTTTATAACAATTTACTGAATGGCTTTCGCATCAAATAACCCATGAAGGTTATTATTTCATTAAAACGAAGCAACGAAACAATGCAATTTATTTTTATCTTAGTTACTTTATACAGCAATTTTTCTTTATTTGTTTGTGTCAGAATCAGAATTGATTTACATGAGATGGAAAATATTGTAAACTATATCAAGCAACTTGTCTTCATCCGAGATAATAAGTTTATGTATCTAAAGGGAACTTAGGCACATGCATTTTTGTGGTTTGCGTCGGCGTGAGATTTTATAAGAGTGTGTTTGGACACCAACGCTTTGATAATGCCAAAGAATAGGAAGCAAAAGAAAATTATTTATTCAATTGAGGAAAGAAAAAGAAAAAATACCAATTCCATCAGTCTGTTTTCCAAACCCTGAAGAACTATTTCTTGCACCTCAACTATTATTGGTATCAACGGCATCTTAATGTTCTACTGCTTTTTCAGGTCTCTGGCAAGATCTAAGTATTTTTCTATCTTTTCGCTTTCTTTCATTTTCACTCTGTCCTCCGCTGGAACCATAAAATTCAGCAGATGACAGGGTCTTTTTTCTTGTTAATTAACACTGTTGTGCTTTCTGGTTGGGATTAAGCGATTCATTTGTATCTCAAAATCCCAGAGACTTTGATGCATCTCATTTTCAATGAGAGATTCTGGTTTGTGCAACTATCATTGGTTAGGATGAACAAATTTTAATTTCTTGCACAATTCCTAGTGGATTATCTTCCCCACTCAATCGAGCCATGTTTTGTACTTTTTCGTGTCATTTTAGTATTCTGCATTTGCTTATTATGTGATTAATCGTTTTAGCTCTGTCCCGGAGTCATGGCACCTGATGGGGTCCTATCTATTGATCAAATAGAACTAAACTGCATACTGATGCTAAAGGGAATTGTTTGAAATCGAATTGTTTTTGACATTGAAACAATACTACGCTAAACTGATTTGCTTGAAATAGAATTGTTTTGATATTTAACTGTGTGTAAAAAAAAAAACTATACTTATACTAAATTAAATTGTTTGAATTAGAACTGTTTGACTAAACTGAATGTTTTTGACAATTAAACAGTGTACTTGTGCTAACTGAATTATTTGAAATAAAATTATCTGTATAAAAATGGTCTTGCCCTCAAATAACCTACAAATGTTCATATGCCATAAAATCCAAATAACCAACCAGCTAACCAACCAAACAAAATGTTGGCATTAAATAACCCATAGGGGGTCGATATGTCGCTAAACAAATAAACATCAAACATTTTATGAGGGAAATAAACATACCTCTTCCTCCTCATCATCAAAGTCTGCGGCAATACAGATTCCTTTGACTCTCTCTCTCTCTCTCTCTCTCTCTCTCTCAATCTATCTATCTATCTATCTCACCATCCGTCCGCATCGGCTATCATTCTTAAAAAGTCCTCTTGACTGCACTCAGTGTCTGCACAAAGCTGGTGAATGCTAATTTTTGCGGGCCAGCTATCACTGTTGTGTAAGTGTCCATTGTAGAACGTCATTTATGCCTTCGTTCTAACTTCTTGAACAGTGCCCAGCATGTCTTGTTCGTCTTTCTTGAATAGTTTATGAGATAGGAGTTAAGTGACCACACAGCAGCTGCTTTTTAATGTGCTGCTTTCAGGACTTGTTGAAAACAGCACGCAGCAGCAATTATTATGGGACATAGGTAGAATTCTTAAAGAAAATATTAAACTTGGGAAAAAAAACGAGAAACCGAATAATATGAGAATGTATCAAACCTAAACAAGCAAGTAAAGTTCCGCATATGATTTCGAATTTTTGTAATTAGCCATCACATTAAGGATTTCACAGACATCAGTTTTTACATCATTTACAACATTTTAAATATTTACATCTTCTGCAATGACATATTTCGCCTCGCTTTCCTATCCTAATACACTACAATAAGCCTTTCCTCTAAGCTTGTATTTCATATTGATTACCGTTGATTTCCGGAATTTCGTGAATATTTAAACTGAAAAGCAAAGTAAGAGTTGAATGGTCTCTGCATTTTATATGTCATTAAAGGCGACACATATAAATATATCATCTTTTCGCTGAATACAAAAAATATTTACAAGAAATCTTTTAATCTGATCAAAGATTTTTAAAAAACGAAAAAAAAAAAAAAATTAATGACAAATCCAAGATAAGGGAAAAGCAAGAATTTAAGCGAAATAACAATTGGTTGGTGTTTAATTACGTATCAAACCCTGTGTGTCTTTCAATGCCAAATCTTGTTTTATACATATATATATATATATATATATATATATATATATATATATATATATATATATATATATGATTTGTAAGCGAATAGTTTGTCGGTAACTTTATTTTTAGACGAGTTATTAAAGCTCAGTTAAACATTTACTATTATTCCTATCTAATACTAATAATTCTATTTTTATATTAATCATTTGCAAGCATACATTTAAAAGGTTTCTACTAACAATAATATTTCTATCAAGTAATCTTATGTAATATGAATAATTGGAATACATCTATACGTTTTCAATTAACTGATAATAATAATCTCTAGTAAGTGATTAAACTGTTCTATTTGACCAATAGATGACACCCTAACTATACGGAGAAGAGTGGACCTGGGAGTAATGACAATATTGGGGTACTCCATTTTCCCCTAAGATCTAAGACAAGAGCCTCACCGTCAGATGCAGTTTAGTGTCATACCTAAGACGTTCGTTATAGGGAAGACTAACTCCTTTGCAAAAATATAGTCGATGTATTTAACAGTCCCGCCCGACAGGGTTAATTAACGAATTTGAATGTAGCAAACTATTCCTAAAAAGGAAGGAAGGAAGGAAGGAAGGATGACTTTTAAGGAAATAAAGATTGAAAAGACTAAAACGAGGAAATGGAATTCAAAATATGAAAGGAATCAAAGAAACAGAAAAAATAGAATATGAAAGAGAAACTAGAAATTAAGTAAAATTCGAAAGAATCTTGAGATAATTTTTTTTTTTCGAAAGCAAATGAAAATGAAAAGCAGTTGTAATTCAAAGTATTTTCTTTATGAGTGAAACAAGATTATTTTCTGCTTCTAAAGGATTCGAGAGAGTTTGGGAATGAAAAATCAAGCACCAATTACAAAAGGATTATATAATTATAAAAATGCGAAAAAAATTGTTTTGCATTATGTAGTCTGACCTAAGGCCACGTTATTAGAGCACCCAGTAAGCCCACTACACTAACAGATAATCAGTGAGACGAGCTTGATAACTATCAGTTCGTGTCCACTACAATTTATCTATAAAGACATGCACAGTTATTGGAGAGGTTTCAGTGACCTTATGGTTAACGTGTTTGACTGCAGTGTCCCTCTCTCTCTCTTTCTTTCTGTCTCACTCTTTCTCTCTCTATCTCTCTCTCTCTATATATATATATATATATGTGTGTGTGTGTGTGTGTGTGTGTACGGGGTGAGTCCCTAGAGCGGAATGGCTAACGTGTTGAATTGCAGCCTCGTTGTTAGCAAGTTCGAATTCTACTTGCACTATCACTTTAACCTTCAGACTAATACCCTTCGGAAAAGGCATGAACCTGTTTTCCCCCAGCTATACGTTAAAAGTATTACTATTGTTCTTCTATAAGGATGGGTTTGGCATTAAATAAATCACGAAGGTTGATATACTATTAAACAAATAATCCAAACTAACCATTCATCGATCGTCTTCTCCGAGATTAGCTTAATCTTGCTCAGGGTCACTAATGCAAAATAAGGGCACTACGGTATATATATATATATATATATATATATATATAGAGAGAGAGAGAGAGGGAGAGAGAAAGAGAGAGAGATTAAAAATAAGCTGAATAAACGAATTTACAAAATAACAAACAGACCCACTGCTATATATATATATATATATATGTGTGTGTGTGTGTGTGTGTGTGTGTGTGTGTGTGTGTGTGTGTGTGTGTGGTGCATTCAATAAGTTTCCAGATTTTTTTGTACAGGCATCTAAAATTGTCGTAGACTCTTGAAAATTCAGTATGTTATTACTATACGTCTTATGAGATGACTGACCAATTTTTATGATTTCAGCTTCAAATCAACAGCTACAGCAGCAATTGGAATACACCCTACTAAAGCCTGATTGTCACAGCTGGTGAAGTTCAAAAATGCAATCTGGATGTGAGGACACTTTAGAAGAACGATATGTAATAAAATTCTGTTTCAAACTTGGTAAAAATGCCACAGAAACGTATTGAATGCTTCAGATTGTTTTTCGACCATCTTGCATGAATTGAGCATCAGTTTTTGAGTGGCATAAGAGATTCAAGGAAAGCGGGGAGTCTGTGAGGGATAAGGAGAAGTGTAGGAGGAGTAAGGAAACCAGAACACCAGAGTTGATTGGTCAAAAGGTTAGTGTTCGGGTTAGGGTTACTATGTTGAGGTTTTAAGGGGGTTCAGGAAAAGATTCCATCGGAAGAGGCTGTCGTTATGAGACAATTGAGGAGATGAAAGAGGCTGTGACGAAGGTCATTGACACGCTCACACAAGAGGACTTCCATGGGGCCTTCCAGAAGTTGTTGGAACGGTAGAACAAGAGTTTCATGTGTGTACTATCAATAAAAGTGCCCATAAGAAAAAAGTCTGGAAACTTATTTATTGATCCTCGTGTATATATAAATAGATAGATAGATAGATAGATAGATAGAGAGAGAGAGAGAGAGAGAGAGAGACATGCACACGGCTGAGCAAATTATATAATAATGTGTCAACAGGCTGGGAAATCAAAAAGAATTCACGGACTTGTTGGATTTCGATAATAAAATGACTTTGTGTTGTATTCAGCTCGTAATGGAAGAATAAATTAAATAAGTAACCGTGTAAAAAAGTATATTTTTCTCCCGTACTACATGAAAGTTCATGCTTTCATCATCTATAGATGAAATTCATATTATGTTTATATGAAACAGTAGCCAAGCAAAAAGAGCATATTATAGCGAGATTTTTTCTTCAGGCAATGCATTTAAATAGCTCTAATTTAGACAATAAATCAATTCTCAATTAGATTAACAACTGAATAATAATTTTTATGGCGTATAAAATCCAAAGATATGTACGGCATTTTTTCATTATCATTATTCATTTTTTAAATTCATCTTTAATGTACAAGTAGCTCAATTCTAGATATTGAGTACCGTTACCGTGAAACCTGGGAACTAGTTTTACTGTAATTTTGGTACCCTTTTGTATATATATATATATATATATATATATATATATATATATATATATATATATATATATACCGAGGATAATTAATAAATAAGGGGGATTTTTTTTTTAGAAAAGAAAAATAGTTTGTTTTCTTTTGTCACTATTTTTTCCGTATTGTTTCCATAAATGTGCGCTCTGCATTGTTTGGAATTAGTTTATTGAAAAATTATCTTAATCTTGCAAGTATATTTGCTTTTAGGACTTTTAAAATGGTTGAAAATCAAACAGTGCTTCAGACATGGACAGAGGTCTGTCATCAAATTTTTGGTGACTGAAAAGTGCCAATCATGTGAAATTTACATTGTTTTTTTGTGATATGTACAGAGAAGCATGTGGTAGTGAAAAGGTCGTCGAAAATCTGTCTATGCAGTAGAAACACAATGACTCTCCGGAAAAGAAAATTTTCTGGGTGTAGCGATGCTGACACTTCGAGAATATGAAAGGACTTATCACTATTGGTTTCCCTGAAACAATTGCATGGATCTGAATAAATTTCCATATTTGGAAGATATTTATAAATTATCATGATATAGAAGACTGTAAATACGACTAAATGGATTAAAAATACTGAAGTTGAATATAAGTCAAGTAATAAGGAGATCAAAAAAGTAAAGGGGGAATGCAATGTAAGGTTTGGCTTTGATGATACATTTACAACTGAAAATTATATATTGTCTATCGAATTGATAGAAAATGAAATGGTTAGAAATTTTGTATCAGGGGAGGCAAATGCTGTTTTAAAAATATATAAAGCTCTTATGAGACCTCAGAGAATATTGTACTCAGGTCTGGACATGGAAATTGGGGTGTAATATTAAAATTGGAAGGCATACAAAGAAGAATGACAAAATAATGAAAAAAAGTCAAGATTACTTTAATAGAGAGAGATTAGAGAAATTATGATTAACCCCTTTACTAGAAATAAGAATGATAGATGATCAAACGGAAACTTTCAAAATAATGATAAAATTTCTAATTATGGAAGACATTTTTTCGATAACTCTTTTCGAATTTGGAATTTACTTACTGTCAAGATAGATTTCAGAAACTAAGTCGACAAACCAATTGGATTTTTTGATAATAAAGTAATTTTGAACAAATTGCTTAATCAGATCAAAAAAGCAATACTGTAAAAAGAATTAAGATTATAGTGGGTGATTTTAGTAAAAATGGTGAGAAAAAAAATTAAGAGGTCATTTTTGGGAAACTATCGGATTGAGTACTCAACAGAATTTGATCTGTATATATATATATATATATATATATATATATATGTGTGTGTGTGTGTGTGTGTGTGTGTGTGTGTGTGTGTGTGTATTTGCAATGATATGTTCTGTTTAAAGGTTTTTTTAACGGTTGATGTACGAATATATTAAAAGGTGAAGATATCCAAGAAAATATAACAAACATATCATTACTATAAACCGTGATTCCAATAACCAACTCCTTTGGCAAAACTTGCCTTATTCATTGAATGGGCCTTACACACACACACACACACACACACACATATATATATATATATATATATATATATATATATATATATATATATATATAAAAGAGAGAAAGAGAAACTGAAGTTTTAAATTCGAATATATAAGTGCGCACAACTGAGCAAATTATGTAATTAGATTATATCAATATACCTAGATAGCTGGTTAGTAGTCTAGAATTGATCACTGACTCGTTGAGACAAGTTACATTGTTAAGACGAGTTCAAATCCTGGACGAGGCAGTTTGCATTTCTCTTCGTATTAATGCCCTTAGAAAAGTTATGAATCCATTACAGTCAATGTATTTTATGCTCCGCCGATAGGACGGGTTATAGTCGTGACCCAATGGTTGACGGATCGTCTAGTTCTAATCTAACTCAAGGCATGCAAAGATGGATTCATATAATAAGTATTAATGAAATCCTTCTTCTTAGGCTTTAAATTTTTCCTTCTACTTAAGTAATCCTTTCTGCTAAATCTTATCTAGGTGTAAATCAGGACAATGTGTAAGAACATTAATTACACATCCTTACGAAGTAATTATTGGAATATTTCAAACAATAACTTGATTTCATTTGAAATAAATTTAAAAGAGGAAACTGTAATAATAATAACAATAATAACAATAATAATAATAATAGCCAACGGCAAAACTGGAGAAAGTGTTGTTAAGGTAGAGGATGCGATTTTGCCATCTGGTAAAGGGTGTGTCTTTTTCTTTTTCTCTTTTCTTATGCTGTTAAAAGTGGTTTATTTTTCAATTGGATTTATTTATTTTTCAACTGTACCCAGCACGACTTAGTCGAAGAGAAATATTCGAGTTATCATGGCACTTTTGATTAGTTTCTATATATGGACTGCTGATTTTATCAGCGTATACTTTTCACAATTTTTCATTCACCACTTGGAAACAAATAACGAAATATTTTACAAGATTTTTTTTTCTTCTTTTTATTGACTGATCTGCTTAAACAAGAGCACTTGTTTATTCTCAACATTTTGACCGTTTCGCAAAACGTCGAGTCTATAATAACAACCAACTTGAAAACATTACGTAGGTAAATCTCCTCGGTGTAAAGGTTAAAAACCTGGTTTTCTAAACCACTTACAAGCATGTTCAGTTTTTACAAAGTTATCTTAATTTTTTTATTTTATTTATTCATTTATTTATTTATTTATTTATTTTATATATCAATTTATTATTATTTTGTTTTGTATGTTCAATTTTTAGATTGACTGTTTTATTGGTTGATTGGGTGGTTTAAATCGCATATCAACTCATTAATTTTATGCCTAGATAATTGCATACATTGTATATTTATATTTGATTTTTTTTACTAGTTTCTTGATTTATTTTCACACGGTTATATGATATAAAGTATTCCTATCAAATTCAAATAACTGGCAAACATACATATCTTACCCATAGATGGGACCCAAACAGGTACTACTTTTCCGGCTCAGGGTGGATCTGGTTGTAATCGGATCGAAAGGGTTACTTGCCACTCCTCAGGAAAATAGAACAAGGGTCTCATTACTCGATGCAGTTTATTGTCATACACTTTCTTTTTAGGGGTTTTACGCCTCTAGAGAGAATACAGTAATTAGATGAGTGAGTAGAAGCTCTTCTAACACCGGAAATATGTATGCCCAACAGTTTTGGTTAAGGATAGCAACTAATCTGTTAATACGGGTGATTTGCTTATAGAAGTAAAGGTTTGCGACCAACCACACTTTTTAGATGAAATGATTACAAAAGAATGGGGCATCAGAGTGCCGAAGTTCCGATTACTGGGAGGAGCACATGCGTCCTCCGATGTTTTGTCAATGCTTTCTGCGCATATGTGTTTCAAAAGATCTGCAGAATGAGAATTGACACAACTTTGTCGGAACATCTTGTAACGAGTCAGGAGGTTTATAGGAAAGAATTGCCGAAAACACTGAGAACTCCAGGAACAAGACAACTTGCCGGTAACTATAACAATATAAGTTTTCATTACAATATGATAATATACGATAGAAAAAGAAAATATTGCACACACTATGAAGGAAAGAAAAGACACGGTGGGGAATTTTGCTCGCATTTTTGCTTTATGCTAATTAGCACGGAGTTTTTCAGTAGACAAATGTCATATCTGCGGTTGATTACTTTTTTCATTTGTGGGATCCAAGTACTGCAACTCCGATTTAAAAAAAATTGGTGTGGATCTCAAGGAGGACCTTTTTGAAAAATGAACCTCATTTGATCACATTTTACGTGAGTATCTTAGTCAGCTCATAAACTTTTCAGCCAACCCACGTATATTTGTGGCAGAAAAATGTTTTCACTATACATAAATAGAAAAATAAAAGAATCAAAATTTTTAAAAAATTGAATTATAAAAATAAGGAAGGATAAGAAATGAACAAGGATTGATTTGGTATCTTTGTTTAATGGCAATTCAACCTTCGTGGATTATTTAATGCCAAAGCCATCCTTGTTGAAAAACAGCAGTGGTACTATTTAACCCATATCTGGGGGTATATTCATAACTTTCCCCAAGGGTATTAGTCCGAAAGTGAACGTAATAGCACGATTGGAGTTTGAACTCACTAATAACGATGTCGCAATTTAGCGCGTTAACCACGACGCCACGGCGAATCCTCCTATTTGTTTAACAGCAAATCATTTCTTTATGGCTTATTTAGTGACAAAATCTTTTTTATTTGTAAATGTTTGATTGTAGTATTCAACAATATTTTCAACGTTCAGTTGTTTTTTATTTTAATTGTACTAGTTTTATTGAATACAGTTGTAAGAATTCAAGTATTCCGATCTTATACTAATAATCTAAACACAATTATCGATGGTATCATGTACTACTATCAAATTTAAATCATTTTATATAACTAAATGGTTTAAACTAACTATTCTTATTTAATGATAATCCTTTGTTGACACACTCTTATATAGTTTCAAGTAATCCTATCCAACAACAATAATTTTGAAAGATGGCCTTTCCTGTGAAAGACTATCAGCTTACGCTGCTAATAATAATAATAATAATAATAATAATAATAATAAATTTCAATTTGACCATGCCAACAAATGGTATATGCACAACCCAGCACCTGACCTAGAAAATGACACACACAAACTCCTATGGGACTTTGACATACAAACTGATCACCTAATCTCGGCCAGAAGACCAGACCTTATAATGATCAACAACAAAAAAAGAAAATCTGCAAAATTGTCGACTTTGCTGTCCGGTTGACCACAGAATAAACTGAAAGAATGTGAAAAGAGAGTTAAGTACCTCGACCTTGCTAGGGAATTGAAAAAAACTATGGAACATGAAGGTGACAAATATACCAATTGTGATTGGTGCTTTTGGCACGGTCACTAAAGGATTACTAAAGGGGCTGGAGGATTTGGAAGTTGGCGGCCGAGTGGAGAATATCCAAGCAACAGCAATATTGAGAACGGCCAGAATACTGAGAAGAGTCCAAGAGGCTTGAGGAGACTTGCTGTCACTCAATCTCTAGTGAAAGACCCTCAGCTAACGCTGATGTGAAAAACTCTAATGAGTAAATAATAATAATAAAGATTAGTAAACAATGGTATCTTCAGATAAGTATTCTTAATACAAATAAATTACATACAGTTAAATGTTTTGAATTATTCCTATTTATCGTTAATGATTCTATCTAATGATAATCGTTTACAAGCACATAGTTATATGTTTTCACGTATTCCTTTCCAAAACTAATAATTTTTGAAGAGATTGATTTTTTCAAAAAATCGAATCTAAACTGGTTCTGCCACTCAGGATTAGAGTAGGTCTGGTGGTAATGGTAATAAAAGGGTACTCCATACTCCCCAGAGCTCTAGAACTAGAGACTCACCAACAGATGAAATTTGCATGGGATACAGTCGGTATTTTCTTCACCCCACGCACAGGGTTGGAAACGAAAAAATCAGTCGCTGAAAAGAATGCCAAGAAAAGAAGAAAACTAAAACTAATAAGCTAAAAATAAATAGGTATCTATCAGGAAGCGAATTAGGTGCCTCGCATAGTGAAATAGGTGATCTTACAGTTGTTAGTGAGTTCAATCATCACTGAATGCTCTTTTTTTGTGATCTTAAACCAAACGAGGCTCAACTGTTGGAAAGCGAATAAAACAAAAAAGTCCTTTTTCTTTTAACATTTACTCATATTCAGTTGTGACGCTTTGGAGAATGTATTAAATCTCTATCTCTCAAAAAATTCAAATATGTACGAGGCTCGGCTCCGGAACACTATACCTCCCGGATGCATCTCCCAATTGTACTTAACGGTGTACGATCAGAGCCAATCCTTGATATCTATAGCGTCTTTAAGGGAAATGCCAAAAGGGCTGAACAATTTTTTGTATCTATCTGCGCATGCACGTAAAGGTCACCACTGTAAGTGCGAATTTGTGTCATATTTCCCCCTCCTATGGAAGTGAACAAGCAAAAACTTCGTCCGTCTTAAGATCAAAATCCGCTTATTATCAATTCTGACTCGTAATTCTTCCGACTAATTTATGTTTCTTTTAATCCCAGCTTTCAGACCGTCACTCTACGATGACTGAGAAGTTACAAACTCTCATTACTAATCATCGGGAATATTCCTATCCGGGACAGCTGCCCTGTCAATTAGGCTACGAAGTTTAACCGGCTACAGAAATTCATATCTAAGTACATCGAATTGATTTTTTGCTTTTTTTGAACAGATGTATTTCTATCTTTTTATTAACTTATTGTATCGTCCATAAATAAGTACACTTCTCTTTTTTATGTTAAATTTCTTCTAAACTAAAGATATCCAGATATAAAAATTTCTAACGGAATATTATACAAACAAAAATGTATATTACATGTTATTTATTTGTAAACTCTACCGTATTGAAACTTTTAGTAAACCAAAAATGCAACACTTCTGCAAACAAAACTAAAATTGCATAAATGTGTATAAATATAAGGGTTGCTCTTATTCATATTTTTTACTATAGAGTTTCAGTTCTTTTGGGGTTGTTAACAAATAATACACAAATTGTATAAAATATTATAATTAGGTCGGAATTCTGAATGCAAACAGCTTATTATTATTATTATTATTATTATTATTATTATTATTATTTGTTCTCTTTTGAGAGTTTTTCACACCAGCGTTAGTTGATGGTTTCTTATTGGAGTTTGAGTGACAACAAGTCTCCACAAGTCTCCAGGACTCTTCTAAGTATTCAGGCCGATCTGAACAATGCTGTAGGTTGGACAGTCTCCTCCCGTCCCGTTATTTCCAAGTCCTTGTACTAATTATTCGGTTACTGTACCAAGAGGACAAATTACAATTGGTATTATCGTCACTTTGAAGTTCCACAGCTTTTTCAATTCAAGGTCGAGGTACTGATCCCTCTTTTCACATTCTTTTAATTTCACTCTGTGGTCCGCCTGGACAGAAAAGTCCATAATTTTGTAAGTTCACTTTTATTTTTGTTGATTATTATAAGATCTGGTCGTCTGGCCGAGATTAGATGATCCGTTTAAAATAGTCACTTGAAGACATAATTGTTTACAAATTATCATTATAATTTAATACTTGAAACCATTTAATCACTTAAAGAAATTAATTTCTACATTAAATAATGATGGTATGCCATTAAATAATGATGGTATGCCATTAAACCAACTTAACAACCAAATCAAAATTGTCCTTCAGGATGTTGCAGATTTATGTTCCATAAATTCAATACATTTTTAAATATAGATTTTTATGCTTGGAGGCGCTCATGTTGTAACGGTTATCGTCGTAAGAAATGGACACGCCTACCCGAGTTCAAAACCTGAACGAGGCTGTTTGCATTTCACATAGCACCAATACTCTTGGGAAAGATATGAATCTAACTGTTCTCTCTCCCGTTGTAGGCAAATAGATCAAATTGAGCTCTTCAATCTTGGTAAGGCAATCAGTCTAGGAGAAGGAAAACTCTGAATTCAAACCTGTTCAACTTTACTTGACCTTGAATCCTATCCTGTTCGTGTGGAGGGATTGAGTAAATACATATAGTTTTATGTTATCTTTCTATGTCAAACTAAAATACATTATATTATAATACTTTATCATTTTACACATAACCATTGACATCAGTGTTTAAAAAGAAGCTAATGCAAACAGCATAAGAAATTATTATGAGCTGCCGATCAGTTTCAATTAAATTTAAAAAAAAAAAAAAAAAAAAAAGAAACAAAAAAAAAAACAGAAAACAACACTTCGATTAAGAAGTAGTCACGAGTTTAACGTTCACAGATTTGATTATTCGTGAGTTTGTCATTAAAACTGAAATGGCATTTTTTTTATTGCCGTAGCCTACTGTAGAAAATCGCAGACGACGTGTGTAAATAAGAAAACAAAGAAGACTTAAAATCTAAGTTTATTTTAAAAGACTTTAAAATCTAAGTTTATTTTATCCTTTACTATATAAATACACGTAAACAAAAACTTATTATAAAAAGATAAATTTTACAAAAAGATTGTGACTTCACATTTTGAGGACGTCACGTTATTTGTCTCCTCACTATTCCAGATGAATCGCATGTTTTGTCACTCAGTGTACGGTGTAAGTCGTATTTTTTCAACCTTTTATATCTTTATTGTGCAATGCAATATGGACTCTGATCATGGATCCAAAACTTGTTGGGGGGGGTATCCTCGTGGTGTAATGGTTAAAGCGATGGACTGCGGAATCATAGTAAGCGAGTTCGTACTCCAGTCGCGCTATTACGTTCACTTTCGGGCAAATAACCTTGGGAAAGGTACGAACCCCCTAATCCTCCCAGCTCTGGGTTAAATAGTACCACTACTGTTCTTCTAGGAGAATGGCTTTGGCATTAAATACTCTGCAAAGGTTGATATGCCATTAAACAAAGACACCACCACCACCAAAACTTTGTGCTACTAGTACTTCTGAATGTGTTTTGAAAAGGAAGTGAAGATCTTACAAGAAAAGATCAAAATATTAGATATGTTGCGTTGCTCTGTATTTCTTTATGACTATATTATATCAATATATTTTCGCACGAAACCTTGAGATGTGAAAATATACAAAATGAACAATTACCTTCTTTAACGTTAGAAAATAGAGCAAAATAATATAAAGTTTTCCATATTAATAATAAGTTGGCAACCGTAGTCGAGGGCGACTAGAAGGCTCCTTTTTCGATAGCTACTACAGCGACGTGTAGGGGAGGGCGCTACTCCTTTCCCTGGATTGCTCCACTTTATCCTTGATACGTACCTTATATTGCTGAGTGTAAAGCAAGGAGACATCAAGTACCATTTTTAAAGTCTTTGGTATGACGCGACCAGGGATTGAATCAAGGTCTTCTGGACCTTTGGCGAACACTCTACCCACTTGGCTTGGTTTTTTGGTTTTATGGCATATCAGTCTTTGTTGTTAATTTAATACCAAAGCCATTCTTATTGACGAATAATAGTTTATTTATTTATGTATCCATTTTTCTATGTGTTGTTATTAATCTATCAAATTTTAAACTAGGAAAAAAATCAACCACTGTTTTTCATATTTACCAACCCCTCCGCTCGGGCAGGATATGACACAAGGTCAATTTTAAGCGGAGTTTAACAGGCTTGAATTCAGAGTTTTCTTTCTCCTAGTCTAGTTGCCTCACCAAGGCTGAAGAACCCAGTCCTACTATTTGCCCATAGCAGGAGGGGGAATAATTGGATCCATACCTTTCCCAAGGGTATTAGTGATATGTGAAATGCAATCAGTCTCGTCCAGGATTTGAACTCGTGTCGTCCATTTCCTACGACGATAACCATTAGACCACGGGCACCTCCACAATCAACCACTGTTTATCTTTCTTATAAATCCAAGCATTTATTAAACGGGGGAATTTGGTTTCGTTTCGTTTCGTTTTATGGCGTATCAACCATTGAAGGATATTTAATGCCAAATCTGTTCCTACATATATATCGAATATATATTTGTAAAAAATATTTTGTTGATAACATTTTTAGACGAACCTGAGTTCATTTTTATTTGTACTCAGTTAAATGGTTTCAAGTATTGCTATGCAATAGTAACAATTAAGATAAATCCTTTGTTTGCAAACATTTAAATATATATGCATATATGATTTGTAAGTAAATAAGTAATTTGATTTTTAAATAAATTAGAACTAATTTGTTGGCACGCAAGTATTGCTATTGTATATACACAGTAAATATTTGTAATTATTGCAATTTAATACTAATAATCGTATTCAATATTAATCATTTGTTTGCAGACAATGAAGTGGTTACAAGTATTGCCAGGTGATAACAATAATCCAGTTTAAACACACAGTTAAAGGGTTTCAAGTATTGCTACTTAATACTAACAATTCTAGACAAAATAACTCATTCTTTTTCACACAGTTATTTGTATCACAAATAATCCAGTTAAGCATCAGTCACTTATTTACACAGTTATATAGTTAAACAATGGTATTTCTAACAATTTAATTTACCGTAAGTCATTTAGCAACACAGTAAAAATTTAAGAGTTCTATTGGACCTGTAGATAGGACCCTATCAGGTGCTGCAACTCCGGATCAGAATGGACCTGGGAGTAACGGCAATCAAGGGGTATTCCACATTCTCAAAAGCTCCAGGACTGGGGCCTCACCATCAGATTGTTTAGTGTCATATCAGGACACTCAATGGAATGGTCTCATAGCTCTGCAGAGATATAGTCGGTATATTCTACCGTCACAGCCGAACGGGCTGTTTGCTGGTAAAGCTAATAGACACACACACACACACACACATATATATATATATATATATATATATATATATATATATATATATATATATATTACAAAATGATTAATTGAAAAGGAAGTTAATCAATTGAAAACGTTTTCCATAAAAATTTAAATTATAAAAATTAAGAATGGGCATTTAATTCTTGGTTTAGCTCTGAACTTTTCAGCACGCTTTCAAATACACACACACACACACACACACACACACACATATATATATATTTGGGGGGTGCAGCATATTCTCTTGTAGCCATGTTTTATTAAAATGACAAGTATTTAGTGCTTAGCCTTTTATTCAACTTTGCTTTTACGCGAACATGTGTTAACTGTGGTCGTAGATAGTTTTAGAATAGTTCGAAGTCTCCTTTGATGTAGAGAGTACGGGTACTTTCGACCATCTTTTGTCATTTCTACAGACGTAGCTACTCTTCTATTGTGGAGTGATTGAGTGTGTTAAAAGAATTTTTAGGTTCATCATTTACAAACGACGTCATAATATATATATATATATATATATATATATATAGTTTTCGTGATAGGAGGCTGGTGGCCGTACAGTTGGTGTCTTGTAGGGTGTTGCCGCCAGGACTTGTTCAAGATTGCTCGCAGCATTCTTGTGTAATTGCCGTCTAGCTTCTTCTCCAGCCGTTTTGTTAGAGTCAGTATCAATGCGACCGCTGCCTGGAAGAAATTGCGTTTCATTTTATCGGTTAGGTCTGATTTCCATATAATCGATAGCCTATTGATAGCTGTCCATGCCTTCGTTAACCTCGTTTCGATGTCCTTTTCGGTTGATGTAACGCTGCTTCCTAGGTAAGTGAATTTGTCTTCTAGTTTAAGGGGGGTTCTGTCTAGTGTGGAGATGTCACCTGTTTGATTATAGCACATATATTCCGTTTTGTGTGCATTAACATAGAGGCCTATGCCTGCGGCTGCTCGTTCCAAACTATGCAGTAGTGTTTCGGCTTGGTCGGGTGTATTTGCCAGTATCGCTATGTCATCTGCGTAGTCGGCGTCGGTAATTGTTTTTGCGGGGTACCTTCTGCTTCTTTTCTTTATCAGCTCAAAGCCGTTCTCTCTGATTTTATCAATCGATGCTCTAAGTACGTAGTCTAGACAAATGATAAAGAGGTATGGAGCTAGCGTGTCCCCTTACCTGCCTCCTATCACGAAAACTATCCAAGTTAGACGACCCAGACATGCAGGACACTGCTGGAGAAGCAGGGACGAACTCATAAGTGATGTACTCTTATGGACCCCCACATATGGCCGAGCAAAAGCAGGACGACCAGCGCGAACATACATTCAGCAACTGAGGATACAGGATGTAGCCAAGAAGACCTGCCAGAGGCGATGAACGATAGGGAAAAGTGGCGAGATAGGGTCATGGATATCCGTGCTACCAGCCCGACATGATGATGATGATGATGATATATATATATATATATATACTTAGGGGTCTTGTCTGGAATCTGATGGTTTTGATGACGCTGCAAAAATGATATGATTAAATCTTCAAAATACACCAACTGAATCTTGATCCTGTGTCTGCCCTTGAGGAAATAGGTCTCATTATTAGAGCACACCGTCTCTCGAATATCATTCAACTAGTTGTAATGAATCACATGGTCCAAGCAATTGACTATAATCCTTAACCTGACTTATCGAGAAAGGGGGAGTCCCTATCGTCAAGATACTAACATGCTGAACTGCAACATCTCAGTATGCGAGTTCGAACTCCAGTCGCGCTACAGCGTTCACTTCTGGGCTAATATCCCTGAGAAAGGTATAAGCATTAAATAACCAAAGAAGTTTGAACCCAAACTAAACTGAGAGAAAATCTAAACCTTTCCCAACAAACATTCCTTTCGTCTAAATTTGAATTATCTTAGACGATTCAATATTCCGTGTCGTTAACGTTTAAACCAGCTCTTTAACTCCATTGAGTGCAGAAAGTCATTCTTCAAGCGATTATCAAATACTTGGGATTAAGCGTAATTTTCAATTTCCCCTATATAGATTAACGGCAAAAATGCCACTGATCCAGATTAAATAAGAAAATTAAAATTCAGGCAATTTCAAGACGTCGTTACTTCTGAAGTTATGCAGCACAAAATTGATTACGACATACAGAGACGAAATAAAATATTGATGATGATTTAAGAGATGAAGAAGGATTATTACACATTAATTTATTTGAAGTCTGTATATATCCAACTCCTCTACTATGAGCAGGATGTGACACAAGGTCAATTAGCGGCCACAGTTGTTTTGAATTCATAGCTTTCCTTCTCATAGACTGGTTTGTTTTCCGAAGCTAAAAAGTTCAGAATTTCCGACAATGTACTCAGAGCTGGAGGGAGAGCAAATAAATTCATGCCTTTTTCAATGACTTTAGCCCAAAATCAAACACCAACCGTTTCGTCTATTATCAGAACAACGATCGCCGATTCTATTTCAATGACGATAACAGTCATACAAATTGAATTAGTTCTTCATCTTGGTTATTAGAGACACAGCGTTTCAACTAATATAGATCAAGAATAACTATTGTTATTTACTAACCCATTTCAACTAACGTCACTATTTTGAATTGTCTAGAGTGTTTCAACCATTTCAGATATGAGAGACCATTATGTTGTATCACAGAGAGAGAGAGAGACAACAACCGGAAATGATCACATGGGTAGAGTGAGAGAGAGGTGGAGACGGCCAGATATTTGTCTTGCTTCGCACCAGGCAAGACTTAACACAAGGTCATTTTATAGTGGGGGTTGTGGAGAGGGAGATTGCACACAAGCCGAAATTCGTGTCCTGCTGGACAATGCTGGTCATAGGATCACAAGGTGCAATGTGAACTATGCTAACCTTGGCCAAGTCTCGCGGCACGTATGCCAGTTGACCTTGTTGGTCATAGATTCGATAGATTCACATTCGTCAAGTGCTATGCTTGTCATTGATCCTTCTTTCACCGGGAACCATTCGGCCAGAAGCCGGTTAGCGACTAAGTCTGTTAAGATGCACAGACACAGGGGAGACGGTGCGGTTCTTCGGTACAACCTCTATACCTTACCGCTTCGTTCTCCCGAGCCGAACTCTTTCCTGGTTTATATAATTTTGTGGACCCCCACGCAAATCCTTGTGGTCATACCACTCATCTACACGTTGAACGTGGACATTACCCTTTCTAGTATATCCCCACGAAATTTACGTAGCACTTTCACTGAAGAACTACCTGCGTCTTGTTTCCTTCGTGTTATGCCACCCACGCAACTTATGAGGCATTTCTAATGGGAGACAAATCTGCGTCCTGTTTCCTTCATGTTATGCCGCCCACGCAACTTATGAGGCATTTCTAATGGGGGACAAATCTGCGTCCTGTTTACTTTAGGAAACAGGTGTACCTCATGTTATGCCACCTATGCAACTTAGACGACATATCAAAGGGATCTTCCAGTCAATATCCAAGAATTAATATACTCTGATCTGTTTATACTAGTGTACTCTTCTTGGTTGTTTTAGTAATAGCATTTCAGTTATTTTATAGATAAAGGATTATCATTATTATCATCATCATCATCATCATCATCATGTCGCGCCGCCGGCGCGGATATCCCTGACCGTCTCTAACCATTTCTCCCTATCATTCATCGCCTCCGGCAGGTCTTCTGGGTTACATCCCGTGTCCTCACACAGCTGCTGTATGTAGGTTCGTGCTGGTCGTCCCACTCTTGCACATCCATGTGTGGGGGTCCACAGGAGTACATCGCTTATGAGCTCGTCCTTGCTTCTCCAGCAGTGTCCTGCGTGTCTGGTTCGTCGAACTTGTATAGTTTTTGTGATGGGGGGCAAGTGTCCGTATAGTTGGAGTCTCGTGGGGTGTTGTCGCCAGGACTTGTTTAATACTGCTCTCAACATTCTTGTATAATTTCCGTCCAGCCTCCTTTCCAGCCGCTTCGTAAGCGTCCATGTGGTGCATCCATATAGCAGTATCGACACAACTGCTGCCTGGAAGAAACTGCGTTTCATTTTATCAGTTAGGTCCGACTTCCATATGATAGAGAGCCTATCGATAGCTGTCCATGCCTTCGTCAGTCGTGTGTCGATGTCTTTCTCGGTTGATGAGACGCTGCTTCCTAGGTAGGTGAATTTGTCGACTAGTTTCAGAGAGGCTCCGTCTAGTGTGGCAATGTTGCCCGTTTGGTTGTAACACATATATTCGGTTTTGTTTGCATTGACATGGAGGCCAATGCCAGCTGCGGCTCGTTCCAGACTATGCAGTAGTGTCTCTGCTTGATTAGGCGTATTCGCTAGTAACGCCAAGTCATCAGCGTAGTCGGCGTCCGTGATTGTTTTTGCGGGGTACCTTTTGCTTCTTCTCTTAGTCAGCTGGAAGCCATTTTCTCTGATTTTGTCGATCGAAGTCCTAAGCACATAGTCTAGACAGGATGATAAAGAGGTACGGGGCTACTGTGTCTCCTTGTAGTACTCCTGCAACTATGTCGAAGTATTCCGTGTCTCCATCTGGTGAACGTACTTTCACTTTGGTGTTTCTGTAGAGAATCATTATCGCTGCTACGGTTTCTTTTGGTAGGCCGTATGCTAGTAGGATTTGCTCCATCTTCCCTCTGTGTATGGAATCGAATGCCTTGGTAAAGTCGACAAATAGTAATGTCGCCTGTAAGTTTTTTGCCCGAACGCCTTCCAGGATTCTACGGATGGTCAGTATTTGTGAGGTTGTGGATCTATTTCTCCGGAAGCCATTTTGGTTTTTCCTAAGGATGTTGTCTATTTTGGGTTCTATGCGGTTTCGTAGTAGGGCATTGTAGATTTTGGCTGCTATGGATGTAAGTGTTATCCCTCGGTAGTTCTTGGCTAGTCCGAGGTCGCCTTTTTTAGGGAATGGAAGGATGCATCCCTTCGTCCATCGTTCTATCCTATTTTGACTATAGACTGCGTTGCATTGCCGGAGCAATATATCGTCGAATTGTCTCGTCTTCCACACTTCTGGGGGGATCTCGTCTAGCCCCGCCGCTTTCCTATTTTTAATTCTTCTGAGAACCGAGTCTAGTTCTTCTTTGGTGAAAGGACCTAGTTTTACGTCTAATTGCTTAATAATTCTGGTGATCGGTTCATCCGTTATTTCCGGTGGGTTTCCTAGTAGATTTTTGAAATGCTGTTCCCACAGTTTTACTCTTTCTTGTTGGCTTGCAGCTTTCAATTTTGCTTTGGCTGTGCTCTTCCTTCCACTTACTTCGTTTATTGTTTGCCAGGCTATCCTGGATTGCCTATCTTCCACCGAGTCTCTAATCTTATCTATCTGATTTTGTACGTATTCTGCCTGTTCTTTTAGGTATATTCCTGTTAATTGATGTTGTGCCTTTTCTAGTTTTCGTGCATTTGTGTTTGTTGGGTTCTTTCGATAGCTTTTGGAGGCAGTCTTCACAAGTGCACGTTTTTCTCTAGCCGCTAGCGTTTCCCAAGGGACTCTATATTTAGTTCTAGGCTTTGTTGGAATACACTTTTCTGCCGCCTCCAGGTGTGCTTCTACAAAATTTTCATATTCGTCATTTGGGGTGCCTATTTCTGCCTTCTCTTGTAGTGCTTCGAATCTGTTTCTTAATTCTAATGCATACTTATCTCTAATATCTCTGTTGTTGAGTAGGGCCCAGTCATAGTGCTTGGTCGTCGCTTTACGTGTGGCGTTTTTTCTTAGGCTTAGTCGTACTTTGGCCGTAACTATTCGATGATCGGAGGACACACCCTCGAAAGAGGAGTATGCCTCGCAATTCATCGCACTGTTTTTCCATTTTCTGTTTATAAGGACGTAGTCTATCTGTGCTTTACTCTTATTCGCGTAATTTCCTCATCTTGGTCGTCATAGACACAACATTTCGCCTATTTCTGAGATTAGGAATTATTATCTTTTTTTGACTAGTGTTATTATCTTATTTATCATAGTAAAAAGCCAATATTGGATGAAAGAGGGTTTTACAAACTCAAGAGGCTGAAAGTTAAAATAACTGAGAAAAACTGGAAAGGTAGGCAATTGTAAGAAAATTGTAAAATAAGGAAAAAGAAAGAATCAGTACATATGTTAGGCTCTAATAACTTATCCAGCAAAATCAGCAGAGAAATTAACACTATATGGAAGATTTTAATTAATAAAAAGTACATAAATTCTAAAGGCTAAATTTCAACACTTGATTGTATTCCCTTTGTATATAACGCATTCTAGTTCCTGTTGGCTGTGAGATCAGTTCTTCAGTCAAACCGTGAAAGTCTAGTCCGAGAGAAAAGGGAAAAAAGCATAAAAGTTAAGAAACATTCAATGATAATAAGAACAACCTAACCTAGAGATTGAGTAATAATTTCAAACAAATTTTCTTATCTCCTAACATGTCTTAAAATGAACATAATTACATGCCATAAAAACAAGGCTTTTTCCGAAAGTATTGTATTTTATTTATTTCCTCGTAAACTGCGTATTTTGTGATACTCGTAAAAATATCGGCTTTAGTGACCCAATTTTTTACAGCCACGATGATTGCACTGTTGTTCGGTAAATATTGTCCGTGTATTCCATATTGCAACGGCCCGATTAGTGCAAATGAGTCGATCATGGAGCTCTTCATTAAGTTAACAGTTGTGTTTAGTCTGGTCTATCACTCACATCGTTGACACCCGCGCTGAAACACATGACACACCGTTTATTATCGTCACATCCACCATTTGGCCTCTATAAACGTTATAAAGTATCAATTAATGTCAATGAAACATTTTTATGCATTCAAGACACTCTTCTGCTTTCATATCATAAACCATTTTACAAGACTACAAAACAGTTGTTGTCCGTAACAAGAAAAAAAGATGATCAACTGACAGGAAGGCTCAACCTCTACAAACCTATCACCAACAATCGTCTCTAATATCATAGCTAAACAAAAAAATAGGAATTTTAATTTTCAGATCATACGTTCTTAAAAGTGCGTCATGCAGATACTTGTTCATAACCAAGAGCGGTGACTATGCGGAAAAATAGTAATTCTTTCTTTTTTTGTTTGTTTCGGGGTTTTTTTTTGGGGGGGGGGGTAATTCTTTGAGTTTAAAGTTTACTCTTGTCCAGCGCAGTTAGTGTACTTTTTATATCTGTTGTAGAGGCATAAGTGTCGGGGCGTCACTTGTATATTCCAAAATATTTCACTTATTCCGTTTTCACCGTTTCAAAGATCCTCTTAATAGAAAGAATCATCAAAAATTATCAATAGATCACCCTGCTTTCATGACAGATGCCAATTTGGCAGACAACCACATAGCAGCTGTCCGTAACAAGAAAAATAAAAGATATGGATTATTGACAGAAAGGTTCAGCATCTACATCCATACCACCAAATTCCGATGTTATAGATAAGCAATATAATAGGAAGCATTATTTTGTAGCATACTTTCTTACAAGTGCCTCATGCAGATACTTGTCCTTCGATTGCGAAAAGTTAAAACCAAGAGCTGTGACCACGCGGGTAAACAGTGCTGGGGGTTTGAGTGAGTTGTTTTGGTTTTGTTTTTGTTTTTTAGCTTTTGTTTTTGTTTTTGTTTGTTTCTTTGGTTGTTTACTTGGTTGGTTGGTTGGTTGGTTGGTTGGATTTTATGACATATCAACCTTTGTAGTTTATCTAATTCCAAAACCTATATATATATATATATGCATACAGTATATATATTCTACCACCCCGGGTCAGAGTTAACCTGGGAGCTCTAGCAATTAAGGGATACTTCGCATTCCCCAAAGCTCCAGAAGCCTCACCATCAAATGCAGGTTAGAGTCATATATCAGGATACTCGTTTATGGGCGGGGTCTTTTATCCTTCTGCAAAGATGCAGTCGGCGTATTAGACAGCCCCAATCGACTAACTGGTTTTTGTTTCAGAAAGTGCTTTTGTTTCCTTTTATTTCGTTTTTTTTTGTGGGGTGGGGACTTTTGGTTTTGGTTTTGGGTTTGTTTTTTTTTTCCCTCTTCTGTGCTTTAACTTAAAACTGACTCTATCTGGTGGTTCTATAGCTAGTCTTGCTTGCAAACCATTGTGCTAAACACAATGGTTAGCAAGCAAGACTAGCAAACCTTTGCGAGTAAGTTCGAGTTTCATTGGGTGCCTCATTTATACGGCCTTATACCACATCAAAGCAAAAAGCCTTATAAATCACTACTATTCTGCATCCTAAATCTGTTGTGGAGGTATAGGATTTGCACTCCTATATTTTTTAAATGGCCATCGATGACCACGTGGAGCAAAAAATTCTAGAAAATAAAATCTATGATTCACTCGTTCCCGCAAAAAAACGTAGTGATGTCGGTGAATTAATTAGTTTAAGGAGCCTATTGGTCAGAGAAATCATGTGGCTTGTGACTCTAACTACGACCGTGCCTTTGATTTTGTCCCACGAAAATAAATCATGTGTTTGTCGCCGGCCACGTGACATGGTTTCCCATATATACTCTTCACTGGCGATAGCTAACTCTCTCACATACACTTATTCTTCGCTTTGCCAGCCACCGACACAATGTTCAAAACCGTAACATGGGCGCATGTATAGTCTTCGACCTTTTTCCTTTCCTTTTCTGCCTTTCGACTGGACTCGTTTCAGTTTCACGCACGCGCATGGCCCCAGTCATTTTGTCAAATTTCGAAAGAGACAAACGACCAACGTGGGAAAAATATCTTCTAAAATGTCTTGCCATTCTCATTTGTACTAGTACTTCGCGTGAAATACTGAGTCAACATACACACATAGTCTACAAGACACTTTTAATATTTAATCTTCTCGCATACACCTACATAATAACACATAAACGTAAGAATTCTCACATTATTACCCTTCGTTCCTAAACAAAATACGCGTTCACCGTAATATTCGTATTAATAAACATACACTCACACACACACACACACACACACACACATGAATAATGAACTATCTATATTCGAACATTCATACTGCCTTTGCAATGTTTTCTTTTTTTAGGTACTTGTTTATATATAAATTCATTTTTGTTCGTATTGCCTTGTGACTATTTTTTGTCTTCATCTACGTCGATTATATAGTTTACATTTTAACAACACTACCAACACAAAGGCATTAATTTCGGAACATGTTAATTCTAGAATATTCCACTTACTCTATTTTCAGTATTTAAAAGATCGTCTTAACATATAGAATAATCAAAACTTATAAATATATTTCTATAATTACGAAGTTCTGATTAATCTGCAGATTTACATACTATCAATGCTATTAACGTTAAAGTGAATCCAGTAGTCAGGTCTGAAATCTACTCAGTAAATACGTGATTGTTAGTGCAAGAACCTTAAAGTTTGTTTCTTTTTTGTATACAAGCAGCTGTGTCTAATTAGGTTTTATAGTTAAGAAAGAAAGATAGAAAGAAAGAAAGAAAACAGCTATGCCGTAAGATTGATGTCGCATAATATCGAATGATTCTGTGTAAAGTTAACGTCACAGAATTTTAGATGACGTCTCACTGAGATTCTTTTCGACAAGCCTCTCGAAGACTTATTGCCGACCTTTCCAAAGAGGACGGGGTTGATTGTTAACAGATACCGCTTTCCCCCACCCTTTTTTATTGGCAACAGACTGATCCAATTTCTGATTGCCATAAAGTCGGTGTTCATTCTAACCTGACCATCTAAGTAAATATTGCTAGATCCCCACCTCTTTTTTGATTTCATCGTCTTTGAGGTTTTATGGTATTTTGTTGTTATTTTTTTTTTTCTAAATTCAATAACATAATAAAAATACGTTCAAGACTTTCTTTTCTTTTTTAGTTCGCTCTTTCTTAACATTTCTTCTTTTTTTTTTCGTTCGTTCACTCGATCGTACATTGTTCTTTGTTTTCTTTCCAGCTTAGCTTCTTGTTTTTTTTTTCCTATTAATCATTCATTCATTCTTTATGTTTCGTTCATTTCTTCTTCTTCTTCTTCTTCTTCTTCTTCTTCTTCTTCTTCTTTGATTCATCTGCTCATTCCTTTTCTTTCTTTCTTTCAGTCGCTTCTTTGTTACCAACGTTCTTTTTTATTTATTTCTTTGTTTCATAATTTTTATATACACTTTATTAATTTATTTATTTATTTTATTTCATTTTTTTGATTTTGTAAAATTTATTTCGATTTCTTTCGATTTAATCTTTTTTAATGTCTTCTATTTTGCTTTTTGTTTGTTTGTTTTTTGGGGTTTTTTTGTTTTGTTTTTGCTTTTGTTTGTTTGTTGTTTTTGTTTTTTTTTTGCTTTTTCGTTTCTCTTTCTTTTACTCTCTTTTTTCTTCTTTTGCTTCATTCTTACAGTGTTATCACTCTTCCTTTATTTATTTATTTCTTACCTCCCTTTCATTTTATAGTTTCATCGTTTTCTGTTCATCTTATGTCAGCCCGTTTCAACAATTTATGACCCAAACAACTCCAATATATATTTTCCTAAATTCCTTTCCGTATTTTTAATTATATCCAGCAACAAAAATCCCCTTGTTCTGAAGACAGTTGCTATGAACAAAATTGAATGTCTTTATTTACCATACATTTATATATATGAACACTGACATGAAAAAATATATATAGTCAATAACAGTTAATATTTAACAAGTTCTGCAATTTAAGGCCAAACTAAAAGAGAACATTCTTAGACATATTTAGGAAAGTGATACTCTACAACTGAGTTTCATTATATCGAAATATTATGATGACTCTGTAGCGTTGGCATCTGAATGTTTGCCTGTGTTGTGATCACTGGCTGCCAATGTTTTTCTGTGGCGTGGTCTGCGGCAATTGCAATGTCGGTGAGGTTATTTGTCGGGTAGGGAGTAAAGAAACACAACTTGTTTCAGCGTTCGGACTTTTCGTTGTTTTAATTTATCCGTTCAGTCTCTGAAACCGTGGAAGCAAGAGAAAATGGATAATGGACAACCAGTGGGCATTAAACTTCCACATTATTCTAGAATTATGGCTCTTCTCGCATATCAGCACCTTGGTCTTTCTCCGTTCAAAACAAACGTTTGTCTCTTCACCCCTTAGCCACCAGAAGAGAAAAAGAGGCCGAATCCTGAAAACCATTATATATATATACTGAGATTCATAGAATGCCCCACCTCCACTTCTGATTCGAATGAGTGACATCTTCCGGCTCTCGTTACCACTTTGCGACTTGGTCTCGGAGAGTTAGATCAAGCGTGTCGTGTCATAGAACAATGTTAAATCATGTCAATTAGTCTTTCTTTCGGTTACTGGCTTTTTTGATAAACCAGTACCGTTACTTTATATTGCTATACCTGATTGTTTGGCCTGCGACTAAAGAAGAGAACAGGCCGGATAGCAGGATTGCCATAAGATGTGACGGACCAATTACAAGTTTCATAGCGTTACTACATTTGTTTTGTTTAACACAATTAATTTGAATCGGATGCAAAACTTTTCATGAAAATTATCAACCATTTGGTTTGATTTAGTTTCTCTGTTTAATGGTATATCAACCTCCGAGGGTTATTTAATCTCAAAGCCACCCCAGTAGAAAGACAGTAGTGGTACGCTTTAGCCCATAGTTTGGGTATATATGAGTTTATACCTTTCCCAAGAGTATTTGTACGAAATTCAACATAATAGAATGACTGGAGGTCGAACACGGTTGCTACGATGTTGCAGTCTAACACTTTAGCCACTGCACTACGGGATCCCTCTATAAATATTTGAATCCAGTATAACACCTCTATTGATAACTATACAGATATTTTTCTTATCAATAGATAACCAAACGTTTGAGATAAAGCTACCAAAGTTGGTAGGTGTACTTAATGAAGCGAAGAGAAGATTTTAACGTAGAAATTGTTTGTTCCTCATGAAGAAAGAGGCGCTCTAAATGCGATTGAAATTTTTAACAATAAACAATGATAATATGAAAATTATTAACACACACACACACACACACACACACACACATATGTATATATATATATATATACGGTGAATTCAATAAGTTTCCAGACTTTTTTGTACAGGCATTTAAAATTGTCGTAGACTCTTGAAAATTCAGTATGTTATTGCTATACATCTTATGAGATGACTGACCAATTTTTATGATTTCAGCTTCAACTCAACAGCTACGGCAGCAATTGGAATACACCCTACTAAAACCTGATTGTCACAGCTGGTGAATTTCAAAAATGCAATCTGGACGTGAGGACACTTTAGAAGAACGATATGCAATAAAATTCTGTTTTAAACGTGGAAAAAATGTCACCGAAACGTATGGAATGCTTCAGATTGCTTTTGGAACATCTTGCATGAATCAAGCATCAGTTTTTGAGTGCATAAGAGATTAAAGGAAGGCAGGGTGTCGGTGAGGGATGATGAGAGGTGTGGGAGGAGTAAGTAAGTCAATAGACCAGAGTTAATTAGCCAAAGGGTTAGGGTTAGGGTTACTATGCTAAGGGAGTTCAGGAAGAGATTCCGTCGGAAGAAGCCAGCACTCTTCAAATCGGCACAGAGGCATTTCCACCAGGACAATGCACCAGTCCACAATTCTATCTTTGTCACAGACTATTTGAGCAAGATGGGCATCAAGACAGTTCCTCACATTCCTTATAGTCCAGACCTTGCTCCCTGTGACTTTTGCTTATTCCCTAAACTCACAGGCTGTTGTTATGAGAGAATTGAGGAGATGAAAGAGGCTGTGACGAAGGTCATTGACACGCTCACACAAGTGGACTTCCATGGGGCCTTCGAGAAGTTGTTAGAACGGTAGAACAAGTGCATTGCAGCCGGAAGATTACTTCGAAGGGGACTAGAGTTTCATGTGTGTACTATCAATAAAAGTGCCCATACGAAAAAAGTCTGCAAACTTATTTAATGATCCTCGTATATATATATATATATATATATATATATATAATGGTACACAAATAGAATAATGATAACAAAAATTGATTTCCATATTGCGTAACTAATCACATAGAAATTAAATTTGCAAACTTCACAAGAAAAAAATAACGAAGCATTTACTTTAAATAGTTATTCATATCTAATTAAAAGTTATTAATTCGAGGAATAGATTCCTCTTCAATCTAGAGACCATAAAACAATAATGTAGCCCTATTGCTTAAATAAGGCCGATCAATCTGGACAAAAATCAGAATATAGGATTTAAGTATCATTCGCTTAAATACTATTTTTTTCACTGAATATTCTGAAGAGTTTCATCCAAAAATTTAAAACTTCAGGAGCAAATCTATAAAGGAAATGTTCCGTTATATGAATTTATTGGTTAAAAACAGTAGTTTGTTACAATATTTTGTAAATTTTTAAATGACAAGATTATAAAAGAGATATTTCTTTGAAAAATGACTTAAGTTGAAGTGATTCACTTGCTGTCTCTGAAATCCATGTCTGGACCTTTAAAACCCTTGATCATCCGTGGTTAGGATAAATAATCTGACTCAGCTTCAGAGGGACCTCTTCCTACGAGCAGCATTTGTCTCCTTACTTTGGAAAATGGTAAGATGAGGATCAAAATCAAATTCATGAAGTGTTCCAAAAAGTAAATGTCGACGGAGCTACTTTAGACGCCATCCAACCGTAGGCTGGTGATACCTGCTTAATATGAACTCGTCCCAACTCACGGGAAGACCTCTTAAGTAACATTACTCAGAGTATACGGGTATTTTAATTAATATTTATCATGTAATATTTGCTGGAGGGATAGTAAATAATCTCAGTATTTTAAAACGTGTCAGATATTTTTCGGTTTGATGTTAGGACTCAAAACAAAAAATACACGGTCAGATGGAGGAATTTCCACCAAAACTGATCACAAGTTGACGTAAGTTCTGGTTTTTATTGTTCAAAAAAGAAAGAAAAAACTCATGCACAACTGAGAAATGCACACCTAAAACATAATCTGTAACAGAGGCATTATAAAATTTAGGAAAAGTTCTGGACCGACGATCTCTTTCTCCCTCTCTTTATATATATATATGTATATATATATATGTTGGCGACGGTAGTAGAGGGTGACCCGAGCAGGATGTGATGCAAGGTCATTTTTTTTATGTGGAGTTTAACAGGTTTGAATTCAGAGTTTTCCTTCTTCTTGATCGGTTGCTTTGCCAAGCAAAATAGCCCTAAAAGAATACAAGACTAGGCACGATTCGATGATATACAGGGAATTGTGCAAGAGATTAAAATTTCAAAGAAAGCGAAATGTGAGAAAAATACTTAGACATTACCAAAGAACTGAAAACACTGTGGAACAAAAAGGCTGACGGTGACATCAATTATTATTGTCGCGCTTGAAACGGTCCCCAAAACCTTAGTAAAGAGAATGAAAGAATCGAGACCATCCAGATTAAAGCATTATTAAGGTCGGCTAAAATACTGAAAAGAAATTTGGAGTCCGTAGGAGACTTATTGTAACTCAGAATCCAGTGAAAAACTCACGCAGACCAAAATATAATTCAAATAATTAAAACAATAAAATAATTTTAAAGATTAAAAAAGTATTAATCAAAAATTTAAATTTAAATTTTTAAAAAATTAAACATAATAGTGTGAATAACAAATCACAGGGTTAATATTATATTTGTTGCTGGTGACCGTATATATATATATATATATATATATATATATATATATATACAATTTTGATATCGTTTACGAAGGTGTTTCGATCTTGTTTTTATCAAGGAAGTGATACTTTCTTCTTTTTACTGAACTATATATATACATATATAGTTCATTATATATATGTTATGGTGTTTCTGTGTGTGTGTATATATATATATATATATATAGTAGAGAGAGAGTAGAGTTGGCGACCGTAGCCGAGAGCGACCAGAAGGCCCCCTTTTCAATAGCTACTACACCGAAGTGTAAGAGAGGGCGATACTCCTTTCCCAGGAGATATATATATATATATATATATATATATATATATATATATATAGAGAGAGAGAGAGAGAGAGAGAGAGAGTGAGTGAGAAAGAGAAAAGAGGCAAAAGAAAGATATGGAAATAGAGAGAGAGGAGGGAGACAGACAGACACATAGACTGAGAGAAAGGCACAAGAAGGCGAATGATTATTGGAGATGAAAATGGAGTCGGCGAGAAGAGTTCGAATTTCGACCGAGGCTCTTTATGTTTCATTTTGTGCTGATGTTTTCAGAAAGATACGAATCTATTCCTTCCCCTCCCTAACAATGAGAAAATAATAGCGCAGACCAGGATTCTGCAACCTTGCTATAAGTTCAGGTCAAGAAGAACTCTGAATTCAAATCCTACCAATCCTGTCACGGCACAATGAAACAAGCCAAGACCCATAACTATTTTCAATCTATAAGAGGCAATAAGGGAGGCCCAAGCCCTTAAACCTTACAGTGCTTTTTTGGACAAGTTCTGGAAGCAGCACCTCATAAAAGAACAGCTGTGCGGGTATTCAACTCCAATCTCAAAAAATCAAATAACACGAACAAGACATGTTGGGTACTACTGGAGAAGAAAGGACGAACGCATTAGAAAACGTTCTCCTCTGGACTCCTACACATGAAGGACTTATATATATTAACACTGTGTGGACACTGGATACAGTGAGAAGACCTGCCAAGATTGATAGATGATAGGGACGGATTGAGAGATAGAGGGTTAGGGAACACCATTCTATAACTACGACGTGATCGTGATGATTATATATATAACATTAATAAAATAAGTCTAACAATAATTGATTTTCATATTTAAAATGGATTGACGTTTATTATACCTGATTTACTTTGCAATCACTCACACACACACACACACACACACACACACACATATATATATATATATATATATATATATATATATATATATATTTGTGTGTGTGTGTGTGTGTATTGGGATATATACAGAATGTGATATGATATGATATGCAACACAGAGCACTATCGATCGAAATACATTTCAAGAAACGAGAAAAAAATCGTTTTGCTTTGAAATGTCGGATATTTCGTATGACTTATTTACAACCACAGACGTTTAGAGCGCTTGTATGTGCAAGCGTGTAACTCTGACACACACAAACCCAAATGACAGCTGTCAAATATGACACCCTTACTGCTCGTCAACTTGATAACCTCAACTCTGAGCAGGGACACTTTAAATCGTCTGTCACTTGTTCTTAGTCCTCCATTTTCATAGGAGACTTTAAAGAAAAATTTTTAAAGGGTAAAAACAAATTGGGAGAAAGAAAGAAAGAAAGAAAGAAAGATAACTGCGCTAAAACAGGAAAGAGAAATGAAAAAAAGAAATAAGACAAAGTGAAAGAAAGAAAGAAAGAAAGAAAGAAAGAAAGAATATCTCCGGAAGAAGAAATGAGTAAAAGTGGTAGTAAATCAAAATAAAATTGTGGCAGGGAAAAGAGAAATGAAAGAAAGAAAGAAAGAAAGAAAGAAAGAAATTAAAGAAAGAAAGAAAGAAAGAAAGAAAGATAACTACGCTAAAACAGGAAAGAGAAATGAAAAAAAGAAACGAGACAAAGTGAAAGAAAGAAAGAAAGAAAGAAAGAAAGAAAGAAAGAAAGAAAGAAAGAAAGAAAGAAAGAAAGAGAGTGAAAAATATTTTCTCAGAAAATTAAACAAAATGTTAAGCAAAATATTAAAAAATAAGAATAGAAATCCGGAAAAAGAAATGAATCTGAAAAAGTTGAAAAAGATAAGAAAAGGAAAAATTGACTAAGAATACAAAATAACAATGAGTACGTAAAAAAACTGTGAAACAAAAGGAACAAAAATAGAAAAAACAAAAATAAAAAATCTAAAAAATCGGATATCATTACATATTTATGATTTTCTCTCCATCTTCCCTTGAGTATTTTATTCACTTAAAAATTCTTTCTTAAATTCTCTCAATCGAACGTTTTTATTAGCTTTCTCTTTCAATACCATTTGAAAGGAAAAATGTCTCCTATCTTCTTTTACAGGCTTGTATATTTTGCCTCTCTTCTTTAGCCAGTTCTAAGACACCCAAGTGTCCTATAGAACTGTCAAAATCTTCTTTCTCAAGAACTGCACGTACATTTCCCGAGATCTCTTTCTAGTAAAGATTAATCATAAACTTTTTTTTAAATGTCAATTTAAAAGATATCTTTACCTAAGTTTCTGCAATTCTTTCAGAATAATACGAAGGGTGGCGAAAGTTTCTTGATACGACCAATACTGACGTAGAGCAATGGAACGTAAATCTTATTCCATATATTTATCATCGAGTTCAACACTCTTAGGGCATTCACTCTGTATGCAGGACTTAGAGTAAGCCGACTATATCAACTGCATAGGAGGAAGAACCCCACGAAAGAGTGTGCTGAGTATGAGACCCCAAAAAACTCCTAAGAAACCACGGCACAAGAAATGTAAATATAAATGTTTAATGAATACGATTCCCTAACCTCTAGGCATAAGAAAACGTTAAACGGGTTGACATACCGTTAAACTCAATCAGTCAATCTAGCGACACGTTTAAAGATTCTGATTTCTGGTTACTTTGTTTAACGGCATATCAACCTTCATAGGTTATCTAATACCGAAGCAATCCTTGTACAAAGTCAGTAGTGGTACTATTTAACCCATAGCTGGAAGGATAAAGGGCTTTATACTTTTTCTAAGGGTATTAGTCCGAAAGTGAACGTAATAGCATTACGAGAATTCGAACTTGCTCACTAAGACGTCACATTTCAGCACTTAAAAATAAGCTCACGAGGATTCCATCCATATTTACCAACCCCTCCGCTCGGGCAGGATATGACACAAGGTCAATTTTTAAGCAGATTTTAACAGGTTTGAATTCAGAGTTTACCTTCTCCTAGACTAGTTGCCTCACCAAGGCTGAAGAACCTAGTCTGCCCTACTATTTACCCATAGCTGGAGGGAGAATTATTGGATTCATTCCTTTCCCAAGGGTATTAGTGCAATGTGAAATGCAATCAGTCTCGTCGAGGATTTGAACTCGTGTCGCCGTGTCCTATTCCTTCGACGATAACCATTACACCACGGGCACCTCACGAGGATTCCATCATTAGTCTGAAAGTGAACTTAATAGCATTACAAGAATTCGAACTTGCTCACTAAGACGTCACATTTCAGCACTTTTAACTGAAACTCACGAGGATTCCATCTTGTCAATATTCTTCAACTGGTTAAACAAAATAAACTGTCATTTCTTTCTTGGTTAAGATAAGAAGTTTTTAACTCTTCACAATAAAATGGACATTGATATTTGCTTGGTATCCGTCTCTCTGGGGGAAATAATGGTAGTAGCTTTGAACAGTCAAGATCAGTTTTGTTAATGAGGTCGAATGAAGTGGTTTCAGTATTGTAAAGCTTTCATATCAATCTTTTCCACAGATATTTCACAATGGAAATATGCTGACTCTACTTCCTATATCATCTTCTGTCCTCCAGCTATAAATTGTGCATTTTTTCTCTCTCTCTCTCTTGAATATTTTTTAAAATATCATGGCACCAGCCGCACTTGTCGTCACCAATTTGTTTCCAGCTGTCTCTGCCAATGCTTGTGCGTTTTAGGTCGACGTACTTCAATTGTAGTTCTGGAAAAGCCACCAGCCAGTGTCCTCTGCCTATTTTTCTGTATATGATATTCTTTGGTGCACGATCATGCTTCCTACCGCGTGTTTTATTCTGCCTATCATAGTCAACGCTGACCTCAGAGGAGATGTAGGTTTATGGAATCACCTTTCTTTGGTAGAGCAGGGTTAATGTCGTTGTCTCTCTTTGGGATGCCGAGAATCCGTCATGGGTAGCAAAAGAGAGATTTTTCGCCAATGGTCCTGGAGACCGGGGTTCAATCCCAGAGTCGAGTCATACCAAAGACTCAAAAAATGATTCTTGATACCGCCTAGCTTAGCACTCAGCACTATAAGGTAAGGATTATGGGTAAAGTGGAAATGGAGTAGCGCCCTGCCCTACACCTCGGTGTAGTAGCTATTTAAAAGAGCGCCTTCGGGTCACCCTCGACTACAGTCGCCAACTTTACATACTGACTCTTCTGCTTCGCGTAAGCCATCGATTCCTTGCAGGATATTGGTGATACACGCCTGATAAACCCTGAGTATGGTGTTCAGAAGTTATCTGGTTATTGTCTCACACTGTAGCATAAACCCTGAAGACTGCTGTGTCGGTAATGGCTAATTGTCGGATGGGGGTAGGAGAAAAACAAAAAAACACAATCTGCAATACTACGACTCCAAATAGACGCATGTACTACAACGGTACTCAACAGACATTTGTTCCCCTACAGCACTACATAGATACGTGTAATACTACGGTTCTAATGGGTCAATGAGTATAGCACTATCCCTTAAGTTTCAGTCGGACCCCCGTTGTAACCTCTCCGTGAGAAAAAGTTACGAACAGACAAAACACCGTCTGTTGATTAGCTGATAAAAAAAGTTTATTTGGTACAACCCTTTCCTAATGGTCGTTAACAAGCGAGAAACAATATAATATGAGTCAACTGCTTTAGATTGGCGGAGAGACAGACCTTGGCATAATTCGTAGCCGATTGATGACTCCTTTACAAAGCTTACCTAAAATGGGTACCGTAATTTTTGACCCGCCTTTACATCTCCGTGGCTAGACGCCAACCCACTTTTTTTCTATCCTACGTCCACTTGAAGAGCTTTTCCATTTGAGTTTCTTTTAGCCAATCACAGCTGTCGGTTGATTGCTCCAGATACATTTCTATTTTTACTTGGCCATCTGCTGTTATCATGCCCTGGATTTCGGGAACCTACCGCTCACTTTCCAATTCGTTTCTCATTTATCATCTCTCTCTCTCTCTCTCTCTCTCTCTCTCTCTCTCTCTCTCTCTCTCTCTCTTACTGCTGCTAATATCTTTCTCATATATGTCCCTTCTTTTTTCACTGTCTTCTGGTAGACCTCTAAGTTTAGCTAGGAAACAACTAGCCACTAAAGCAATCAACCATAGCCTCAAGCGTTAGAATCTCTGTTGCTTTATTCTATCCATTCAGCCTCTTGTTAACTGCTGTTTCAAGTCGGGAGTGATCAAGTGTAGCTTGTTACACCTAATTCACTGGACGAGATGTTGAACTCTCTCAACTCATCTCTCTTCCGACGACTGACGTATTTGGATAACTTATCAGTTGACATGTGGGTACCATTTGCTTTCTGTCTTTTTTGACATGTCACGTTGCTTGACAGAAAATATTAATGGAATCACTGAGTGAACACTTGCATGAACCACTCTCTCATAACTACCACGTAGGTTGTATGAATTAAAGGATTTGCTACACATTTAGTCAAAATAATCAGGCAATCAATACAATCTCAAAGGGAACAGAATTTCAGCCTATTACCTAATAACTTTACTAAGTTCGATCACATAAATAATTTATACAACTCTACCGATCTTTATTAACTTTTCTGTGTGTATGTTCAAGGATCAGGACAAAACAGGAAGTCCTAAGAAACTTATTTTCATCGATACTGACTTATATTTCAATTTTTATAGACTATGTGATGTTGGCCTTTGAGATCATTAAATAACAAAATATACCATTTTTGACTAAACGATTATGCTTCAAAGAAATCTTACTCTACGAAAGTGATGCAATGGTACCACATTGCTTGTGAAGCAGCTAATGTTTCATTAACTAAAGCCACTATTTCGTCTTAAAACTTTGTCTTCATTCAAAGAGTTTTCATTTTTCTGCCAGACTTTCACTTCTTGTTTATAAGACGACTTCTTGCTTGTTCATAAAGTAGCCCATTCACACCACTAGTAAATCTAGTGATCAGCTGTATGACCGATAACAAACTCTAGTGGTAGGTGCGAGAAACAGTCACATGATAGTCGGGAAATTTTGAAAAGGGTTTCTCAGTTTGTAACCAGCAGAGGACAAGTAAGGATCCAAATTTCCAGGCAAGCGAAACCCCTGTCTTTTCGGGCCGATCTACGATTTGGCGAATTTTTCAATGGATCGGAAATATCTATGTTTTTGAGTGCATTTCAGTGAGAGGTCGAACAACCAAACATAAAGTGAGTTGTATTATCCATTCTACAAATATTTTTTTTTAAATTCAAGACTATCAAATCTACTTTTCAGTCATAAACAATCTTTAGCAGGTGGTTACAGACTTACAGTATCTATGTAACAACAAATTACCAGAAAATGGATTTTGAGATACTTTTTTGGTTGAAGCTAATCTTTAGCTCGAGGCCTTATTGTCTAGGTATCCAGAGACAAAAAAAAAATAAAGTGGAATACAAGACAGCTTTGCAAATCATTTCTGTATATTTACAGTAAGAATTTAATTATTGTCTGTGTATGCATTATCGATATTTACTAAGCTAAGTATGGAATATTTCTAAATGGAGGTTAGGAGATTCTATTCTGATAACACTATATAAAGATATTTACTTTTTCTTCTTTCTGGACAGCAAGTGTTATTTCTCAATTGAATATGCCTAAATTAAATGAAGACCATTTTTCATGAAACTTTGCTTTTATGACGTGAGTTATGAAATTTTCGAATTTACCCTTTTTCCAAAATATTCCTGGTAGATTCAGTGCAGAGTATTTGACAGAGGATCTTCAAGAACTTACAAGAATTTTCGAGAATTTGGTAGAAAGTTATAGAACTTTCGATAATGTTCAAGAAAATATAATGGGAGACTATAAAGTGAAAGTGATTTACATTACAGTCGAAAATCTCCAAAAACTACTCACTTCTAAATGTTTTTGCTTATTCTTTTCATGACCGTATAACTTCAGTATAAATACAAGTAAATTTTGATTCGTATGTTGTTTGATTCAGACTTTATGTGAAAGAAAATGGGAAAATATGTCCGTTTTTATATAGAAGAGTTTGATTTCTAAATTTCGTTATCCAGAACGCAAAAACAATTTTGAAGGAAGTAATGACCATTTTCAATACTTTTACAAGGTAATAATGACCCTTTTTTAAATGTTTACAGGGTAATTAATTAACAGAGAACACATACAATACCCAGCAACAATATTCGTGTTACATCATGTTATCCAGAGTACAAAAGCAATGTTTAAAGAGAATAATGGCCATTTTCTATAATTTTATAACATAAGCAATTAATGAATAACATACTATCAAGGAAGAAATCCTGTGTTAGTTTAATCATCTAAATGAGTTACTCCTTTAAAATCACCACTTGAAATGTTGAATTTTTACCTGGTTCCAACACTAAGCGGTCATCATTATCATCATCTTCATCATCATCTACAAATGCTGACAGCCCAGATTCCCTTCTCTCTCTCTCTCTCTCTCTCTCTCTCTCTCTCTCTCTCTCTCTCTGCAATAGCTCTTGGTATGTAGAAAGGTGGATTTGAAGGAAGGTGGACGAATCGAAAAGCAGTAACAAGACTAGTATTATCAATATTAACAAGTGATACAGACCCTGACAAAGAACCCCTTTTTACATAATCAGTAATAAAATACCATTATCTGAGAAGGTTAACCCTAACGGTAGAGGAAATGGAATTGAAGAGCAGAATTTCATATCCGGTTATAATAAGGCATGAATCTATCTCTTTAAATTTAATTGGTAACAATCCCAGAAATATCGCAATAGTTTTTGTAGTTAGATGAAAATTAAGTGATTAAATGAACGAAATGGTTCTTTAAAATTCTCTCATTGAAATTAGAGATGTTTATGTTTTCCACAACAAAATCGTCCCAGGGGAAAACAGTTTGTTCACATTCCAAATACTCAAAAGCCTAGTCAAAAGCGTGCGAGAACATAAACGATTTAAATTAATATTTTATCATTTCATTTTTTTCGGGCAGATATCCTTTCCAATGATTTAACGAAAATTGACGAACTTGCATTTTTTTTCTTTCAAATTCGGAAGCAGACTTTCGAAAGGATCAGTCATTTATTCTTGGATGTGCAGTAAAATCTATAATATTTTTAAGAATCTCTTTTTGCTTCAAACTTTGCTTAAAATTTTATTCTTTTACATTTCCTCATACTTAAAAAGCTATAGATACTAAAACATTTAAAAGAAAGTTCACCAGTGACTAAGAAAAAGATTCTAGACAATATCTATTTATATTTATAGGTATTTTGTTTTATTTTTTTACTATGTTTATTCAGCATTTAAAAATATCAAAACACAAATATCGTAAGTTGAATAATCATTTTTTCTTTTTAGATGTGATTTAAGCCGAAAAAGTTTTCTCAGTTGGTTTTAATAATAAAATGTTTACTATTTTTTAAAGATTAAATTGGTTAGTTTGGGTTTTTATTTAACGGTATATCAACCTGCATGGGTTATTTCATGCAAAATCCATCTTTGTAGCAGGGTAGTATTGGTACTCTT
Organism: Sepioteuthis lessoniana; assembly: GCA_963585895.1. Taxonomy (NCBI): domain Eukaryota; kingdom Metazoa; phylum Mollusca; class Cephalopoda; order Myopsida; family Loliginidae; genus Sepioteuthis; species Sepioteuthis lessoniana. Next base: position 83,800,213 of record OY757916.1, on the reverse strand, counting down.
TAACCCATAGCTAGGGGTGGGATAAGGGGGTTCATTCTTATTTAACACATAGCTGGGGAAATAAGAGAGTTCATACTCAATTAAATTGAATAAACTCAATAAATAAATGTAAATGGATAAATAAATCTTTTACAAAACCAAATAAACCAAGTAGCGTAATTATTTTTTTCTGAAAAAATACTTAAAAAATAAAGGTTTTTAGATTTCTTTAGCTTTTTCAACGTATAGCAATGAAAAATCTACTACTTTTTATAAGCCATCATCTAGAAGTGTTTTTAACAGTTTCAGAACAGAAAATTACTTTATTTGATTAACTATGCAGTTTAATTATAAACTTTATCAACAATTAAAAAAATGCGTCAGTAGGCGTTTACGAATAATCAATTTTTCACTATAACCAAAAAAATAATTTGCATTTGCAGAGACGAAAGCTTTGCTAGGGAATAGTGGAGTAACGGTAAAGTCAGAATGAAACACGAAACTCTCAGGTTAGCGGTTTCAAATAGAGTCGGCACTAAAATACAAACCTGATTACTGTTTCCTCGGCACTCCATCATCAAAATTTGGAGTGTTGTACAATATAAAATGATTAAATTAAATGAAAGCTTTTAAGACTTTGGCTTAAATTAGAGGTTCCGAGTGGAGTATTATTTACCCAACTCTCACATTGTAGAGATGTAATACAAAATCAGGTTAATATGGGTGCCCCACAGGAAGCAATCCTCCAGTGAGGCAGTCCCAAAATTGCTCATTTCCGTCAGTAATCCACTCTTGGTCAGGAAATAAAGCCAGTCCCTAATCCTCGAGACAAAGAAACTGGTGCTGCCTGCAGAGGTGGTAGGCACCTTGGAACTAAATTGATTAATTTCTACAACCTGCAACACAAGGTCGAGAAGCTAAACATCCTTGCATGCTTGCATCCGTCTACATTCCCCGTTATTGGAGCCTCAAGATAGGATAAATAAACTTTGTTGTTACCTCTTTAGATGAAGAATAGTTGCTACCTTGGGTGAATGTCCATTAAAACTGAGCTGATTAAATTATTTAAACCTCGACAAAAGATCGAGAAGCTATTAAACCAATCCCCATACATCTGGTATATGATATAATTTCGGTTTTAAGTGCAGACTCCGCAAAAAGTAAGCGTCTCGTTCGGTGATGCTAAAAAGGCGCAGTTATCTCATAATCATCTTAATGGGGCACCTCAGGCGTTGGGCAATAAACCCAGCCCTTAGCACTTTTATACTAGAGGGGCAGGTGCTGCCTGGAGAAGAAAGCCGCCACTGAAACTGATCTGATTAATTTCTACACCTCCCAACAGACGACAGGAAACAATCCTTTGATGCTAGACAAACACGTAGATACTTATATTGATTCTAGACAGATGTGACGATCTATACGTTCCTAATTCTGATAAGAATTACGCCATGAGCAAACATATAATTGGTTTAAGTTCTTGCGCGGTGATTCAAAAAAACTGAGTTTGTTCTTGGGCTCGTTTTCTTAAAAAGTTAATTGCAATCAAAATAATCACTTCGTCAATTGATCTCTTCAATTTAATTAGCTTAGGAAAAAATATAAGTAAAAATAAGATCTGGTTGTATATTAGGCTGTTAGCCGTGACCATGATTTGAAGCCCCTGGTAACCTTGAAGAAAAAAAGAACACTAAAGGCGGGGACCGCTTTGGGCTTCAATTGTGAGACTGGGAATCTGCTTATCGTTCAAAAGAAAGCTTAACAGTAGCCACACCATAAAGCCTTATGATCTTCACGGAACAACGTTTTGATAAAAGAAATAATTGACGTAATTCTTTGTTGTTTATTGTAGGGCGGTTATGAAAAGAAAGGAACAAACGTTTCAAATTAAAACCAGCTTAGATAATGTTACCGACTTGCATAAATATAATGATTTAATTAGTCAAGTAGTTTTTCCACCCAACACTCTAGATATAACTATCTATCTATCTATGCTAACCCAATCTTTCATTTTGCCCCCTATGTTTTTAGGGGTTAATGTTTTTTCTTTCCTTCGATCTAGCTTACGGATCAATCCTTTAATATCACTCTCTTTATTATCTTTCTTTCAGTCTTTTTCTCTTTTCAATCTCCTCTCTCTCTCTCTCTCTCTCTCTCTCTCTCTCTCTCACTCACACACACAGACACACACACACATGCGCGCGCATACATTCACACACGCATGCACACACACACACACAACACACTTACTTCATCCCCTCTGAACACTGATTGGTTTCTCTTCTTAATCTTCCATTTCTATATTTATCCCTTTTTTCAACTTGCTCTCAATTTTTTTTCTTCAACCTCTCTCTCTCTCTCTTCCCCTCCCATATCTCTTCTTCTTCCTTCTTCTTCTTCTTCTTCTTCTTCTTCTTCTTCTTCTTAATTTTTCTTTTTCGTATATATCTCTTCAACATTTTCTCTTCCTCAGTCTTTTTCCGTCGTCTCGGTGTTTCTGTCTCTCTTTGTCTCCCAGTCAGTTTTTTACCTTCAGTCTCTTTCCTATCTTTCAAGTGGCTCCCTTTTTCTCTCACGTTTATTCTCTCTCTTCTACAGTTTCTGTGTTTCATTCACCGTCTTTCTTAATTTCTCAGTTTCTCTCTATTTCACTTTCCATTCGTTTTGAATAGCTTTCCCTCTATTAATCGTACCGTCTTTATGAACTAGGCTACGAAACCTATTTTCCTGATAGATAGAGAACAACGAACGGGCGAGGAAAAAGAAGGGAACTAAGTGTAGCATAACTAGTATTAGAAGGTGCCCTTGGTGTAATGGTTATCGTCGTAGCAATTGGACACGACGATACGAGTTCAAATCCTGGACCAGACTGATTGCATTTCACATAGCACTAATACCCTTGGGAAAGGTATGAATCCAATTATTCTCCCTCCAGCTATGGGTAAATAGTAGGACAGATTAGGTTCTTCAGCCTTGGCGAGGCAACTAGTCTAGGAGAAAGAAAACTCTGAATTCAAACCTGTTAAACTCCGCTTAAAAAATTGAACTTGTGTCATATCCTGCCCGAGCGAAGGGGTAGGTAAATATGATAACTAGTATTAGTATATGGGTTTCACTGATTTTACAAGTATTAAACTGAGTGCTTTAGAAAAGGACACTTTTTTTCAAGCTTCAAGTAATTTTAACCTTGTTCCATTCAACAGTATGGTCGCCATAAGCTATCATCGATGTACTTATTATCTTCTTCGAAATGGTCCATCTTTTCCAGTCCTTAGGTACTATGCCAAATTTTCCTAATAACAAATTCTAAGCTAGTTGATATAGTTTCAAGTTCTGCTATTGATAAACAAAGATTTTGATGACCAATTTTCCACTTAAATTTACTCCAAAATGCGATGGGGCCAGGAATACATTGACTGTATCCGCTGCAGAAGGATAAGATACCCCAAAAGGAGGAGTGCCCTGAGTATGTCACTAAACTGTATCTGGTACTGAATCGCCAGTTCTGAAGCTCTGGGGAGCCTAGAGAACCTCTTTATCGCCATTAATCCATGCTCCACTCTAAGTCGGAATGGTAGTACTTGTAAGAGTTTCATCTATGGTTCAAATAGATCTGTTTTTAAACTATTTGTATTGATTTGGAATACTTGATATTATACAACCATGTGCAAAAAAACTCTTAAGAAAGTAAAAAGATGCAAATATAAATGTAGAATGCATACAATTCCTGAACCTCGAAGCATGAAATAACTCCTGACAGGTTAATATGCCTATAAAAATCAATCAAAAATACTCAAATCTACAAGAAAAGAAACATCGCTGAACGCAAATCTAAGAGAATTGCTCTTCCTTCTACTCTGTCCTGTCGCTGGTCATCTTCGCTTTTGAAATATCAATTTATGAACCCAAGTAGAACATTATGCAATCTCTTTCTAACAAGTTTATTAATCGATTTGCATAATTAACACTGTGAATTTTTCTGTTTGTCTCTTTGTTCATCTACGCTTAAATTCTGATCGGATGGAAAACTCACTTGCCAAAAAAATTATTTTATTCTGATCTGTGATATCCTGAATTCAGCAGTTTTTGTTAATTTTTGGATTTTTTTGTTTTTGTTTGTTTGTTTGTTTGTTTTTTGTGGGATTTTTTTCAACCATATCCATTTCCAACATATCACACAATGAATAAATCAAACTTAAATGATCAGTTTTTCTTTAAACTTGACCTTCAAATTGATAAAGAATAATTGTAAATTTCATGTGTCTACTATAGAAAATGAAATTACTAATAATTAGTGTCAGTTTTCTAAAATCTCTAAGATAAGAACTTAGACTCGATTTAAGGCCAATAAAAAAGATTACTTGCCACTTTCATCTATTAATTATTTAATTAAGTTATAGAGAAAATCCTATTGAAAAATTCATAAGCTGTTCTATGGTAAATACCTACTTAGACACATATATCCTTGTCTCACTCTGTGTGTGTGTGTGTTGATCGTTTTTCCTTTTACGATTTAAATTAAAGCATTAAAATCTCTATCTGTTTTCTCCAACTTATTGTAACTTACTAAGCTTTTTGCTTAGATGTGGCACAAGGCTGAATGAATGAGGCACCCAATGAGACACGAACTCACTCTTGCAGGTTTGCTTTGTCAAGCTTACACTACCCGAGGCGCCCTTTTTTTTCTTTTTTTTTTTTTACTATTTAACCCATAGCTGGGGGCATAAGGGGGTTCATACCTTTCCTAAGGGTATTTGCCCGAAAGTGAACGTAATAGCGTGACTGGAGTACGAACTCGCTTACTACGATTCTGCAGTCCATCACTTTAACCATTACACCACGAGGACACCCCCCCTATTTTCTCCAACTTATAGATAGTTAAGTATCTGGCATTCTTACATACATGCATACATTCATACCTACCTGGACTGTCTTTTCAATTCATGCTTGTATTGGCAAGTCAATGTTTTCATCTGAAAACATTTTGGACTAAAACATTCTTCTCTGTAATCAGCACACATTCATGTATAAATTACACACAGTTTGCACTCCTCAGCCACCAAAGGTTTTATGAAAGACCTCTGTTCAAACCTGGAGCACTCTGATTTTATACTATTTTTAATAACTTTAAGGCAAATATCTTTGCGAGATTAGAATAATTTTTGCCGCAAACCAATTCCCAAAAATGCAGAAATTACATTTATGCAAAAAAAATTCTGAAAAAAATTATTTTGCTTTTTTGAAAATCTCCATTTATTCATTGAATGATCCTCACACATTTCAAGACAGGTAACCTGATGGTTACCCGGGGTGTTCCCATGTGAATCAGGGTTGATGTTTATCTTTGCGATTTAATTCTCATCGATTTGCTGTCGTTTAAAATTTTTTCATATTTGGAATTTTTTCTCGAAAATATCATTACGTGGAAAAATTAGTCAGAAAGAAAGTTTATGATTATTTAAATTATTAATTCTTTAAGATTTTGATATTTTTGATATGAAATTTAATCAATAATAAAAGTATAACAGTTTTATGCTTAAAATGTTGTGTTTCTGGATAGTCTAATCTGTTATTGAATCTTTTGGGGTAAGGGTTTTTATATGTAATATCTTACTATCTTCATAATTCCAAAAATTGATGTCGTGTTGATTTTTTTAAGGGACATTTTCATTACATAATATATTGTTTGGAAAAACATGTTCATTCTTGGAGGAAATAATATATTTGTTAATACAGTTGGTGGTAGATTTTAAGTTTTATTCTTTATAGAATTAGTTAATGAATTAGTGTAATTGATGTATTCACAGTAGAGTCTATTTTCATCCCTTGCATAATCAACAAAATTAAATTATTCCTTCTTATTTCCTTCTCAGATTTGTTCTTTCTTCTTTAAGGTTGTGCCATTCTTTGTCATATCAGTTAAATTTATAGATATACGATATGCTAGCAAACCCTTTTTTAAAAACATTTTCATTCAGTTTTTATTTCAAGGATTTTAAAACGATTTTTAATTGTTTGCACTAAAAGGGAGATAACTGAATGATGTTACCTCGTGAATGTTTGGATTTTTTTTTTTTTCTTGTTATTAGAACGACTTTATTTCTTTGGCAGATGATCACTCTGTAAATTTGATGTTCGATAGAAATTTGGTCGTAAACACATTGTGAAATCTCCTATAGATATTTTGATATGATAAAATTAGTCATTGATGTTAGATCACATTCTATTGTCATCACTATTGGATATTTCAAGTTGACCATATGATGTTTGGAGGGGGGGAAAAATTTAAAGTGAAGATATTATAGCGCATCTAAAAATTTCGCTTATAATGCTGTTCATTGTTTCCATCGGTATGTATATCAATGTGTCCATAAATGCTATGAAATGTGTGAATTCTTCGTGGTTAAATTGTATAGAATGATATTTCGTGTTTGCGTTAGTGACGAAATTGTTAGATTTTGTTTTCTCTTTTGTATTAATAAAAAAAAATGTGATCAATTTATCAAGACAATCATCATTATTTCGTGGATTTGCCTCCAAATTTGTCTCTATACGCAAACAGAGAAATAAAAGTAATTTAATATTTTTGTTGCGATGTAGTTTATTGAAGTGATTACTAGTCTACCTGTATTTTTCAAATTACATATTCTAAGAGTAAATAAAATCAGGTTGGTTTAGTATTTAGAAGCAAAAATAATTTAAACGTTTTCTTTTTTAATATTAAAAAAAAGCATCTCTTTAAGTTAAAATGGTATTTATAAATAAAGAATAAAACCCTTCTTACATCTGGTCGAAATGGTAAATTTAAATATTAAAAGATCTTTACGATTTTTTTCGATCGTCTTTCATTTTCTCCTTGTGTAGGGCTGTCATAATTCAAAACAGCAAACTGAAGTTTACATTACCGAATTTTCACCAGTATTCTATTACATTATTCTATAAATCTGCTAAATTTTAGATTATTTTCCTCCTTTGAGAGTTTTTCCCACTAGCGTTAGTTGATAGTCTTCCACTGGAGCTTGAGTGACAGCAAGTCTTCTCAAATGTCCTCTTATTTCCAAATCTTACAGTCCCTTTACCAATCGTTTGGGATCATTTCTAACGCACCAGTTGCAACAGGTATCATGTTCCACGTTTTTTTTTTCAGTTTTTTGCTAACAATGCCATTAGCCTAATGAGTAGAGTGTTCGCCAATGGTCCGAGAGACCAGGTTTAAATCCCAGGTCAAGTCATACCAAAGACTCAAAATCATGTGGCCTTGCTTAACACTAAGCATTATAAGGTAAGGATCAAGGGCAAATTGTAGCAATCCAGGGAATGGAGTAGCGTCCTCACCTACACCTCGGTTTAGTAGCTATTGAAAAGAGAGCCTTAGTGTCACTGTAGACTAAGGTCACCAACTTTACTTACTTACTTTACCAAGTTCAACGTACTCTCTTTTCGTTTTTTTTTTTTTAACTTTACTCTGTGGTCTGCTGGAACGGCAAAGTCCACTATTCGGAAGTTTCTCTTCTTTTTTTCTTTTCTTTATTATAGTTGGTCCTTATTACATTGTTTTGTGCTGCTGTTTGCCGAGATTCCGTTTCTCTATTAAAGTTTCCCTTTCGTAGCTATGTCTACGTTTTCTCGTGTGAGATTTCGCCTGTTTGTCGTTTCTAATATTCATACAGTTGTTTTTCTTCCTATTCCTGTTTCCTAGTTTTTGCTGTTGTTCTGTTTATCCTTATGTTGTCAGAGCTAATTCTGGCCGCTATAATTAGTTTTTATCTTATTTGTTTAATGTTGTCCTTGTATTGGTGCGTCCACGCTATCTTCAATGCTGGCCAGTCCTCTTCCTCCTTTTTTACCTGACAAATATAGTCTGTCTATGTCATCTTTCAAATGTAAGACCAAGGGCATCGTTATCAGGTTTCTTGTCTTTTGGTCCATTTGTATGAGCTCTTTCCATGTCTTTTTAAATAGTAGTCCTAAGTACCTTAAAACAAGAAAGCATCACTTTGATGATATTACAACTACAGAGCTTGATTTCAAGAAGTTTTCTCGTTTGTCTGAAGTATTATTTGGTGTTTTTTTCTTTCATTTCGCGTTTTGATGGTGTCTGCTTTCAACATTTACAAGTATTTGTAATTTTTTTCTCCAAACTTTCTGATTCTCTCTTGTTTTGGCAGTTATCTTCCATCTGTTATTTCTCTTTTTCCACTTTTAATTATCAGCATGGAGCATTTTTTATGCCAAAGTCAATTCCTATATTCAGACTGTATATTCTTAATTTTTGTATCCGTCTCCAGTACTTTTTCGTTTTTTAAAAACAGCTCGATGCTACTCATATACATAAAATGATTAATTTTTCTTGTGATTTTGTAAGTTTTTGTACCACATTACACTTCCTAAGTATAAAAATTGAGTGGTATCATTGCTATTACAAATAGTAATGGCAAAAGCTCATCTCCTCAGAAGATGCTTCTATGGAATTTCACCTCTGATATAGTTTTTCCTCCTACTATTAATTGCACTTCCCAGTTTTTTATGGTTTCCGTGTTGAAATCTATAACTTTGTCGGATATATTGAACATTCCTATTGCCCAGTTTTGCAGGACCATATCATAGGCTTTTTTATTAGACCACATTTAAGCTACATTTACCGGGGGGTGTCCTCGTGGTGTAATGGTTAAATCTATGGACTGCGGAATCGTAGTAAGCGAGTTCGTACTCCAGTCGGGCTATTGCGTCCACTTTCGGGCAAATGGCCTTGGGAAAGGTATGAACCCCCTTATCCTGCCAGCTATGGGTTAAATAGTACCACTACTGTTCTTCTCGAATGATAGCTTTGGCATCAAATAACCTACAAAGGTTGATATGCCATTAAACAAACAAATATATTTTCCGCCTCACTTTGCTCTCCTTGAGATGTAATGATCAATATAAAATAAGTTAACTTTTCGTCTTGTTCTGTTGTAGCATCCTTTTTGTTCTTCGGAAAACATTCCACGAAACACAAGCGAGTAAAAAATCCCCACTCTAATCTGTGCAGTGAGAATTTCTATATCATCGGTAGACACACTATTAGTATATGGTTCCTGGGGATGTTTCTTTTTTGGGGGGTCTTTCTCGATCAGGATAATTTTCCCCTTAGACATCCATTCGGATATTCTTGCTTCCCCTAGGCATCTAATAAGTTCAAGATCCAGTCAATCATGGATGGACGTAAATCTTTTAAATCAGAATCCTCACATGCCATCAATACTTGCGTTTTTCAATTCGGTACTTTTTTTGTATTGCTCTGAGCAATTTCAGTTCTATGTTCGCCTCAGGGTTTTCTTCGAATCCTCGTGATTCTTCAACCATGGTGATATGCATATAACAAAAATTTTGTCAAAATAACTTGCCAGAAGATAGCACTGAGAAAATTTAATCCATGCCTTTCCGAAGACAGTATATACGTGACTGTAGATGTGAGGAGGTGTTCAATGATACCAAGCATGCAACCTCCCCTGATGTTAATACAGAATTCTCATTGCCCATTAACAGTAAATTTAACTCTTGCTTTTTGCTACGTTCTCATCATCCTGTGCCAGACTAATCAATGTTCAGGAAATTACAATACGCGTTTTTATATCTCAATATTTCAAATATTTTCAAAAGAGAAAATCCAAAATTCATAGAGGATTTTCTCTGATTACGATTCGGTATCAGTATTTTTTTCTTTCTTTTTTTATATCGTTTATGACCGCAAAAATGGTGACAGAAAAGACTGAATTACCGTTGGATCGGTTCCGGCAGGGAATTTTCGATACAGAACCAAGGAGACTTCACTAAATATTAGAAGTGATTCGTAATTGAGTTCTGATTTTGACTGAAAAGGAATTAAATAACTTCCAGTGACTTAGATAATTTTCGGAGTTCGGTACGTAAAAATTTAGAAGCATCGAAAATGAAGTTGTATTTACCAAGACAGAAATACACAATGAATGAAATGTCGATTTTCTTTCAAAATCTCCCCTTCGTATTTAACACATTTATTTCAGCAAATTTCCTATTATTCTAAGAACTGATAAAACTCTATTTTTTCCACACTTTTATGCATTTACCCAACCTCTCATCAACGGGTAGTTTTGACCTAAGGCCAAATTTTAAAAGGGGTACAACTAGTTTGAATTCAGTCTTCCTTCTCCAAGAATGGTTGCCTAACCAAGGATAAAGATCCCCAGTATGCTTTACTGTTCACCCATACATAGGGAAGAGTAGGTGGTTTCATGCTTTCTGCAGGGTCATTAGCTCAAAGTGAAACATAAACAACCACGTCTTGGAATTGAACTCAGATAGACGATTCCATATCCTATGAAGATGATCGTTACATTAAGTACGCTTGTGAATTAGTCCCCTTCACGTCCTAAAAACTTTGCCTTGGAGTGATTTTTCAATTTAGAAAACAAAAAGGTCATACATGTAGTGGGTATGACGCACCAATACAAGGACAACATTAAACAAATAAGATAAAAACTAATTATAGCGGCCAGAATTCGCACTGACAACATGAGGATAAACAGAACAACAGCAAAAATTAGGAAACAGGAATAGGAAGAAAAACAACTGTATGAATATTAGAAACGACAAACAGGCGAAATCTCACACGAGAAAACGTAGACATAGCTACGAAAGGGAAACTTTAATAGAGAAACGGAATCTCGGCAAACAGCAGCACAAAACAATGTAATAAGGACCAACTATAATAAAGAAAAGAAAAAAAGAAGAGAAACTTCCGAATAGTGGACTTTGCCGTCCCAGCAGACCACAGAGTAAAGTTTAAAAAAAAAAACCGAAAAGAGAGTACCTTAAACTTGGTAAAGTAAGTAAGTAAAGTTGGTGACCTTAGTCGAGAGTGACCCTAAGGCTCCCTTTTCAATAGCTACTAAACCGAGGTGTAGGGGAGGGCGCTACTCCATTCCCTGGATTGCTACAATTTGCCCTTGATCCTTACCTTATAATGCTTAGTGTTAAGCAAGGCCACATGATTTTGAGTCTTTGGTATGACTCTACCTGGAATTGAACCCTGGTCTCTCGGACCATTGGCGAACACTCTACTCATTAGGCTAATGGCCTTGTTTGCAAAGAAATGTGGGACAAAAACTTACAAAATCACAAGAAAAAATTAATCATTTTATGTATATGAGTAATATCGAGCTGTTTGCACAATTCTGTGTTTCTCCAAAACAATTTAGTTAAAAACGAATCGGCATTATCTTCTTAGTTTTTCACTTTCGCAATGATGATGTCTAGACATCAGTCCTTTATTATATAATTGCTCAACCATGCACACATCTTTATATGAATTAGATTTTTTTTTAAATTTATATTATAAGACTTTGTTAAAGAATGTCATACGTATAGCCGAGTTTTAGCACATGACAAGACAAAAACCATCGAATGTAATTTGCATTGTACTATTCGTTAAATGATAACAGAGAATTTGAATTAGTATGTAATCCAATGTAATGTTCTGCTTCCTTGTAAGGTTACCATTCTTCTCAGTCGCTGGGGTTTCCATTCACTTATCACTATTCGGCCCACCAGAAGTTTTACCTTCCGATAATGTACGTCTGAAATTCATATATTTCTAATATACTCTGGCTATTGTTGTATGAGAAAAATACACCGCCACAACTGTATTACCTACCTATCACTTTACCCAGGTGAATCCAGTTTTACAACGGAGAGAAAGCGAAACCTTCCATATACTGTTGTCTCTAATTCATTGGTCCCAGAGTTTATATGTTTGCTTCTATTCCCACTCATTTATATATATATATATATATATATATATATATATATATATATGTGTGTGTGTGTGTGTGTGTGTGTGTGTGTGGATATCAGTATATGACTAAAAATACATATACAAGGAATTATAAAAAGTTCCCTGCCAGACCAAAGAAAGTAACTACTTAAAGCCATGAAACGTACTAGTTAATCAGGAGGTGCACATAGCGTAACGGTTGTTGTCATAGGAAATGGAATTGACGAACTGGGTTCAAATCCTGTATTAGGCAGTTTGTGTTCCATTTGGTGTTAGTGCCATTGGGAAAGAGCTGAATCCATCTGTTCTCCCTCTAGTTATGAGTAAATAGTAAGGAACGCTTGGGTTCTTCAACCATGGTTGAGCAACCAGTCTAAAAGTAAGACTCTGAATTCAAACCATCAGTACCCCAATCAAAATTTGACTATGGGTCATATTCTGCTCGCGGCGAAGGGTTTGGGTAATTGTTTTCATGCTGTTCAGCATACTCGTGTCGTTGAACATCTCTTCTGCACTTAAACACTTCTCCCAGAAATGTAATAATTCTTTTCGGAAAAAAAATCCTTATCTTCTTGGTAAGGCTGAGAACTATTCAGGACTCTCAGAATGGATGCAAGTACTAAACACGCTCGCTTTTAGCTTGCTTACATTCTTGCATTTTTACTCTGTTAGAATGGCTCTTAATTCATGTATGAAACATAATTTGAATATTTCCTTTCTACTTCGGTCGAGAACTTTTCAGCACGTCCTTGTACATACGTATTCGGAGAAAAAATGCAGTTGCATATTTACATATTTAGAGAAATTCACATACATATGCGTGAATTAAATCACACATTCATGCAAACATATATATGTGAATATGTTTACATGAGTGTATGTGCGTATGGTTTCTTATATACACCAGATTTTATGTGCAAAACTAGGCAATTAGCCAAAAGCCATGATTATAAGTCAAGCATGAAATAACTTTTTCTAAGACAAACCCATAGCTTTGAAATCTGCTGACCCGTAAGCCACTGCTAATATCTGGTGCACGCTTTGATCTGATGTGCTTCGTTGAAATTCGGGCAGACGGTTGCCTCCCAATCACCTCAGGATCAGCCTTTCATATTTCGTTGCACTATTGAACCAAGCATCCAATCCTCCTAGTCGTTTCTCTCTCGTGTAGATGTAATTTCGAATTTGTGTAGAAATCGAAGGCTATATGTCTGAGGTTGTGAAAAATGTCATTTATGTCTTGATTCAGTTGCCTATGGAGTTCGGTAGAGTCCCTACTGAGTAGTGTATAACGTGCAGGACTGCGACATCGTAACAAGCAAGTTCGAACTCCAGTCGCATTACAATGTTTATTTTCGGACAAATACCCTTGAGAAAAGTACAAAATCTCTAATACCCTCAGCTATGGAATAAATATCACCACTTCTGTTCTTCTCCAGCGATGGCTTTGGTATTGAATTACCCACGGAGGTTGATGTGGAATTAAAACAAAGTACACAGTAGGTTGGAATAACCAAAGATATGGGACTTATTTCTGCAAATCTGTTTTTTTTCAAGTGAGATTTTGCTCAATGACATTCACAATATGATGCTATTGTGCCAATGGAATTACGCTGGTAATTTACCCCAATTCAATATAAAGTCCTATCTGTCCATTTATCAATCTATATTATCCGTTTCTATCTGATTCTGTTTTTATTTATCTTATTCCGTTTCTCTGTCTCTGTCTCTCTCTCTTTCTCTCTCTATGTCTCTCTCTCTCTCTGAATCTATCTATCTAAATATATATCTATCTAAATATATATATATATATATATATATATATGTGTGTGTGTGTGTGTGTGTGTGTGTGTGTGTGTGTGTGTGTGTGTGACTCTTCTATTCCACTGAAATAGAATTAAATGTTACAAGAGATCCAGCTTAACGTAACGGTTGTCGTCTTAGGAAATGAAATCATCCACACGAGTTCGAATCCTGCACTAAGCTCTTTGCGTTTCACTTAGAACTAATGTTCTTAATAAAGGCAAGTATCCATATGTTCTCTTTATTCCCCAGTTATGGTTCAGTAGTAGGACAGATTGGGTTCTTTAGACCAGTCTAGAAGGAAAACGATTTCCCAACATCTAGACGTGCGATAACCCTAGACGAGTTGATATACAATTAAAATTAAACAATTAATCAATCAATCGTTCAATTATCCTACCTGACGTAGTAATTCACTAATTTAAATTAGCTTGATAAAAGTGTATAAAACACATGAAAAAAGTTTCCAGCAACAGTACATTTCAAGCTATGTAGGCCGTTTCTCTTTCCTTGACAACAACTCCTTCCCACCAATTATTGGTAAGATAACAATACCAATAGCGCCCCCACCTATAGTATTGGGTAACTAAACTAAGAGAAGGAAAGGATTTTAAATTTACACTATTTAAAAGCCAACGGTAAACCACTTTACAATATCTCCAAACGATAATTAACAGTATGGTAGACTAATGGACAAATTCCTGAAACGACACAAGATATTTTCATTCCAATCAATAAACGGAGTTTGTGAGAAAATTGAGACTTCCTATTGATTTGGCAATGCTCTACTTATGGTATTTTTTTAATGATTTTTGCTTTTATGACAATTTTTGAAATAAGACATTCAAACCTTTTCGATAAGATTTTTTTTTAAAAAGATCTAAAGAAATATGTACAAAAGAAGTGTAAACATAAACGTACTATAAACACGGTTCCCGAACCTCTCGGCATAAAATTATGGTTTGATAAAATTAATCATTTAATTAATCATCCAACTCGACGTAGTAATTCAATAGGTGAAACGAACTATATAAAAGTGTATAAAACCCGTTGAATTGCTCGTCTACAACGGCACTTGTTTCAAGCTGAATAGATTTGAGTAAAAATTAGATTTTAAAAGTACACACACAGTTGGCTAAATTGACCATTTCGTGTACATTCTGATCGAATATGGCAAATTTGTCCAAAAAATGATAAATCATATTAAGAACACACGTTTAGGGACCAGAGTTTTACCAAGAATCCATCTATAACATTTAAATAGGCCCATGTTGAAAAGAATGTAATATTTAGTAGACTTTTAACATTCAATTATCTGCACAAAGGAAATGAGAAAAAATTCATCAAAAATCAGACTGTGGAGGAGTAATATTAGTACATGGCAGTATCAAAGTAAATGACACAAGGTTTGATATGGATTTTGCTTCTAACAATGGAATTATACGAGTCATGTATCTGATATTTATATGAGAAATCAACTTTGGTGACAAAATATTAGCAATTTAAAGAAAATTTTGATTATGGATACTCACCAAATAGCCTAATAGGAACTGAATAAAATTACTTTGATGTACGTCCTGGTTTTAATATATATATATATATATATATATATATATATATATGTGTGTGTGTGTGTGTGTGTGTGTGTGTGTGTGTGTGTGTGTGTGTGTGTGTGTGTGTGTGTTGGTAGTAGTAGTAGTGGTAAGTTCTGCCTCGAACGATTTCGTAATATTTTCAGATATACAGAAAATATTCCGATGTTTTTCTCCCCAACAATATGCATTTTTTAGGGGTCTTTTCTTAAAATATGGTTCTAAAAAGTAAAATGTTTCTGAAATAGTCATAAAAATAGAATAAAAATCCTTTCAGCCCCACCAAAAGGCTTCAGATAATTTCCGGAAATCAGAGGGGTATTTTAAATTATCACATATCTGAGCTGCACAGCCATTTTAAGGATTGCACAATTTCAATGATAAATCTGTACACATTGTCTTTTTTATTTTGCGATAAAACTGTCAACTTCAAAAAATCATAACTTTTCAATAAAAAATGATAGAATAAAATTTTAAAACCATGTGTTTGGCTGAATATTCAGTATTAAGATAATGTACAATTCCTGTTACACTAAAAAACTTTTTAAAATAGCCAATGTCTGGCATAAGTAAAACTAGCAAAAACACTCTGCATTTATAAGATTTTTAGAATTTTTAAGCAGACCTAAAATTAGCATTTCTAGTCAAGAAACAATTCATTCAACTATATCGTACATAGCTGTATGTATGCTTGTGTACAGGCAAAATCTAGAAAATTATAGTTTTATTTTCATTATCTAAAGCCTTAGAACTTCCCTAACAAAGTAACTGAAAAAGAACTAGAAATCATGTAAAATTCTTATCCTCTGAACAACTAAAAAAAGTATAATCAAAGGCTTTTTTCTGGCTAGAAGTTTGGGAGTCATGTTGATACGTTCGTACCTACATTTTTGGTAGTTTTTTTTTTTTTTCAAATGACTTTTTCAAACGTTCTTGTCGACGAACTCATAAGTGATGTACTCTTATGGACCCCCACACAAGGCCGTGCAAAAGCAGGACGACCAGCACGAACATACATTCAGCAACTATGTGAGGATACAGGATGTTGTCCAGAAGACCTGCCTGAGGCGATTAACGATTGGGAAAAGTGGCGCGAGAGGGTCAGGGATATCCGTGCTACCAGCACGACATGATGATGATGATGATGATGATTTGATCAATTGATATAATCACCTTTAGTCAAAGAGGACCTGGGAGGTATAGTAATGAAAGGGTATTCAATGCTCTTAGTCACCCCAAGTCTGGATCTCGACCATGATGCTATTAAGTGTCACACTAAGGACATCCCTTTTGGGAAATTGGGTACTTACCCTTCTGCGTGGGATACATCTGTGTATTCTAAGCCCCACCGACAGGTCAAAAGATATCTAGGGTTATTACGGTAAACGCAAAGGCTTAAATGTAATTGTATAGAGTAAACTATACTACTGAGAAAGAAGGAAAACACTCTTATAAAAGCGAATTGGGTGGCAAAGGCATTAAATCCCAGATATTTGCAATGACACTTTGGTTTCGTCATTGCAGCAAAGAAAGAGACACTGTTAAACTCGTAAAAACAAAACCAAACAACTTCAATCGGTGAGAAAGATTAAAAGCTGGAAAAGAGAGAAGGAAGTTAAAAAGAAGGTAATACAGCGGAAAAGGGGTGGAGTTAACACAGCGAATTGCATCTGCCCGGAAGTCAGATTTTTCCGCCACCGGAAATGCGAAGTAGTAATATATTATAATGGCTGCTTAGTTGCCTTGATATGTGTACATATGGACGAGATGAGAATATGAGACAAAGAAACTTGCTCAGATTGATATGAAATGCTACTCCAGGGACGTCAGTAATAAAAAAAAGAAGAGTATAAATAAATTGTGCAGCCACTGTGATATGCAACGCTTTCTCTCGTTACTTGCAATTGTAAGCCGTTGCCGTGGCTGTTAGAAAATTTTAGCCCTTACTATCATCGGTGGCTTATATATATATATATATATATATATACGCGCGCGTGTGTGTGTGTGTGTGTGTGTGTGTGTGTGTGTGTTTTAATAAAATTAATTTACGAAGAAACACTAATTTTTCATGGGTCAGAACATTATTATTAAGACCATTGAAATACAATTCGGACTTTGGTTGACTTCTACCTCAAAATTTTGAATAAAGAAAGAGAGACTGTGTGAGGGTGTAAGCGTGGAGAGTGAGGAATGGAACTAGGGATGAGATTACTTTTTCGGTTAAAAAAGGGACGCATTTTTGTTTGACCACCTTCGACCGCCCAGTAGGACAAAATCATAATCTAACTCCAGCTGTTTCCGCTCGAAAGTTTTTCATTTTTTTGGACTGCCAGTCGCTTTTCAATAAGATTTTTATGATCAGACTGATATATATACAAAGTACGAAACATGATTACGTGGTCCTCGCTCATTCAACGACCCATTAAATGGACGTATACCCTCCAAGGTCAAACCTCACTGTTAAATATGTTAAAATATTCGTGTTTATCTCTGTGTGTGTGCTGTCCGATGTGTAGAATTTGATTTCAGAAGGCTGTATAAGAAAATATTTCCTTTCCAAAGAATGTGTCATAATTATTAAATGATTGATTGACTGATTGATTTTAACAGGATCTTGTCCCACCCAGGGTTATTGTAAGCATACGGGTTTCTGAATCACGTTCATTATATATTTATATTTACTCGAGTTGTTCACTAAATTCTTAGCCTCAAACAGAAAGAAAAACCAAAATTGAACATTTTTGTGGTAAGAACACATTGCTATTTCTTACAAAACTAGAAAAGTAATTCAGATTTGTTTTCATTTTTGTGCAGGTGAGGCTCATATAAAAGTTGGAGGCGGGTGAAAAATCAAAAACATGGATGAGGCTTAGAACTTTTTGCATGACTCTCGTACATTCTTTGTCAAGTTGGTTCCTAATTTTTTTTGTTGTTGTTGTTTTTTTGCACGCAGTCATTAGATACTAAGTATTCTTGTCTGATACTAATACTTTCATGATTTCAAGTAATTATTTCTATTTGATAAGTCATTTGTTTGCATTCTAATAATAATCCTAAGGAACACTTGTACCTTCTAGAAACTATTTTAATACAAATAATTTACCGTTATATGGTATCAAGTATTCCAATTAAATACGAATAATTTTTAAATAGATTGATTTGATCTATGAGTGGGACCCTAATTGGCACTTCCTCTTCGAATCGCAAAAAAACTGGGGAAATAGCAATGAACGGGTTACTCCATACAGTTTCTCTCTTAAGGTTTCCTTTTCTTAGCCACGTCTACGTTTTCTCGTGTTAGATGTCGCTTGTTAGTTGCTTAAAGCGTCCATAGGGTTGTTTTTCTTCCCACTTTTGTTTTCTTGTTATTATCGTTCCTCTGGTACTCGTGTCGTTTGTATTGTTTCTGGTGGCTGCAATCAGTCTTCCTCCGCACTTTCGTATGTAGTCTTCAAGCAAATCCTCTACCTTCCTCTCTTCTTGACACATATAGTCTGTCAACGTCATTTATGGGATCCAATGCCTTATGCATGGTCATTAATTTTCTTGTTCTCTGGTCTATTTTTTATGTTCTTCTCTGGTCCACTTCAAGAATGGTTGCGTGTAGGGGGACAGTCCAGGTATTTATCCCTTTGACAAGATTCCTGCAATAGAGTTTTGTCTCGAGTAATTTTCTGGTTCTTCTGAGATACTCTTTTTTTAATTTTTTTCTTTCATGTCTGCTTGTTTGATAATGTCAGCTTCCAATATTCACAAGTATTTGTAGGTTTCCTTTTCTCCGAACGTTCTGATTACTACTTGATTTGGTAGTTCGAATCTTTCCGTCATGTGTCGTTTGTCTCTTTTCATTACTCGCATGGCACATTTTTCTATGCCAAATGCCATTTCTATGAATTTACTGTATATCCTCATAGTCTGTATTAAAGTTAACAATTCTTTTTCATTTTTGGCAAAAAGTTTGATGTCGTCATTGTACATCATGTGGTTGATTTTTTCCTGCGATTTACTTAGTTTGTTTGCCCAGCCGGCTGGGGCTGTAGAATACACCGACTCCTTCTCTGCAGAGGGGTAAGACACCCCCCCAACGAGTGTCCTGGATATGACACTAAACAATCTGATGGTGAGGTTCCAGGAATGCTGGAGCTTTGGGGAATGCCGAGTACCCCTTCATTGCCATCGCTTCCAGGTCCACTCTGGCCCGGAGTGGTAGCACCTGATAAGGGTCCTATCTATGGGTTAAATAAAACAAAACCATGCTTCTTTCACTATACTGATTTTTGCATTAAACTGAATTGTTTAAAATAGAACTGTTTTGACATTGAGACTGCGTACTAGTGCTGAACTGAATTGCTCGAAATAGAACTGTTTTTGACATCTAAACTGTGTACTTATGCTGAACTGAATTATCTGAAATAAAACTGTCTGACATTTAAATCTGTGTATTGCCCAGTCAGCTGGGGCCGTAGAATACACTGACTGCACCTCTGCAGAGGGGTAAGACCCCCCCCAACGAGTGTCCTGGATATGACACTAAACAATCTGATGGTGAGGTTCCAGCAGTACTGGAGCTTTGGGGAATGCGGAGTACCCCTTCATTGCCATAGCTCCCAGGTCCACTCTGGCTCGGAGTGGTAGCAACTGATAGGGCCCTATCTATGGATTAAATAGAACTAACAGCATACTTATGCTAAACTGAATTGAGTAAACTGAATAGCTTGAAATAGAAATGTTTTTGACAATTAAACCGTACTGACACTTAAACTTTGTGCTTATGCTTAACTGAATCATTTCAAATAGAACTGTTTTACGACCTTAAAACTGTATTTACACTTAACTGAATTATTACATATAACTGCTTAAATAGTTTGAAATGGAAATGTTTTTGACAATTAAACTGTGTATTTATGCTAAACTGAACTGTTTTCAATAGAACAGATTATTTACATAAAAATGGATTTGGCGTTAAATAACCCACAAAGGTTGATATGCCATAAAACCCAACAAACCAAACCAAACCTACTTAGTTTGTATCTGGTTGTGCCTTTCCTTGGGGTGTGTTTGAGTGGCATTATTGCAATCTGTTGTGGGAGCCTAACTCATCTCACCATAATGGACTCTTCTCACCGATGTTAGTATTGAGAGATTTCGCTGCCAGAGAGGCAGATCAATATCGGTGTTATCCGAACAGTACAAGACTTCTTACCTTTTCTATGTGACTCGATCTTTCTTGAGTAATATAATCTGTTATCTGATATCCGTGTTTGCGTTTTCATTAGTGACCCTTTCCGAAGCCACAACATTATCACAAAGAATAATGATAATACTGAATCTTTCTAGAATATGCCTCTTTGGATTTTTACTTCTGCAAAGCTTTTTCCTCTTGCAGTCAATTCCACTCTCCAGGTTTACACGGCCTTCTCGATAAACTGTACGACTTGATCGGGTATTTTATACATTTTGAGACAGTGTAATATCCAGCCTTGTGGAACTACATCGTAAGTCTGTTTATAGTTAATCCAGGCCATTGCTCGATTTTTCCGTCTCGTTTTACTTTCATTGAAGATATGTTGATCTATATATATGTAGGTCCTCTGTGCCTCTGGTTCTCTTGCAGCATTCTTTCTGTTCGTTGAGGAAGACTCCGCGGCTTATCAATGTCGTAGATCTCCCTGGTTTGTGCCGTTGGTATTTTTCACATCATCAGTAGACATGTTATAGGTCATAGTTGGTTGGAGCTGCTCCTTTGAGAGGGTCTTTTTGGATTAGTAGTCATCCCTTTGGTCATTCATTCGGGTATTTCAGTTTTCTGTATTCATTTCCGTAGCAAGTCTGTATGTATGGAGGTGATGCCATCAAGGCCAGGGTTTTTCCAGTTTGCTATCTTTTTAAGAGTTTCCTTGAGCCCGTCGGGGTGTATGTTCACCTGAGGGCCTTCTTCGAGCATTTGCAACGCTGTTTCTATGTTGTTTATTCATTCGACTTTTTTGTTATGATTTTTCCGTTCCCATATTTTTCTCCAAAATCTTTTTGCCCCTCTCAGATACGGTTGTTGATATGGCTTTGCCCATTCTACCCCAACTTGTTGGTAGAATTTTTATCATTCTTTTCTATAACCTCTTTTTGCAGGGTTGCTTCCTAAATAACAGTATAATGTTAGTTTGTTATTTTCCCTCGTCCATTTTCTACGCTGTGGTCTCTGGTGTGAGTAGTTTGTTTGTTCATCGTTTGTGAACCTGTAAGAAGAATTTTTTGTGTACCTGGAAGAAAATCGGCCAACGTTCGCAGGTTACCAACGGTTCCCCTATGTTGGCAATCTAGGGAACACTTGCCGATCATGACACCCAAACCTGTCATCTGGGCCCCATGTTGATTTATGTTTCGACTTAGGGTTTTTTTTTCATGGAGAGTATACTGTAACTATACCAAACCCAAGGGTTGTTTTTTTTTTTTTATCTGCAAGCCAGACACCGATGTGACCGAGAACACTTACTGTAAATGTTCATGAACAGCGGGTCACAAAAATGTATTTATTGGACTTTTTAAATTCAAATTAATCCACTAACCTGCTATTTTTATACTTTATTTCTAACAATAAGTAACACCCAATTTTTAGACTTCGTTTCCACTAAGGCTGGTCCTTTCGTTGTAAAGCGTAGGCTCTTTACGTGTTTTTTCCGGTTTTATTGAGGACGGTAATTGTTTTTAATTAGTACTTTAAGACTATATCAGATACATTATATTTTCATCTATCGACAGAAGGCACCCGTAAGCCATATAGAATTTAGCATGGAAATTTTTTTTAAATCTAATTCGTGCTTCCGAATTAGTTTAGCTTTAAAGAATTCTGGAAAAAAATACCGTCATTTAAATCACAAATATTCACGAAAAGATCCCACAAGCAATGAAATCTATTTTGCATTTTAAATTAAAAGCATTTTATTATCATTATTTTGATTATTATTTTGATTATTATTTTACTCCATTGAGAGTTTGTCACACTATCAATGTCGGATGACATCGCATTGGAGTTTGAGTGACAGCAAGTCTTCTCAAGTTTCCAGGACTCTTCTCAGTATTCTGGCTGATCTTAATAAAGCTGTAGCTTGAATAGTCCCCACTTGTCCTTTTATTTCCAAGTTTTCCAGTCCCTTTACCAGTCTTTTAGGGATTGTTCCAAGTGCATCAATTACAATTGGTATCTCCGTCACCTTCACGTTCCAAAGTTTTTTAGTTCTTTAGCAAGGTCTAGGTACTCATCTATCTTTTCGCTTTGTTATTATTATATTACTCCTTGCGAGTTTTCACACCAGGGCTAGCAGATGGTCTTTTACTGGAGTCTGAGTAAAAGCAACTCTCTTCAAGTCTCCAGGACTCTTCTCAGTATTCGTACCGATCTTGATAATGCTGTAATTGAAACGGTCTCTCCATGTCCTCTGATTTCTAAATTTTCTAGTTGCCTTTTCAAGACGTTCGGATTGTTCAGAACGCACCAATTACATTTGGTATCACTCTTTTATGTTCCCAAGCCAGGTCTAAGTACTTATCTTACTTTTTGTTTTCTTTAATTTTCACTCTCTGGTTCACCGGGACGGTAAAGTCCCTTATTTATCAAGTTCTCCTCTTGTTATCTCTAACTTTGTTAGGTCTTCTAGTCAGGATTAGATGTATCTCAAAATCCCAGAGAATGTTATGGGTCTCATCCTCCCGGATGTATCCTTGTTTATGTATATACCATTTGTTAGTAAGGTGAAATTTCAGTTTCTTGCACAATTCCAAGGGCATATACTTTCCTCACTCTATTGTGTCAAGTTTTTAAATCTTTTTTTCGTGCTAGTTCGCCGCATTCGCTAATGTGATTAATGGTTTCTTAGCTACAACTACATAACCTACATTTGCTATTTTGTTGCATCTTATCTATTTTTGCTTTAGCTCAGTTGGTCCTTATAGGTTTGTTCTGTACTGACATTTGAAGAGACTCAGTTTCTCGCTTGCATTTTCCTTTTCTTAGCTATATCCGGGCCTTCTCGAGTGAGATTTCGTCAGTTTTTCGCTTAAACTATTCATAAAGTTGTTTTTCTTTCTATGTCTGTTTCCTAATAATTTTTGTCTCGTTCATATTTATTTTGTCAGTGCTGTTTCTGGTCGCTGTAATAAGTCTTTCTTTGCTCCATAAAATGTAGTCTCCGAGTCCTCACATTGATGCATCCACGCTGTCTTTAATGCTCTTTCTCGATTTCTGTCCTTTATAGTCTGTCTATTTTAACTCTTGAATTGGTTTTGAACAGTTTTCTCCTTTCTCTGTGATACTCTTTTTTTATTTTTTCTTTCATCTCTCCTTGTTTGATGGCGTCTTTTTCTAATATTCCCAAGTGTATTATTATTATTATTATTATTGTCAATACTCATTAGAATTTTTCACATCAGCGTTAGCTGATGGTTTTTCACCTGAGTCTGAGTGACAGCAAGTCTCCGCATGTCTGCAGGACTCTTCTCGGTATTCTGGCCGTTCTCAATAATGTAGTAGTTTGGATGGTCTTCACTCATCCGCCAACTTCCAAGTCCTCCAGTCCCTTTAGTAATCCTTTAGTTACTGTTCCAAACACATCAATTACAATCGGCATAATTGTCACCAGCATGTTTCATATTTTTTTTTAATTCCATAGCAAGGTCGAGGTACTTATTCTTCTTTCACATTCTTTCAGTTTTATTCAGTGGTCAGCCGGGACAGCAAAGTCGACAATTTTGCAAGTTATCTTCTTTTTGTTGATTATTATTAGATCTGTTCTTCTGGCCGAGATTAGGTGATCCGTGTGTATGTCAAAATCCCATAGGAGTTTGTGTGTGTTATTTTCTAGGACAGGTCCTGGATTGTGCATATACCATTTGTTTGTATGGTCAAATTTCAATTTCTTGCACATCTCCCAGTGGATCACCTTGCCAACCCAATCGTGTCTAGTCTTATATTCCTTCTGTGCTAATTTGCTGCATTCGCTTATTATGTGATTGATGGTTTCATCTCTGTCACCGCATTGTCAACATTTGCTATTTTGTTGCGTCTTATCTATTCTCGCTTTGATATCACTGGTTCTAATGGCGTTGTTTTGTCCTGCTATTAGGAGAGATTCTTCATCTTCTGGAGAGTTTTCTACATCAGCGTTAGCCGATGGTCTTTCACTTAAGTTTAAGTGACAGCAAGTTTCCTCAAGTCTCCCGGACTCTTCTCAGTATTTTGGCAGATCTCAATAATGTAGTAGCTTAAATGGTCTCCATTCGTCCTCTTTTTTCCAAGTCTTTCAGTCCCTTTAATAATCCTTTGGTGACTGTACCAAGAGCACCAGTTACAATTGATGTAAGCGTCAATTTCATGTTCAACAGATTTTTCAATTCTGTGACGGCAAATTGACTAAAATCCCAAAACGAGACTTTATTTTCGCACGTGTGAAGACGGGGCAGGTTGGCACTTGATCCCCTATGGAGTAAGTCCTCGTTCAGAGTTTTTCTCTCAGGCATATAAGAACTGGCATATTACGTGAGGGATCAATTTAGAGCCAGACTGACCGCCGCTGGCAAGGGGTTCCAAATTTCACACTATCACACACCCACCAGGCCGCTAAACTTCCTTCCCCTCGACTATGGAAGAATATGGACCTATAGGTCTTAGTCGTAATAATATTATATTGTAGCAGTCGGCAACTCCGGTTTCCCGTGTGATATTTTAGGAATTAATAGGACAATTCTAAGCAAGATAACATAAGGCGAATAGAAGCTGAAAAGAAAATGTGACAACAACAAATTCGTAGTAGAACGGCAAAGAACAACTCAGACCAGGTGGTAACATAAAAATACATGAATTCCTTTACTACAGTTATATACACTTTCAAAGTGTCAAAACATATGATAATTGAACAGTCCACGAATATAAATGTCTTTTCTTGACTTTTGTCTTTCTTCAAGTTGAGAGAGAGAGAGAGAGAGTGGTATACAAAATTTGGGTATAAAGGAGAAATGGCCCCAAAGTTACCTATCTTATTTTTCGACGGGGTTCCACTGGAGAATCTTTCTTCTTTCACGGGCTAATAGACTTTGTTCTATTTTTTTTACACTGGCTTGAAGAACCTGGGGTCCTTCGTGTCTCAGTAATTCCTTTGTCTTCCACCCGGAGTAAAATGGCTATGGTTCGTCTGCCCGCTACCAACCCTGCTCAAAAACTGCTTTCTTATTATTTACTTCCGCTGAGGGGAAGGGGTCCCCACTTCCGTTTTGAGGTCCCAGTCAATCATTTGGCTTCTCTCTTCTCCCCCTTGGTGTCCGGCGACCTGAGGTTACTAAGTACCAACACCTGTTGATACCCCTCTGTGACCTATATTCTTCCTTAACGGTCACTTTTTTTTTTTTGACGGCTAGATACTGTTAATTCAAATACGAGTAGTAATTTTATCTCCTTCCTCCCAGTGGGATATCACGTGACAATTCCCTCGTGAATTCGAGCTAATTATCCTTCTTTTCACTTTCTTTCAATTTTAATTTTTTTTTTTTTTTTTTTTGTTGAACATTATAAGGGCTTGTCGTCTGGCTGAGATTAGGAGATCTGTTGTATGTCAAAATCCCATAGTAGTTTGTTTGTTTTATTCTCCAGGATAGATACTGGGTTGTGCATATAACATTTCTTCATATGGTCAAATTTCAATTTCTGACACAATTCCCAGTGGATCACCTTCCCCACCCAGTCGCGTCTAGTTTTATACTCTTTCTCTGCTAATTTGCTGCATTAGCTTATTGTGTGATTGATCGTTTCAGCTCTATCACCACATAATTTACATCTGCTGTTTTGTTGTGTCTTATCTATTCTTGTTTGATATGATTGGTTCTGATGGCATTGTTTTGTGCTGCTATTATGAGAGATTCAGTTTCTCTCTTAAGGTTTCCCTTTCTTAGCCACGTCCATGTTTTCTCGCATGAGATGTTGCTTTATTTTTATTTTGTTTGTTTGTTTGTCGGTTGGTTGGTTTGTTAAGCCTCTTTGGGTATCTCCGCGTTTTTCTCTCTTCTCACAACAGCCTTATAAAAACCTTTATGCAGAATACATACACTATTAATACAATATCTATATACGAATCAAATCTGTTTAGTAATTCACGAGATGGTTCCAAAAGTTTGTTTAATTACCATTTTTCTGAAACAATCAAACTTCTTATTTTTTTACGCTATTGTTGTTTTAAATCTGATTAAGCAATTTCTCCCGAAAACATATATGATAATTCCATTAGCAAAAAAATTCAATTGTTCAGTAGACTTGATTTTTGAAATCTGTTTTGATAGTAAATTGTCAGTCCGAGAAAAAAGGTCTCTCATTATCAAAAATTTCATTTATCATTTTGAAAGTTTCAATCATTATCGCTTATTGTTCTTTCTAGTCAAGAAGTTAATCCTAATTTCTCTAATCTCCCCCAATAATTATAATCTTTTACTCTGTTTTTCATTTTTGTCACTCCTCATTGTATACTCCCCAATACTATGTCTCAATATTGGAGCTGAGGCCTGAGTACAATATACAATATATTATAAGGTCTTATAAGGACTTTATATATTTTTAAAACAGCATTTGCCTTCCTTGATATAAAATTTCTAACCCTCCAGTCTATCATTCCATTTGCAATAGACAAAATATGATTTTCAACTTTAAATGTATCATCAAAACCAACCCTTAGATTGCATTCCTCATTTACCTTTTTGATTTCCCTGTTACTGAATTTATATTCAGTTATAATGTTTTTCGGTCCAATATGTAATACTTTACATTTTTCCTATACTAAATCTTAATTTCTAAATATCTTCCCAATATGTCAATTCATTTAGTTCCATCTGTTGTTTTATTTGATGAGAGTCTAACAAGTAGTTTTACATCATCAGTCAATAGTTTTATTTTTGATTTTATATCATTTGGCAAACCATTTATGAATATTAAAACAACGTAGGTTCAATTACTGATCCCTAGAATACACCGGTCTTCTTCAGGGATCAGATAAGATCATATGATAGATAGACAAATAGATAGTATGAGTAGATTCTGTGTTTTAGAATAGTTGTCTCCAAGTCTTTGTTCTTGCAAAAAAATACCTTTCAATATTTACAATTTTTAAGAAGTGCGTAAGTTTTTTTTTTCATTTTCTTTCGTTAACAGAATAAAATAACAGGATTTTAAAGAAATAACTTTTTTTCTTCTTTGATATATTTTTTCTATTTTTTATTTTCAGATTCATATCATATTTTTGATATCTCCGGTTTTAAATTAGTTTTCATTGGTTATATTTTTGCGGAAAGAAATTTGTAAGTCAATCACCCGACTCTGGGCTTAATTCTATGAAACCTTAGTATAATCAAAAAGTATTTTAAAGGGGAATAATACGTTGCTCTGCTCAAGTAAAAAAAAACATTACTGCTCTTAAAAATACATCCCTCTCTCTCTCTCCCCCCTCTCTCTCTCTCTCCCGCACACACACACACACACACACACACACACACACACACACACACTATTTATCAATAATATACACTCGAACTCATACACAAAAAGTAACAATATATTCATTAGCGAACATAAAGATCAGAACAATGATAAGAAAAGGTCTAAATGTGAAATAAGTTTTATTTTGAAGCTTCATAGAACATAGAACATCAAGGAAAAATAAGAATATAAAGTTAAATTATATAATTCCAAAGTATAAAGCTCAATAAACTTATTTTGATAAAGTTATGAGAATAATTATATAATTTCGAAAAAAATAGATGATCAAAACATCAGAACGATTAACAAAATCATACTACTATAATGGATACATCATATCTAAATGAAAATAGCGTTAATGATTATTTAGTACTTGATGTGCAGACCTTTACTTTCAATAACAGCTTGACATCTTTTGCTACACGAGCGAATTAATGTCTGGCATTCATCAATGGATATTTTCTCCCATTCTCCTTTCAAATTAGTCCATAGTTCTTCGACGTTTCTTGGATTCGTTTCCTTACCTCATTCATTTAGTAACTTCCAAACATTCTCAATAGGATTCATGTCTGGGCTTTGAACAGGCAACTTCATAGCAGTAACATCCTCCTCAGAAAGAAATATCTTAACAGATTTCTCTGTGTGACATGGAGTGTTATCTTGCATAAATACAGCTGGTTGATTCTTGGCAGTTCTCAAATTAGGTATATGTTTCTTCAATATCTCTTTGCATGCAGTTGCGTCAGTTTTATCGTGTAGCCTGATAAGAAGTCCTGTGCAAGCAGCAACAGAAATCATTCCAAACACCTCCTTCAAATCTAACGCTGCTTTTAGTTCCTTAGGACTGTATCAAACGAACTTTCTCCCATCAACACCGAACAGGTTAAACTTTGACTTTTTCTTCTTTAAGACTGAACATGAAAACGTTTTCCAAAAGCTACATTATACCACCACTTGAACTCACATTCGACTATATTGTGTTAATTACTGCTTGCTAGATACAACCTGTTTTACCTATACTGAGGACAATTTCAGCAGAGTCACCAGCTTGTGTGACAGAAGGCTGATTGCTCCACACATCACTGAACAACTGAATGCATATCGTGAAAAAAAATCTGTTAACATTCAGTGTGAGAAAAAGGCTCTGTGAAGCTGGCCTATATGGCAGAATTGCTGTCAAGAAACTACTGTTGAGGAAGCAAAACAATGTTAAAAGGCTTCAGTGGGCCAAGTCACACAAAGACTGGGCAATAGAGCAGTGGAATAAAGTCCTCTGGACTGAAAAATCAAAGTTTGAAATTTGGGGGTCAAATATGAGGGTCTACATGGAGTTAAAAGTTGGTGAAAGAGCCGCAACCCCCTGTATCATACCAACTGTAAAGCATGGAGGAGGTTCTATTCTGGTGTGTGTTGGGGGGTGCCAACACTGAAATGAACATAATCACACTGTTCTTCAGTCCATATGACATGTTGAGAGGCGAATTTCAATCGGCTTATTTTGTTCTTTTTAGAAATGAAAGGATTCATAGAAGCTACTCGACTGTTCAAATTTATTTCATTAAGTCTTCGGGGAAATAGTGTGCCTTGATATTCTAATGCCAAGGTTAGCATTAGCTCTATTAGAGATAGCGGTTGCTGTCTCAAATTGATCCTTTTTTTTATTCATTACCAATCCATCTATTTTCCCTTGCAGTTGTTTTCCTTGGCCTGTCAGGTGTTTTTTTTTTTTTGGCTTCAAATGACCCAGTTTCCGTAAATTTTCTAAAAATACTATGAATAACACTTACGTTTTCCTACAATCTTTGAACATCCCCAATCGAGAGATTATCTTCATTACGTAATTTGACTCTCCGTTTTCTAAGTTCAAATGATATCACAGATTTTTTTGCCATGTTTGCAATGCAAGAGCCGGTGAAAAGCCAGTGTTATTTAGTAAAATACCATATTTTATATTCTTACCCTAAAGAATTTTTTAATAATACAAAATGATTATTAAATTTTACGGATTTATTTAACCGTTCTAATGTTTTTTATCATCTATTTTTTTCGAATGTTATAAAATTATTCTTGCAACTTTATTAAAATAAGTTTATCCTATTTACCAACCCCTCCGCTCGGGCAGGATATGACACAAGGTCAATTTTTAAGCGGAGTTTAACAGGTTTGAATTCAGAGTTTTACTTCTCCTAGACAAGTTGCCTCAACAAGGCTGAAGAACCCAGTCTGTCCTACTATTTACCCATAGCTGGAGGGAGAATAATTAGATTCATACCTTTCCCAAGGGTATTAGTGCTATGTGAAATGCAATCAGTCTGGTCCAGGATTTGAACTCGTGTCGCCGTGTCCATTTCCTACGACGATAACCATTACAGCACGTTTATTGAGCTTTATATTTTGGTATTATATAATTTACCTTTATATCCTTATTTTTCCTAGATAAAATGTTCTATGAAGCTTTAAAATAAAAAGTTATTTCACATTTAGACTTTTTCTTAAAATCGTTCTGATCTTTATGCACACTACTATATATATATATATATATATATACGGGGATCCTTTAATAAGTTTCCAGACGTTTTTCGTATGGGCACTTTTATTGATAGTACACACATGAAATCTAGTCCCCTTCGAAGTAATCTCCTCCGGCTGCAATGCACTTGTTTTACCCTTCCAACAACTTCTAGAAGGCCCCATGAAAGTCCTCTTGTGTGAGCGTGTCAATGACCATCGTCACAGTCTCTTTCATCTTCTCAATTGTCTCATAACGACAGCCTCTGGGCTTAGGGAATAACCAAAAGTCACAGGGAGCAAGGTCTGGACTATAGGGAGGGTGAGGAACTGTCTTGATGCCCATCCTGGTCAAATAGTCTGTGACAAGGATGGAGTTGTGGACTGGTGCATTGTCCTGGTGGAAATGGCAATGACCCGATTTAAAGAGTGCTGGGCTCTTCCGATGGAATCTCTTCCTGACTTCCCTTAAAACCTCAACATAGTATTCCTTGTTGACTGTCTCTCCAGTGGGAATCCAGTGCATGTAAATCATGCCAGTGCTGTCAAAAAAAAAAGGATCATCAAAAGTTTATAAGTGGCTTTGCTCTGTCTGGCCTTCTTGGGTCCGGGAGAGACAGCATGCTTCCACTGGGAACTCTGCCTCTTGGTCCCTGGGTCATAGCAGTAATTCCAGCTTTCATCGCATGGCATTTTTTTTCCAAGTTTAAAACACAATTTTATTGCATATCGTTCTTCCTCACGTCCAGATTGCATTTTTGAAATTCACCAGCTGTGACAATCCGGTTTTAGTAGGGTGTATTCCAATTGCTGCTGTAGCTGTTCATTCGAAGCTGAAATCATAAAAATTGGTCAGTCATCTCATAAGACGTATAGCAATAACATACTGAATTTTCAAGAGTGTAAGACAATTTTAAATGCCTGTACAAAAAGTGTGGAAACTTATTGAATGCTCTCTCTCTCTCTCTCTCAATATATATATATATATATATATATATATATATATAAATTGTTACTTTTTTGAAAACTGTTACCCAAAAATATAAGAAAATTTCTAAAAACATGTCCAATTAATGCATTTGTGTATTTTGTTCAGTGTCGTCTCTTTACTGATTTTATTAGCATTTTAGATTTCATTTAATGCCAAAATCTGTTATTCATTAAGCTTTATTTAGCTTTGGATAAGACCAGAAGTATGGAACACTTAGAGCGATGGAACTCACAAACAATGATTTGTTTATACCGCTTGCAAATCATTATACCAAACTAGATGCCCTAATATAACTAAGGTTAGCTTTGGTAAGATTAACTCGCTTTCACTCTGGAGATTCACAGTTATTTACTTTGTTTAGTTTACTGTGCCATAAGACTAAACGCAAGATTGATTGGTTGATTTTAACAGCACTTCAATCCATCAAATTTTTTTAATGCTAAGAAATTAGCGAACAGCATTCATTGTACATTTGCATTTACATTTTCGTGTAGTTCTTTCTTAGGATTTTTTTCGCATTGTTACATGATATCAAGTATTCCTATCTAATACAAATAATTTGAACACACTTGTATGGTTTCAAGTATACCTGATATTAATAATTATATCATTTCAAATAATAACATCTATTTCATAATAGTCATTTGTTTGCACAGAGTTATAACGTTCCAAATGATTAATTGTAATCCTTAGTAAACAATGGATATACGGAAAGAGACCTAACAAGTACTTCTGTTCTGGTTCAGAGCCGGTCTGAGAGTAATGGTAATGAAGGGGTATTCCACACCCTCGAGAATTCAAAAACTGGAAACTAGCCATCATATGTAATTTAGTATGAGACTCGGAGCACTTCTTTTGGGCCTGGGTATTACTTCTCTGCAGGAGATGCTGTCGACGTATTTTAAACCCTGTCGATAGGAAGTTGAGATCATTTATGTATTGGTAATTGGTATGGAAACAAAATTTCAGGCATCTTTGGACGGTTAATTACAATCTCTTGCAAAGAAAAGTTTATGAAAGTGCGTAAATAACTGCAACTCTCTCTACTCCACGCCTAAATTTGAGTTTGGGATTTGAAAATGATTTGCCCTTATTTCAAAAGGAAATCTACTTGAGCCAGTGCTCCACAAAGATTTGAAAAATGATCGCTGCCGAATATATACGGTGTAAAAGAGCACAATAAATTAAAACAATAGAAAGTGATGGATCCTTCAAAATGCTTCAATGAATATTTGTTGCTTACAAAAAAAGGAATCGAGTCAGAGTGTGATTCATTGCGTAAGTTCTACACAACTGACACCAGTTCTGCTCAGGGCCTTTGTAAGCATTCATTAAGTCAGTATTCTGGGGTTTTCTTTGCCACCCGACAAGGTTTTTTTTTAGTTCACTAAACTACTTGTGAACACATTCGATTTCTGTTGTATGCATTTATCCAACCCATCTACGATGAGCATGATGTGATACGATATTAATTTTTGAGCAGAGTAAAGCTTGTTTGAATTCTGAGATTCCCTTCTCCTACACTATTTTCCTAGTCAAGATTAAAGGACCCAATCCGGCCTATTGTTTAACTATAGCTGGAAGGAAACAGTATTGTTCAGACCTTTCCGAAAGACAAGAACGGGAAGTGAAACACAAATAGCGTTGTGAACAGGAAGTGAAACACAAAAAGCGGGGTCCATGGTTTGTAGTCGAATCACCGATTTCATTTCCGACAACGATAACCGTTTCTTCAAACACACCTGTCCCCGTTGTAACAGGAATCCTCGAAGACTGTGGTGTTTCTATTTAGGAAGCGGTTAATAATTCTAGTGAGCATCTAGTATATTTCGTTTATCAAGAATTTGCGTGATTAAAAATGATGACAAAATTTCACCTTTTTCATTGGTGACATACTTCTTTAAAATATTCTTGTATCAAATAAACATTTGTCAAGCAAATCATTTATATAATTCTCATATGTACCTATAGATGTAATTCGATGAATTTACAATTAAAAGCTGAACGTGGTTGTTCGATCAATCATCAACCCTTATATGTACATACCCTACACACACACACACACACACACACACACACACACACACACACACACACACATGTCAACTTCTGCACACAAGCAGAATGGGACACTGGTCAAGTTTTAAGCAGAGTTTGAATTGAAAGTTTTCCTTCTCCAAGGTCCATTAAAGAGCACAGTCTGTCCTACTATTTACCGATAGCTGGAAGGAGAATAATTGTATTCATATCTTTTTCCAAGGGCATTAGTGCTATACGAAATGCAGGCAGTCTCTTCCAGGATGTGCATGAACACCTTTATATATATATATATATATATAAGCAGAGGAGAAAATCGAGGGGTTAAGAGTATCCAATTTGAGTGCTCAATGCCAACGGCTATCGATGTATAATTAATTTGGGATTAAAAATACATTGAAACTCAACGTGCAGAGCCAAAACGATTTCATATAAAAAGAAAAAGAAAAAGATAAATATTCACTCCTTTGGTGTCAGCATAAATTTATTTCAGGTTTATGATGATGCTCATCAGATGTTAAACGAAAAAAAAATATTTGGGTGAGCTCATATTGCTTCTGGCGAAAATAGAATTTGAAAAAAAGTTTAATTTGTATATTTTTTAATTAAAATGATTTTTATATATGTTTTTTTTCTATTTTTAAATCAAAAAAATATTTTCAGTGGAGATATCATATCTATTATTATTGATACAATGTTTATACATTCCTTTGATAAAAAAAACCGTTACCTCTAATTTAAATACTACTGAAATTTAATATATATATATATTCTTTTTCAAGGAATCATATGGTTTCAGGTTAATAATGATGCTAATCATTTGTGAACAAATATAGTTCAAATGAAGATTCTTAATAATTTGATGACAATCATTTGCATTTATAGTCAAGTATTCCTAACTAATAACATTTTTTTTACATAATTATGTGATTTCAAATAACTAATAGTACATAATAATATTTTGTAATCAAAGTTTCAAGTAATTATTTTTTATACATATAACTTGTACACAGTTATATGGTTTGAAGTATTCCTATCTAATGCTTATAATTTTCAAACGGGAGTGTCCCAGTAGCATAATGGCTAATATACTTGACTGCAACTGCGTAATGAGTTCGAAATCCAGTTCTGTTATTAGGTTTATTTTCGGACTAATACCCTTGCAAAATGTATGAGCCCCCAATATTTCACCCTCGGCAAATTGTTGAATAATAGCACTACTGTTACTATTCGTCTACAAGGATGGGTTTGGTATTAAACAACTCACAAAGGTAGATAGGCTTTAAAACAAAGAGACCAAACCAAAGTTTCTCTCTCTCTCTCTCTCTCTCTCTCTCTCTCTCTCTCTCTCTCTCTGGTTATTTAAAATTCAAAAGAATTAGCATGACTAAGTTTTAAAAGTAAAAAAGTAGTGATTTCCCAATATCAAAAGATAGTTTGAAGACCAACTCACGACTATGACATTCATGTTATCGATTATCAAATGAGATCGTTCAGCCGCGTCTGTAATTTGCAGGTGAATTAATTTATAATACTCTCTCTCTCTCTCTCTCTCTCTCTCTCTCTCTCTCTCTCTCTCTCTCCCGATCCCTATCGTTCATCGCTGGTGGTAGCCCCTTTAGACTGTAACCAATGTCTGTACAGAGCTGATTTAAGTCTTTACAAGTCGACCAACACTGGTGTGTCCACTTGCAGGAGTCCATAGTACAACGTTGCTTATGAGTTCGTCCATACTTCTGCAGCAGTGCCCAGCATGTCTTGTTCTTCTTACTTGGATGCCTTGAGAGAAAGAAGGAAAGTGGTTGAGCAGTAAGGGGGTTTGTACTTTTTCCAAGGATATAAGTCCGAAAGTGAACACACTAGCACGACTGGAGTTCGAACTCACTAACTACATTGTCACAGTTCAGCACGTTTGAAAATCATTATTATTATCATTATTATTATTTGAATATAAAAATGAACGAAATGTCAGATTAATAATTGTTCCTTTCTCTAAGAAATAATGAAAGCAATGAAACTAATTTTTAATGCATGAGTATATTGAAAGAGAACCGGCTCATAGGACTAGAGGGTAGAGTGTTCGCCAATGGTCCGGGAGACCTGGGTTCAATCCTAGGTCACGTCATACCAAAGACTCGAAAAATGGTACTTGATACCTCCTTGCTTAGTACTCAGCAATACAAAGTACGTATCAAGGGTAAAGTGGAGCAATCCAGGGAAAGGAGTAGCGCTCTCCCTTACATCACGGTGTTGTAGCTATTGAAAACGAAGCCTTCTGGTCGCCCTCCACGACGTTTGCCAACTTTACAACTTTACTTATATTGAAAGATATAAATGTTTATTTATCTATAAAACCAGTCGAAATTTAAGATTTCCTTTAACACAGGATTTCTTGTATATCTTAAATAAAAAAATATTCTTTCCCCATAAACTGATAAATTTCAATCTATGCACTATCAAGTAATTATGGAATTTTATTTATCAAATTTAAGATAACAAAATTGTGTTTATATGTCAGCAAAAGGGTTCATAACATATTGCCACATGTTACAATAACAACAGAATTTCTCATAAATCTGTACTGAGACCCAGTGATATATATATATATATATATATATATATATATATATATATATATATATATATATATATTCGATTCTCCTTTATTTTCACTGCTCTTATGCTATTTTTTTACGAATAAGTGTCATATAACTTAGATGTGGGCACGACCGCGTAATAGGTTATCCACGATAAGGATCAACAAAGGTCGAAAATGCATATCCTCAAGTGACAACATCAGAGATTTCGGATAATTATTACACAACCTTCATCCACGGTTGAGACATCGCACCCGCGAATATGAAAAGGTTAAACAAAGCTCAACAGCAAATCCTTGTCTGTCATCTTTAATAAAAAAAAAAAGCCTACAATATATACACATGTATGATAGGCATAGTGGTTGGACAACCAAAACATCTTCTCCCACCATCTATGGATAAATAGTAAAAGATACTGGGTTCTTTAGCCTTGGTAGGCATCCAGTCTAGGATAAAACTGATCGTGCGACCGATCCTGCCAGTGACAGAAGACTGAGGTAAATACATACAGGTAACTGTGTAGAACCGTATACACTTTTTAGGGTGAGCTGATAAAAGAGGGCCGCTGTATCAGTAAGATGTCAGAGATTTTTCAACATTTCTCCGGTTTAAAATTCAGATTTTTTTCCCTTTACCTAAACAGACTATTCTACCAAAGCTAGAGGGTCTGGTCTGCTCTACTATTTTCCCTAAACTGGTGGGAAAAAAACATAGATCCATACCTTTCCTAAGGGCGTTAACGCGAAGTGAAATGCTGGCTACCTCGTCCAGAATTCGAACCCAGCACATTTTCTATGAGGATAAACATTTAAACCTCTCACACCACACATACACACACACATGCATACATATAAGGGTGTTTCAAAAAGTTCTAACCCTGAACCAAAAGTAGGAGCATAGCTGAACCTTTTAGTTGGGACAACACAATAACACTTCTTATAAAACAAGAAAAATCAATTCAGTTTTATAAATGTTCAGCTATGCTCGTCTTTCTGCTTGAGACGTTGAACTTTCTGAACGACCCTCGATTACACAAACACACACACACACATACACACATATATATATATATATATATATATATATACCCAACCCCTCCGAACGAGAAGGATGTGACGCAAGGTCATTCTTCCAAGCGTATTTTAACAGTTTTGAATTCAGTTTTCCTTCTCAAAGACTGGTTGCTATAACAAAAGTTGAACTGCATAGTCGGCCCTATTAGTTACCCTTAGCTGAAAGGAGAATAGTTTTATTCATACCTTTCCCGAAAGTATTAGCACTATATGAAATACAGCCTCGTCCAGATTTTTAAGACTGGAAGCCGTATCTATTTCCTACAATAATAACCATTACTGCACGAGCGCCTCTCTCTCTCTCTCTCTCTCTCTCTCTCGCTCGCTCGCTCTCTCTCTCTCGCTCGCTCTCCCTCTCTCTCTCTCTCTCTCTGTCTATACATACATACATACATACATACACACACACACACACATATATATATATATATATATATATATATATATATATTCCCGCATAATACTACCAATATTTTAGCTATTGTGCTTTGTTAATATTATCAAAAACGAATTGATGTAAAGTGTTTGTTAGATCCGGTTATGGCGAAAGCCTTAATATTTTTTAAAGATACTCGGTTATTTTCTCTTGCCATTCAACTATTATTTGAACACAGGGGATGCTACTAGTGACGCCCCTGAAGTCTATACAGACACTTCATTTACTTTATTTAACGTCGTAAGTGGCTGCAATCAAGAAGATCCCTATCGAGCGAAAGAGACCGCTTCCCAAGCAGATGACGAAGAAGCTAAGTGTTGTCACATGGCCAGTTGTGCGAAGGTATCTGTAAAACGAGACGATTACACAATAAAACGTCCGGAAATCCCAAATGTTTATCTACCGGTAATCAAAAACTACCGGATATGACATCCGGAGTAGCTTGACGTTAATAAATACGAATTCACACACCTACACATGACTGAAAGCTTCCCTATATACACGCATGCATGCACGCATACTGAAACAATATATATATATATATATATATATATATATACGCTTACCGATATCTGACAACGAGCCACAAAGAGCACCGGTGAGGTTCAAACTCTATATATAGGTCTTTGGAAGGAAACGGCTAATTAGTGATCCACTGCATACTAATTGATTGGTTAACTGGTTTTAACGGCATGTCAACTTGTCTAGGACTGTTTTATGCCTAATTTATGCTTTCAGTTTAGGGAATCATGTTAATATTTACATTTTTGTGCGTTCAATTCTCGAGATTTTTTCTTTTTCTTTTTTTCTTTTTTTGCACTCTGTTCTATCGGATACGAATAATTTTTTTAACAAATCTATTTGATGCATTAATGGGATTCTCACGGGTACTACCACTAAAGCTGATAGAGGACCTCATGATTAATTATAGTGAAAGAGTACTCCGCATTACTCAGAACTCTAGAAGTGGAGCCTTAACACAAAATGTAGTTAAGAGTCATTCCTCATGTGTTAAGATGATCAAGAACAAAGGTACATCTTGATGTCAGCAGTTTGATAATTTTGCAAAGTATTTTTCTTTTGCAAAGGCTTATAGTAAAACTGACTTGCTTTTTTTTCTTTTTTTTTTTTTTTTTTGTATAAGGTAAAGATGCAGAATAAATATTGAATCCAATTGAAGAGAATTTTGAGGTATTTAATACACTATCAGTGGTGAACACAGTGAGGATTGAAATCCCTACATAAACATAGATTTGTTAAATTTGTTTATTAACTTGATACAACCGCATATGTTCAATATGCATACATTCACCTAGTACATACATACACGCAAACACACATATGACCACTCACACAAATGCATACCCGTTTATATTACTAAAATCCGGAATATGTATATATATGTGCGTGTGGGTGCGTAAGTGAGTTATTGACGGTTCACCATCGAACTTTTTTTTTTATTAAAGCAATACACTACAAATGCACTGAGTGATTAAAGAAATTTCCAGTCCCTTTTGCAGGTAAATTATAATTCATGGTGTCTGCACGCACGCTCAAATCATTTTTTATTATCCAAATTATCTATAGAACGGAGATTAGTATGAAATGCTAAATATATCACTATTTACTTTATAGACGCACGAGACCACTGCTAAAATGCATCACAGGTCGCCTAGTTTATATATATATATATATATATATATGTGTGTGTGTGTGTGTGTGTGTGTGTGTGTGTGATGCAATTAATAAGTTTCTAGACTTTTTTGTACAGGCATCTTGAAAATTCAATATGTTATTGCTATACGTCTTATGAGATGTCTGACCAATTTTATGATTGCAGGTTTAAATGAACAGCTACAGCAGGAATTGGAATACACCCAACTAAAACCTGATTGACACAGCTGGTGAACTTCAAAAATGCAATCTGGACGTGAGGAAGAACGATATGCAATAAAATTGTGTTTTAAACTTGGAAAAAATGCCACAGAAACGTATGGAATGCTTCAGACTGCTTTCGACCATCTTACATGAATCGAGCATCATTTTTGAGTAGCATAAGAGATTCAAGGATGGCAGGGAGTCTGTGAGAGATGATGAGAGGTGTGGGAGGAGTAATGAAGTCAATACACCAGAGTTGATTGGCTAAAGAGTTAGGGTTAGAGTTACTATGCAGGGGTTTAAGGGAGTTCAGCAAGAGATTCCGTCGGAAGAGGCCAGCACTCGTCAAATCAGGTCAGTGGCATTTCCACCAGGACAATGCACTAGTCCACAACTCCATCCTTGTCACAGACTATTTGACCAAGATGGGCATCAAGACAATTCCTCACCCACCCTATAGTCCAGACATTGCTCCTTGCGACTTTTGGTTATTCCCTAAGCTCAGAGGCTGTCGTTATGAGACAACTGAGGAGATGAAAGAGGCTGCGACGAAGGTCATTGACACGGTCACACAAGAGGACTTCCATGAGGCCTTCCAGAAGTCGTTGAAACGGTACAACAAGTGCATTGCAGCCGGAGGAGATTACTTCGAAGGGGGACTAGATTTTCATGTGTGTACTATCAATAAAAGTGCCAATACGAAAAAAGTCTGGAAACTTATTTAATGATCCTCGTATATAAAATGATGTTGAAATAGTTTGGATTTATCTCATGAACAAAAAAAATATGATCAGAATTATATATATATACATAAAGTAAAGTTGGAGACCTTAGTCGAGGATGACCCAAAGGTTCCCTTTTTAATACTGCAACACAGAGATATAGGGGAGGGTGCTACTCAATTCCCTGGATTGCTCAACTTTACTCTTGACCCTTATCTTATAATGCTGAGTGTTAAGCAAGGCTGCGTCAAGTGTTTGGTATGACACGACCTGGGATTGAACTGCGATCTCCCGGACCATTGGTGAACATTCTGGTCATTAAGCATACGCAAAAAATGCTGACAGTTAAAACTAGAACTTCAGCAAATATATAATATAAATTAAGATGTAAAAAGGTCATTTTTAATTCTTTTTTTCCTTTTTCTTTTTTTACCATGAATAAAAACACAAATTTCTGTCGGAAAAAAAGTTAATAAAAACTACTTTCATGTACGACAACGTTAATTGTTACTATTAATTAGTCAGTTTCTGTGTGTTGTTTTCATTACTTCGGCAATCCGTTGGCTATGACTCGCTCATTATTTATGAAGATCAAAAACACTATAATTATTTCTACTTTTGGGGTCTCATGCTAAGATTTTATAATGCCTCTTTCTAAATTAAACTAAAAAGAAAAACATTTCTTACAAAATAAGAAAAGAAACAAACAGTAGGTTAAAGACTTATACAAAGAAATGTTCTCAGATAATTGTTTTGCAGCCGAAGAAAAAAAAAATCAAGCACTTAACAATTGAAAGTATTATTCTCCGTAAATATTCGTATACGACTTGCAGACAATACCAAAAATATCGTCGACGCACAAAAATTAAAAAATGTAAACTTCCTATGCTTTTTTATCATATCAGTGATATCTATGTATTTAAAATTTTTACATTAGATAACAAAATCTGTTAGTGACAAGAAAAGTTTATCTACAGTTGTCAATTTTATAAATACCTCAACAAAAAAAAAGAAGATTATGGTAAATATATAAGACCGTATTCCTAGAAATGAAAAAAATATGCTGTCTCGTGAAATTCGAGTAAAAATTATTTTTAAATCATACTTGTCTTTCATTGCCTGAGTACTGAAATTTTTATTAACATTCGACAAATAACCGATTTACGGTGGTTTATTTTTAAACGACACTTTTTATCAGGCACACTTCTCTGTACACGCCTTTTATATATATATATATATATATATATATATATATATATATATATATATATATATATGTGTGTGTGTGTGTGTGTGTGTGTGTGTGTGTGTTAAACTATGAGAATGTCACATGACTGTATGACCAGATAGAGAAAAGCAATCTCTTATAAGCACAAAAATTTCTTATTTTGTAGAAATGTCTTCTGTACGAGTGTTATTGAGGTCGATTAGATGATATCTTCAATTTTTTTATGACTGATAATGAAAATAAAATGTTTATAAAAATATTTTTATGGTGAGGAACTGCATTGTGAATATGTGGAATAATATGTATATTTCATGGCTTTAAGTCATTCGTTAACTTTTCAACAAACCTCATATATATATATATATACATATATATATATATGTAAGTGCGTGCGTGTGTGTGTGTGTGTGTGTGTGTGTGTGTGTGTGTGTGTGTGTGTGTGTAAGAGAGTGTTTCCACTGGAGTGACGCAATCACTAACATCGGAATCTTCAAGTCAGACAGGATTCCAAGCATCTAATCTATTCTGCAAAAGACTCATTTGTGATAGGCAGGCCATGTGGTGAATATGAAAAACTATCCTAAAACCTTCCTGTTCGACGAAGGAGCCGTAACAGAAGAAATACAAGGACTCTTTAAAAAAAATACTGACTCTCTCTCTCTAATCAACTAGCACAAGTGGCCAACAGCGGGTGCTCAGTGGGAGAGATGGCGGTACAAGGTCTATGAAGAAACCTTCCTCTGCGAAACACGATTCAGAGCAAAAGCAGAAAAGAAATGGACTTTTCTCGCTGAAGAAAAAAGAAACTTCTCCGTTTCTCATTATCTTCGCAAATCATTAATGGACGTGCAACAGGCAAATAAACTCCTTCATAATACGTACGAAACTAAACTATATTAGATAGTAAGGCTCCAGTTCTAGAGATCTTGTGAGTGTGGATTACTCCTTTATTCCCATTACTCCCAGGTCCACTCAGATCCAGAATAATAGTACCTGCTAAGTTCCGATGAATGGGTCAAATAAACCTGTTATAATTTTTTTTTGTATTCAATAGTAATATTTGATGACATAACTGTAAAAATTTTGTATTAATTATACAACCAACCAGTAATTGTTTACAAATGATTATTATTTGTAAAGTAAGTAAGTAAAGTTAGCGACCATAGTCGAGGGTGACCCGAAGGCTCCCTTTTCGATAGCTACTACACCAAGGTGTAGGGGAGGGCGCTACTCCATTCCCTGGATTGCTCCACTTTACCCTTGAACCGTACCTTATAATGCTGAGTGTTAAGCAAGGTGGTATCAAGTTCCATTTTTAAAGTCTTTGGTATGACTCGACCTGGGATTGAACCCAGGTCTCGTGCAAAGAAATGAGAGATCTATTAGAGAATTTTACTTGGATCTGTGTGTAAATTATTTGTATTAAACAGGAATATTTTTTAATCTTAAAAAACAACTACATAAAAAAGGTAAATATAATTGCACAATAGACCCAACTCCCAAACCCCTGGGCATAAAAAGTCCAAGACAGGGTGACATGCCGTAAAAATCACTCACTCAATCAATCGTTTTTATGTGTAGGCACTCACTCACAAATATGCTTGAATTAGGGCTATTGTTGGTGTACAGTAGATGTTGAATTTTCCCATATTTGTCAATAACCTTATTTTTTCCTTGTTATAGATAGCGACTAGGCGGCTGTTTGTATAAATAGGATCTAACACAAAAGCTGTGACATGTTGTAAAAGACATTCCTATTGATATTGATCGACGCTTTCGGACGTTTACGGAGACCAAACAATAGATGTGAGAGCAATCAGGTGCAATCAACTGGTCGGTAATGTAGTTCTGTATTAGTAACAGAAATATGAGAGACAAACCACAAGAAAAGCACTTCTATCTGTTCTTCCGCTCAAACCGAGGCGATGAAAGATGGACTTCGCAGACAACATTCTCCCAACAACGAAGCATCAATTCTGCTGTAAAAAAAAACTTGGTCGCCTCCGCTGAGTGCGAAATCCAGGTTCTTATTCGTTGCTGACGAAAATGC
The DNA here is from genome assembly GCA_963585895.1 of Sepioteuthis lessoniana. Classification (NCBI taxonomy): domain Eukaryota; kingdom Metazoa; phylum Mollusca; class Cephalopoda; order Myopsida; family Loliginidae; genus Sepioteuthis; species Sepioteuthis lessoniana. The sequence continues at coordinate 83,757,023 of OY757916.1, read as the reverse complement.
ATAAACAATGTTGGGGAATGTATAGAAAATAATACTGTTTTACGTGTGAAAACCTGATCTGTCTATCAGTATTAATGTGCTCTTTGTATTTGTTGTACGTTTTATGGAAATAAATAGGAAACATCACTTTCGGGTGGCCCTCGTATGTGTGCATTTATATTCACTCAGATATGCATTCTCCAAAACACACACACACACACACACACACACATGCATACACACACACACACACACACATATATATATATATATATATATATATATATTAACTTAACTTTGGTGGGGTGACAAGAGATTTTGAATTTTCCCGTCAATACCCGTATTTTTACTTGCTAGAGATAGCAGCTAATCAGCTCCAAAACACACATATCATAAATATATATACCAACTCCTCCGCCACGTGCATGATTAAGGTTAATTTTTTTTTCAACGGTGTTTAACAGGTTTGAATTCAGAGTTTTTCTTCTCCTAGCCTGGTTGTCTTAACAAGAGTAAAGTGACTTGTCTAACCTACTATTTGCCCATAGCTGGAAGTAGAATAATTAGATTTATGCATTTCCCATTGTATTAGAAAAATGTAAAATACAATCAGTCTAGTTCAGGATTTGAACTCGAATCACCGGGAAACTTTCCTACGAAGATAACCACTACAGAAGCACCTTCATACATACAATAAAAGGTGTTTGGTGCTCATTAATATCTGATTTAGTAATCAAATCCTGGGTGCCATTATTGAACCCTGGATATGCCGACATCCAAACATTCAGTCTATACTTTTATGATGTCAGGGGATAAGCATATAAAAAGGTAATAAAATTACAGAAGTTGCATATGTCTTTTTCGCCTCTGAGCTATAGAAAATAATTGTGTTTAATCTTGGCTTTAATTGGTAGATTCAGTAATATGCTTATACATTATCGGGCGATGTGCAAACGAATTGGTAATAAAATTACAGAAGTTGCATATGTCTTTTTCGCTTCTGAGCTATAGAAAATAATTGTGTTTAATCTTGGCTTTAATTGGTAGATTCAGTAATATGCTTATACATTATCGGGCGATGTGCAAATGAATTGGTAATAAAATTACAGAAGTAGCCCAATCAATTAATGTTTTTTTCAAGAATCGTAGTTTGTTGGATCGGTTGGCAGAAGTTTTTTTTTCTTTTTGGGGGTGTAATCAAATGGTAATTTAATCAGCAAAGATTTTTGAGGGGAAGGGGATCGCGATATAATAAATCGTTCTTTTCGGCTAAAGTCTGTTCAGTTAATAAGTTGATAATCTAAGAAATTACGGGAAGAGGAGCCAAAGCACGAGCATTCCGGTCTCAGATTGTGTTCAATCTGTCATTTTGCTGAGCTAAATTGCTTGCACTAGTCTATTGTTATCAACACCCAGAGAAAATGAATCAAGCCGAGGGAACCCAAATGTCACAAATCTTCTGAGAAGATTGAATGATCTGAATGACATGTCAGCCTATCAAGGGCTATCTTATGCCTAGACGTTAGGGAATTGTGTACATTGTACGTTTATATGTACATTTGTTGTGTTGTTTCTTTCTTTTTATTTTTCAATGTTTTAATTTTTTACACAGTTATATACTATCAAGTATTCCTATCTTATTTTGATAATTTGCAAATTGTCTTATCTGATCCAGAGACGGAACCAAAACAGGTGCTACTACTTCGGTTCAAAATAGACCAAGGAGTAAAGGCAATGAAATGGTACTCCACACTACCAACATCACTAGAACTGGAGCCTCACCACTAGATGAAGTTTAGGGTTTTGCCAAGGATACACCCTTTTTATGGTTTGTTGGTTGTTTGGGTTTTATGGCTTATCAACTTTTGTAGGTTATTCAACACCAAATCCATTTTACTAAAATCGTTCTATTTCAAACAATTCAGTTTAGCATAAGTACGCAGTTTAAATGTAAGTAGAGTTTAATTGTGAAAAGGCAGGGAATCTGTGAGAGATGATGAGAGGTGTGAGAGGAGTAAGGAAGTCTATACACAGAGTTGATTGGCCAAAGGGTTAGGGTTAGGGTTAGAGTTACTATGTTGAGGTTTTAAGAGAGTTCAGCAAGACATTCCGTCGGAAGAGGCCAGCACTCTTCAAATCGGGTCAGTGGCCTTTCCACTAGGACAATACACCAGTCCACAACTCCATCCTTGTCACAGACTATTTGACCAAAATGGGCATCAAAACAGTTCCTCATCCTCCCTATAGTACAGACCTTGCTCCCTGTGATTTTGGGTTATTCCCTAAGCTCAGAGGCTGTCGTTTTGAGACAATTGAGGAGATGAAAGAGGCTGTGACGAAGGTCATTGACACGCTCACTCAAGAGGACTTCCATGGGGCCTTCCAGAAGTTGTTGGAAGGATACAACAAGTGCATTGCAGCCGGAGGAAATTACTTCGAAGGGGGACAAGAGTTTTCATGTGTGTACTATCAATAAAACTGCCCATACAAAAAAGACTGGAAACTTATCGTATGCACCTCGTATATATATATATATATATATATATATATATATATATATATATTCTCTCCCATGGGGGTTGAGCTCTCTGGCGAAGGAATTGCCGGCCGCCGCTAGCGTAATGCAAAGCCCTTCGAAAGAATTGAGCACTTGGTAGCCGATAGGGTATAAAAAATATGTAAACAAAGGCTGCTGCTACTGTTTCTAAAAATAAAAATACCTTAAAATTCCCTTAGCCAACGTGGTCCGCGTGGTGGACGAGTGGTCTGAAACACAGTCTAACGTAAAGTTCGACGGGTTTTTGATCCCGGTTTCGAGCGTCCTGCGTGTCTAGCCACACTGAAGAGTTCTGATAGAACGAAACAGCCTGTCTGTGGATGACTATATATATACTTCAAATCCTGGACGAGCCTGATTACATTTCACATAGCACTGATACCCTTGGGAAAGGTTTGAATCCAAATATTCTCCCTCCAGCTATGGGTAAATAGTAGGGCAGACTAGGTTCTTCAGCCTTGGTGAGGTGACTAGTCTAGGAGAAGGAAAACTCTGAATTCAAACCTGTTAAACTTCGCTTAAAAAATTGACCTTGTGTCATATCCTGCCCGAGCGGAGGGGTTGGGTAAATAGGATATATATATATATATATATATATATATATATATATATGGGTGGTGTATGTGTCTATGTATATGTGTGAGTACATATATATACATATATTGTTTGTGTGTGGGAGTATAGACTTATTATTGAAAACGATTGCCTGTAGTTCTTTCTGATTTCTTTTGTTATTTATAAATTATCCTCCTCGATAATTATAGGTGTTAATTTAACCATCAATCAATTAAAGTGGAAGATCAATATATATATATATATATATATATATATATATATATATATATATATATATATAATTATATATATATAATTATATATATATATATATATATATATATATATATATATAATCATCTTTGTATAAATTCTTGGAATCCATCATGTGTATGTGTGTGTGTGTGTGTTTTTGTGTATCTATATTAGGAACAAAATTTTATGAAAAAATCTCAAACTAAATGCAATATTAATCTAGAAATGGTGTTTATGGAAATTACATTAAATTCTCAATAGCTCCATCGTTTTTCTTGACATCTTGTAACCAAATTCTATATTTCTTGAAGTTCGTTTACACAAATAGTTTGACAATTCCTTATATCATCTTTTATTTAAAGTCATCTAAAGCAAATTCATGGAGAATTTGGCATACGTTACTATTTAGAATCTCTTAAATTTCACTACCAAAACAAGAATTCACATGACCAAGAATATATTTGCTACTTTAATGCTTGCTTTCTTGTAATTACGACTTCCTTTTCTTTTCTTTTTTTCTTCTTTCTCTTTCTTAGAGTGAAACTCATCCAGTTCGAAGATGATCACATTTTAATTGTGTTTCATCAAAATCATTTATTAGATTCATTATTACAGTGATTGAGAATGGATCTTTGCGTAAATAGTTTTAGAAACATAAAGGGCTACTGTTGCATTTTCTCGATTTTATTTACTTATTTAGTATTGCTTGTCTAAATCCACATCGAAATGCAATAATAAGTTAATGAAAACTGGCAACCCTATTTCCAAAGCTAAAAATGACGATATTTTTATAATTGTATTTTTTAAAGTCCATATTTCTAATTTACTTAAAAGTCTAGTGACTTTTGGCACACCCTGCACATAAATCAAGCTGAAAGAAATAGTTACAGCCAGGTCTATGAATTTAACCATCTTTGAAGTTGTATAGTACTTAGATGGTTGACTCATACAAGGATTATTATTTATCCACAGAGCTTACAATTACGTAAGTATGTACTTAAATGACTCCCATAATAAAACTAAATTATCGGTTTGCGTTGGTGGAATGATTTCTCAAATTGCAACGGACTTTCTTTCTTGGAATTTCACTTTTAAAGAAGAAATACTCGGCAGTAGTCAGAGTTAGCAATCTATCGACAAGTGAGGTATGCAAGAGTTTTTTTTATAGATTACTGGTGAAGGTGCAGGACCCCAGAATGGTTTGATTGAAGGACATTAGTGTGAATGTGGTATATACTGTCTCGATATGAATTTGAGATCAGTCCGCCATTTTGGTTTCTGAAATTATTAATTATCCTATAATCTCAGCAATGCCCTTAACCATTCTACTAGATGACCTTAATTAACCAGCGATGAGCTTGTTCATTAGGGCTTCGGTTTCTTTGTTTAATGGCATATCAACATTTGTAGGTTATTTAATGCCAAAACCATCCTTCAAGAAGGACAGCAGTGATGCTATTTAACCCATAGCTAGGAGGGTAAGGGGTTCATACTTTTCCTAAGGGTATTTGTCCGAAAGTGAACGTAATAGCACGACTGGAGTTCGAACCCGCTTACTACGATTTCATTCCAGCACTTTAACCATTACACCACGAGGACACCCCTGTCCATTATGGTGATCACTGTGTAACAATTGGTACTGTAAAAAAACTGCCATCTTTTCATCAGACTAAGTAAAACTTTACTATGTAAATAACATATTAAATCATATCAATGTATACTCGGGCAAACACGTTATTTTGTTTGGTTCATTTGTTTAACGGCATATAAATTACTCATGGTTTATTTAAAGTCGGAAGTTGAACTATTTATATAAATGTCAGATTATAATCCAAGCTATGAATATTTTCAATGTTTCAATGCAATCTTTTTTTAATTTTTTTTTTTTTTACTTATAATCATTTGTTTAAACACAACTATATAGTATCAATTATTCTTATCCAATACAAATAATTTATACAGTTATATCGTTTTAAGTATTGCTGTCTAAGAGTAATAATTCTTAAACATATATTTACCCATAGATGGGGCCCTAACAAGTACTACCATTTCAGGTCAGCGTAGAACTGGTTACAATGGCATTGAAGAAGTACTTATTCTCTTGAATTGGAGCCTTACAACTAGATGTAGCTTGGGATTGTACCCATGTTATATTCTTCTTTGGTACAACTCAAATTATTGATGTGATCACTTAAGAGATTAAAAGTTTTTTTTCAATGAAGATATTTGTAACTAACCATCTTTTCTTTGGAATGCTCATTCTGATATGCTAACCTAAACTTGCACTACTGGGATACATCGGGCAGTGTAATGATTAACGAGCAAGACAACTGATAGATCCATTCTCACGGGTTAGCCTACACTTCAAGCTTTGTGCTAAGCTTAATAAATGACAGCCAAAATCCCACTTCTGGATATCAATTCAGTACTCAGTGAGTACCAACCTCAATCTCAAAGGCTTGCCAAATCAGAACCCTAACTACTATTCTATTTAAAGTCGATTTTCCAAACTAGAAACAAATATATCTGGTCACCCCATAAGTAATGTCAGTTATATGATTGCGATAGATTAAATCATATGTTCGCTTTAATAAAGTGCCTAAATTATAACAATGTATGTTCGGAACTGTTCACACAATTTTAAACTTGCCAAGTCGGCTAGGGCTGTAGAATACACCGACTGCTTCTCTGCAGAAGGGGAAACCCCCCCACCCAAGGAGTGTCCTGGATATGACACTAAACAATCTGATGGTCAGGTTTCAGTAATGCTGGAGCTTAGAGAATGCGGAGTACCCCTTTATTGCCATCGCTCCCAGGTCTACTCTGGCCTGGAGTGGTTGCACCTGATAAGGGTCCTATTTATGGGATAAATAGAACTAAACCGTGTTTCCTTACTCTACTGATTTTTGCATTTAAATTGCGTATTTATGCTAGACTGAATTGTTTAAAATAGAAATGATTTGACATTTAAACTGCGTACTTATGCTAAACTTGATTGTTCGAAATAGAACAGTTTTGACGTCTAAACCGTGTGCTTTTGCTAAACTGAATTATCTGAACTAAAACTGTTTTGACATTTAACTCTGAGTATTACCCTGGCGGCAGGGGCTGTAGAATACACCGACAGCACCTCTGCAGAGGGGAACGACCCCCCCAATGAGTGTCCTGCTCTGAAGCTAAACAATCTGATGGTGAGGTTCCAGGGATGCCGGAGCTTTGGGGAATGCAAAGCACCCCTTCATTGCTATAGCTCCTAGGTCCACTCTGGCCCTGAATGGTAGCGCCTGATAAGGCCCTATCTATGGGTTAAATAGAACTAACAGCATACTTATGCTAAACTGAATTGTTTGACTAAACTGAATAGCTTAAAATAGAAATGTTTTTGACAATTAAACCGTACTTACATTTAAACTGCGTGCTAATGCTAAACTAAATTATTTGAAATTGAACTGTTTTTTAACATTTAAACTCTACTTGCAGCAGGCATTGGCCTCCATGTCAATGCGCACAAAACTGAATATATGTGTTACAACCAAACGGGCAACATTACCACTCTAGACGGAGCCTCTCTGAGGCTAGTGGACAAATTCACCTACCTAGGAAGTAGCATCTCATCAACAGAAAACGACATCGACACACGGCTGACGAAAGCATGGACGGCTATAGATAGGCTCTCAATAATATGGAAATCAGACCTGACCGATGAAATGAAGCGCAGTTTCTTCCAGGCAGCGGTTGTATCGATACTGCTATATGGATGCACTACATGGACGCTAACCAAACGGCTGGAGAAAAAACTTGATGGCAACTACACAAGAATGTTGAGAGCAATATTGAACAAGTCCTGGCGACAACACCCCACGAGACGCCAACTGTACGGCCACCTGCCTCCCATCACGAAAACTATACAGGTCAGACGAGCCAGACACGCTGGACACTGCTGGAGAAGCAAAGACGAGCTCGTAAGTGACGTACTACTATGGACCCCCACATATGGCCAAGCAAAAGCCGGACGACCAGCCGGAACTTACATACAGCAGCTATGTGAGGACACAGGATGTAACCCAGAAGACCTGCCGGAGGCGATGAACGATAGGGAAAAGTGGCGAGAGATGGTTAAGGATATCCGTGCTGGCGGCACGACATGATGATGATGATGAACATTAAACTGAATTGTTTAACAGAACTGTTCTGTAACTGTGTGTAAACAAAATCTGTACTTATACTAAACTGAATTAGCTGAATTAGAATTGCTTGACTAAACTGAATAGCTCGAAATAGATATGTTTTTCACAATTAAACTCTACTCTCATTTAAACTGCGTACTTATGCTAAACTGAATTGTTTGAAATAGAACTGATTATTTACGTAAAAATGGATTTGGCGTTAAATAACCAACAAAGGTTGATATGCCATAAAACCCAAACAACCAACTAACCAACAATTTTAAACGATTAAGTCATGTTGTCACATAGCAATTCTATTAACCTAATTACTGACTTTATCGTCTTAAATACCGACACGTCTACAGAGCACATAAAATTTTCTATGAGTTTTGAAAAGGCATTAATTTTTCGGAATATCCGTGGTGGTTATGGAAGAGACTTTTTTGAATAAAGCTTATAGCCAAAGATGATTTGAAATATTTAAAAAGGAGTTTGCAATTAAGAGATCAACTCTGAATAGGTTTTCTGTTGAGCTTAACGTTAATTTTCTTTTATCTTAACTAGACAGAAATTGTGCTTTTAGAATCAAAAATTAACTAAACAAAAGAAAAAAAAATCTTCATCTGTAAGAACCAGAACATTTGCCTAATCTTCTAAAAGGATTTTGGCTCGGTTTCGTAGATGAGTTAAAATTCTGTCTATAAATAAGTACACTCCAAACTTTTTTAACAAAAAAGATCATTTTCTTCTGAATAAACTATCCCAGCTTTTTTTTATGAAACATTATGCAGTCAAAACGAATATAATTTTATATAACAATATTTTAACTTAATTTAATCTATATATAAATATTGTAATGATACTGTATCTGTTTTATGCAAAAATTCTTTTTTATGGTTGATATGAAAAAATAGTAAGAATGGGAGATGCCCAAAGACAGTGCAAATAAACAAAAAACAAAACAAAAAAAGAACATGTGGTCTGGAGGATTTTGTGGTTCAGCGGACCACAGGGTAAAAATGAAAGAAAGTGAAAAGATAAACAAATATGCGGGTGACGGTGATACTAACAATTGTTGGTGCACTTAGAACTGTCCCCAAACGATTGAAAAGGGGATAAGAACGGCTGTAAAATTGGAGGAAGAATGGAGACCATTCAAACTATAGCATTTTTGAGATCGGCTAGAATACTCACATAAGTCTTGGAGATTCTAACGCTGGTTTTTAAAAAATTACAAGGAAAAAAATAATATATTATTAAACTCTACAGCTTTAAAACTATAAAAAAATTGTTTGGTCAGAAAATAAATTTACTATGAGGAAATTTTCTTTGGGGTAAAGTAATTTTTGAATTGCGAAATATTCATATTTTTGGTTAATGCTATGATATTCGAGGAAGATAATAACACTAAATTTGAGTTATTTTAAAATTTACTAGTAGTCTTTCTAAAATAATTTCTCTATGATGAAGAGTTTATTTTAAAAAAGTATTCAGTACGCAATCCTAAGAATAAAAAGTAGAATTTAAGTGCACATAAATTTCATCCTAGATTTATTAGTGACGTGCCAACACAGCATGCTAAGATAGCAATATTTAATAGTTGATACGAGGTGCCTCCAATAAGTTTCCAGACTTTTGTCATATGAGCACTTTTATTGATAGTACACACTTGAAACTCTAATCCCCTTCGAAGTAATCTCCTCCAGCTGCAATGCACTTGTTCAACCGTTCCAACGACTTCTGGAAGGCCTCATGGAAGTCCTCTTGTGTGACCGTGTCAATGACCTTCTTCACAGCCTCTTTCATCTCCTAAATCGTCTCATAACGACAGCCTCTGAGCTTAGGGAATAACGGTCTAGACTATAGGGAGGGTGAGGAACTGTCTTGATGCCCATTTTGGTCAAATAGTCTGTGACAACGATGGAGTTGTTGACTGGTGCATTGTCCTGCTGGAAATGCCACTGACCCGATTTTGATGAGTGCTGGTCTCTTCCGACGGAATTTCTTCCTGAACTCCCTTAAAACCTCAACATAGTATTCCTTGTTGACTGTGTGTCCAGGGGGAACCCAGTGCATGTAGATCATGCCAGTGCTGTCAAAAAAAAGGATGATCAAAAGTTTGTGGTTAGATTTGCTCTGTCTTGCCTTCTTGGAGAGCCAGCATGCTTCCTCTGGGAACTCTGTTTCTTAGTCTCTGGGTCATAGCAGTAGATCCAGCTTTCATTGCAGGTCACCAGAGCATCAAGGACTGCGGGATCTGAATTGATTAGCTCAACCATCTCCCTGCTGTCATGACGACGTCTTTCTTTCTGATCTTCTATTAGCACTCTTTGATCAAACTTCGCGCAAATCTTCTGCATCTTCCGTTCCTCGCGAATAATAGTGTACAGTTCCCACACTGATATCAAACTGAGCACTTATTGTCTCTATAGACACACGACTGTCCTTATCCATGATATTCTTTATTTGACCAATAAGCTCTGGTGTTCTGACTTCCTTACTCCTCCCACACCTCTCATCATCCCTCACAGACTCCCTTCCTTCCTTGAACCTCTTATGCCACTCAAAGACTGATGCTCGAGTCATGCAAGATGCTCCAAAAGCAGTCTGAAGCATTCCATACGTTTCTGTGGCAACTTTTCCAAGTTTAAAACAGAATTTCATTGCATATCGTTCTTCTAAAGTGTCCACACGTTCAGATTGCATTTTTGAAATTCACCAGCTGTGACAATCAGGCTTTAGTAGGGTGTATTCCAATTGCTGCTGTATCTGTTCATTTGAACCTGAAATCATAAAAATTGATCAGTCATCCCATAATATGTATAGCAATAATATAGTGAATTTTCAAGAGTCTACAACAATTTTAAATGACTGTATAACAAAAAAAAATTATTGAATGCACCTCGTATGATTTCATCATGCGCAAATATCATTCGAACATTCATTCCTTTGTGTTATGTCAACTATTCCTTTTGAGAAGGACGATCGAATTTAGCATGAAAATATTTCAGTCACGTGAGAGAAGAATTTCTTATAAAATTTCCCCAGTTTACTCTTCCCAACTAGTCGTAGTATTGCATTTTGTAGAGAAATTTTCTGATACTGGAAGTGTACAGGATCGTCATTGTTTGGTTGGTTGATTGTAACGACATGCCAACTCGTATAGGGTTATTTCATGCTTAGAGGTGAAGGAATCGAGTTCATCGTATATTTATATCCGTATTTTTGGTGGAGTTGCTTCTTAAGAGGTTTTGTTTTGGCACAGAGTTATATAATATCAAGTATTCCTGTCCAATACAAATAATTTGAACACAGTTATATGGTTTCAAGTAACTAAGGGTAATCCTTAGCAAACAATTATAGCCTCATTCTTCTTTTCTTTTTTTTTTTTTTTTTTTTGCTTATTGGCATATCAACATTCATGGGTTATTTAATGCTAAAGCCATCCTTACAGGAGAACAACAGTGGAACGATTTAACTTATTGCTAGACTGATAAAGGAGCTCATTCTTTTCCCAATTCTATTTGTCCGAAATTGAACTTAATAATACGACTGGAGTTCGAACTCGTGTATTAAAATGTCGCAGTCAGGCACGTTACCCACTACATCATGGTGAGTTCTCCGATTATAATTTCAAGTAACTATTCTTAATATAAATAATTTACGGTTATACGACATCATTTATTACTATCGAATTGTAACAATTTTTAAACAGGTTCTATTTGACATATAGTTGGGACCTAAACTGGTACTACCAGTCCGGGTCAAAGTGGACCTGAGAGTTATGTCAAAGAAGGGGTATAACGAATATATAGGTTTCCACATTCCTTTTTACCAGAGGCAGTGTTATACCTACGACACTCTTTTTAGGGAGTTCATTCTGCTTTGCAAGGGATAAAGTTAGTATATTCTGTGCCTCTCCGACAGGGAGCTAGCTTATCATTTTTAAGTGCCGAAGTTTTTATTCATGTCTAAATGTCTAACTTGGTCATTCAGAAAATATCTTTAAAAAAACTTTGGTATCATCTTGTATTGTCTACAATTATTTTTTCAGATCTACAAGGAAGAAAATAAATACAAGTTGTCAAAAAGCTGGTTACATCCTTTTTGAAACTCCATATATATGTGCGTGTGTGTGTGTGTGTGTGTATTTGTGTGTCCATGTGTATGTTTGTGTGTGTGTGTGTGTGCGTATTTGTGTGTGTGTACTAACGTAAACCCTTTTGCGAAGATTTGTAGATGGTGACGTTCATAGGTTGCCGCGTACGCCTACATAATTACGTCTTTGCGCATCCGGGTTGTCGCGCCTCTCTGTTGAAAGTGTTTAGGGTTGGGATAAACTCAATCTGTTTGGCTCATAATAAGCCTACCATCACTAATAGTCTCGATATTTTCGAGTTTCAGGTTTCGCTCCTTCATGACCTCAAAAAACATTCTAACAATCTCGTCGTAGATTTTTTTTTCTTTTTGGGAAATTCTTCAATGAAGCATTTTTGCTGTTGTTTCATTTCTAGGTACAAACGCAAATCCGTTCATTATTTCCCATATGAACTCAATATCAGCAATAAAGTTCCCTTCCTCGATGTCTTTCAATCGACACAATTTTACTAGCAACAAGAAATAACACCCGCTTTTTGAAAATATTGTGAATGCTTACAAAAATATAAAAAAGCTCTCATGAAAAACAGATCAAACTATTCTACACAGAATTAGGTAACACCAAACAAATCTAATCAATAATTCGATTGATTGATTTTAATCGCATCTCCTCCAGTCTAGAATTATTTTATGCCTAGTAGTTAGGGAATCGCTTTCATCGTACTTTATATTTACATTTTTTAGAAGTTCTTTAATATTTTCTTTTTGTTTTTCTTGTGGGGGTGCACACAATTATCTGATATCAAGTATTCTAATCTAATGCAAATAATTTGCACATGGTTGTGTGGTTTAGTTGGTTGGTTGTCTTTTTAATGGCATATCACCCTTCTTTGGTTATTTCATGCAAAATCGATCCTCATAGAAGAACAGTAGTGGAACTATTTAACCCATAGCTGGGAGGATAAGGGGGTTCATACCTTTTCCCAAGGATATTAGTACGAAAGTGGACGTAGTAGCCTGACTGGAGTCCGAACTCGCTAATTAAAATTCTGCAATCCAATGCTTTAACAATTACACCACGAGGATAACTCCTCATAATTTTGTGGTCTCATGAATTACTTTCTAATAGCAATTTACAAAGCGTTTTGCTCAGATGTAGCACAAGGCCATATGAATTGGGTACCCAATGAGGCTGGAACTCACTCGTGAAGGCTTGCTAGTCTAGCTGGCTAACCATTACACTACCCTAGGTGCCTCTAATTTACGAAACTTTTTGCTTCGATGTGACACAAGACCGAATGAATGGGGCACCCAATGAGACTCGAACTCACTCGTGAAGGCTTGCTAGTCTTGCTGGCTAACCATTACACTACCCGAGGTGCCTCTAATTTACGAAATCTTTTGCTTCGATGTGGGTTAAGGCCATATGAATGGGGCACCCAATGAGACTCGAACTCACTCGTGAAGGCTTGCTAGTCTTGCTGGCTAACTATTACACAACCCGAAGTGCCTCTAATTTACGAAACTTTTTGCTTCGATGTGGCTCAAGGCCGAATGAATGGGGCACCCAATGAGACTCGAACTCACTTGTGTAGATTTGCTGGTCTAGCTTGCTAACCATTACACCACATGAGGTGCCCAGAATTACTTTCTAATACAATTATATGATTTCAGATTATTATTTCTGTTCAACTATAACCATTTGTTTGTACGTAGTAATATAGTTTCAAGTAGCTAATTATAATCCTTTGTAAGCAATTATTGCTCCAAGTAATTCTTAATATGAATAATTTAGTTATATGGTATCAAGTTTTCCTGTCTAATTCTGATAATTTTAAAAGAGATCTATTTTACCCATAGGTTAGACCCTAACAGGTACTACCATTCCGGGTTCGAGTGAAACTGGGCAATGAAGGCTTACTCAACACTCCGCATAACTCCATATCTTGAACCTCAACAGCAGATGCAGGGGAGTCAGCGTGGCGAAGAGGCTATCGTGCTAAACTATGACATCATAGTAAGCGATTTCGAACTCCAGTTGCGCTTACTTTGAGACTAATACCCTTGGGAAAGGCTGGGGCTAAAATAAGAATACAGCGAATCCATCCCTCGGGAAGAGCGTTGATATAACATTAAACTATCAGATGGTTAGACTCCAGTCCTAAAATTTTGGGGAAAGAAGAGTTCCCTTCATTGCCATTACTCCCAGGTTCACTCTGACCCAGAGTGGCAGTACTTGTAAGGTTTCCAAATATGGGTATCAAACTATAATTTAATTATATCTATGGGTATCAAAGTATTATTTAATCATTTATTTTATTTTATTTGAAACCATTTAATTGTATTCAAATAGAACTATTACTGCAAAATAGCAATACTCGAAAACGTTTAACTGAGTGCAAGCAATAAATAGTAATATTTGGAATGAGTCAGGCCTCATATGTTTGCATGCAATGCAATAACTGTGTGCAAACAAATGAATTCTGTCTCATTTAAAGATGTTTCCTATAAATTATTCACTCATTCATGTGTATAAACAGGATTTGTCAGAAAATAACCATCAAGGTTATATAAGCAATAAAACTAAATAACCAAACCAATTACTGTTAGATTGCAACACTTGAAACCATTTAACAAGTGATATCTGGCTCGTTTTAGAATTATTGCCTGCAAGCTGTTAGTTTACAAATCATCTATTTAATATGTGCGCATAAACAGGATTTGGCATTAACTAAACTACAAGAGTTGATATGTCGTAAAACAACCAACGAACATGGATCGGAGAGGAAGCACTCGTTAGGGCTCTATCTATGGGTTAAATAGAATTGTTTATTCATTTACTATAACTGGAAATCATTTAACTGTGTGCAACAAAATAATTAATCTTAAATAGAATTATTAGTATCATATAGCAATACTTGAAAACACTTAACTGACGCAAACAAATAAACTCTGACTCGTTTAAAAATCATATCTACAAATCATTGGCTTACATATATATATATATATATATATATGTGTGTGTGTGTGTGTGTGTGTGTGTGTGTGTGTGTGTGTGTGTGTGTGTGTGTGTGTGTGTGTGTGAAGGAACAGAGTTTTGCATTAAATAACCCACATGAGTTAATGTGCAGTAAAACATAACCAATTAAACAATCCATCTATGGGTCAAATAGAACTGTTTAATCATTTACTATACTTGAAACAATTTAACAGAGTGCAAACAAATGACTGGTGTTAAATTGAATTAAATAGCAACACTTGAAACCATATAAGTGTTTGCAAATGAATGAATAATGTTGAATAGAGTTATTGATGTTAGATATCAGTATTTGAAGCCATTAAACTGTTTTTAAACAAATGAGCTCTGGCTCGTTTAAAAATGTTACCAACAAAATATTCGTTTACAAATCCTATATATATATATATATATATATATGTGTGTGTGTGTGTGTGTGTGTGTGTGCGTGCGTGTGAGAGTGTGTGTGGTTGTGCGTGTGTGTGTGTGTGTGTGTGTGTGTGTGTGTGTGTGTGTGTGTGTGTGACCGCGCGCGTAAACAGGATTTGGCATTAAATGACTTACAAAGGTTAATATGCCATAAAACACAACCAACCAAACAACCACCCTTGGGAAAGATATGAATCTCCTTATCTTACCAGCAATGAGTTAAATTGCATTACTGTTATTCTACAAGTATGACTGAAGTATTAAATAACCTACGAAGTTTGATATGCCATTAAAAACGAAGAAACCAATTTTACTGTAAAATATCATTGCGATCAAATTCTTTCCAGTAATAAAAACAATAAAACAGTCATTATAAATAATTATTACAGAAGCACATTATCTGATTCGTTTCCTTTCTTAAAAAATAGTAGTCACCATAACCTTTTCGGTCCTGACTTAAGGTTTACTCACAGAAGATAAGCAACAACGTGCCTGCTCCAGAGTGGTGACTTCTTACGAAATAGTTGATATTATGAGGCCTGTGAGCGAGAATAAACTAAGTTGAACTAATTCCATTTGGGTTTCTCCCTTGATGTAATGCTTAATGAGTCATACAAGACCATTACCAATGAGTTCGATTCTCACTGGGTATATCATGCTTCAAGCCTAAGTTTACTTAGTGTTAAACTTAGTAAATGACTTTTACCATTACGTTCACGATGATTGCACAAAGTTTTAATCTGTGGTAATTTTCTCACTCCCACCCCTGGCGAATCTAAACGTGAGTTATTTATCCTCCTCCCCATAACGAATAAAATGTAACACAAGGTTGATTTTAACATGGATACCATGACGAGTAAATATGAGAAGGAATAAAGATTGTTCCCCACTTCTCTTTTGAGCGCCACAGGCATTAGGGATTAATTCTAACCCTACCGCTTTAAGTGCAACGGAAAAATACAGCTTGGTGGAACGCCCCCACTCAGCTAGTGGGTGGAGACTCAGTTGTAGACTTATGATATCTCCGGGAAGTCAAATGTGTTTTACGATCAAGTAAAATGAACTTTACTTGTTAAAAAAACGTATGAATACAATAAAAACATTAAAATGATGTATTTAGAGATTTTAAAAAAATGAAATTACTGTCTTTGTCAAACCCGTAAAATGCTTAATCTAAAAAGAAAATGTTACTATCAATAGGTAGCAAAACAAGGATAACTCGCAAAATCGAAGAGAAAATAGTTGACAAAAGGATTATATATATATATATATATGTATGTATATTTGTCATATTATCATCAAATCTTTCTGATAGTACAATTCACTGACTTTCTATCCATCCCTATTATCCATCGCTCTTGGCAGGTCGTCGAGAGTGCATCCAGTGTCCTCAAAGAACGGATGTATGTAAGTCTTCATCGCTCGACCAACACCGGTGCGTCCATGTGAAGGAGTCCATTTGAAAACGTCGCTCAGAAGTTTTTCCTTACTTATCCAGCAGTACCCGGCATGTCTTGTTCATCTTTCTTGGATGCTTTGTGAGATAGGAGGAAGGCGGCCATACAGTCGCAGCTTGGTTTGGTGTTGCTTCCTGGATTTGTTTAAAACATCTCGTAGCATTCTTGCGTAGTTTCCATCAAGCTTTTTCTCTCAACGTTTCATTAGCATCCTAGTGGTGCATTCATACAGTAGTACTGACACAGCCACAGCTTGGAAAAAATCCCCTATCATTTGATCAGCAAGATCAGACTTCCATATGAACGATATGCTGTCAGTAGTAGTTCTCACCTTCTCTTGGGCGTATGTTTACATCATTTTCAGTTAATGAGATATTGCTGCCAAGGTATATAAACTGTTCTACAAATTTCTGAGGCGTGCCACTTATAGTGGAGATCGCTCTTTCTTCCTTAAAACGCATGATTTTTTTTTATTTACATTCACGTGAAAGCCAATCCCTCTTGAATCTTGCTCTTGGCTATGCAGCTGGGATTCTACTTGAGCTGGTGTATTTCGGAGTAGTGGTCTGCGTCTGTCATAGTTTCTACGAAATATCGCCTGCTTCTTGTCTTTTGTTACTGTAAAACCATTTTCTTTTATTAGCTCTATTGATGTTCGTAGTAAGTAATCTAGACAGATTTTTAAAAATAAATGACACTAATGTATATTCCAGCGACGATGTCGAAGAAGTGCTGCATATTGAGCTTTGACAGAGCCGTCAATCAAGGATTTCTACACAGGATGCACTTGTGTAAACGAAGCGATTACCGGAAAACAAGGGATGCGTAGGTGTAAGCAGATCACGTAGGTTGACAACCGGAACCCATGGCTATTGAAAAATATTATAAAAACTGGTACCCACGTCAGTCTGCAGTCAGAAGAGTCGGTCGGGTAGTCAAGAAGTTCGGAAAGCGACTGGCGAGTGGCCGGCGGACGCCCAGGAAGGAGGCAGGTGGCCCCGTTTGAGAACCTCTTGTCAAGTAAGCAAAGACGTAAGGGCCTGATTATTGAATCACAACGTGAGTTAAGAAAAGGTCAATATAGCAATCCTCTGCCTGTCTGCATCCGCGTCCGCGTCTCCGTCTCCCTTCTCACTCTTACAAAAGAGAGATGTAAAAATAATCCAAGAAAAAATACATACGAATCCAATATGGTCACTCCAAACAAATTCTTCGTTTTCTTTCTCTTTTCTTTTTTTACTCTTTTTCTTTCTTTTTATCTTTTTCATTTCATTCAATTTTTTTTTTTTCGTTTTCATTTCTTTTCAAATATTTATCATTTTTGTTCTTTTTTGATTTTCCTTCATCATTTTCTTTTTCTTCCGCTTCTTTTCTTTTTTATAATGTTTTCTTTCTTTTTCTTATTTCTATCTTTATTTTTGTATTTCTTTATTTCTATTTAACCATTATTTTCTTTCATACATTTTTCTTCATTCCGTTCTTTTTTTTTTTTCTTTTCGTCCTTTTTTTCTTTAGGTGTTTTTATGATTCATCTTTTCTCTTTTTCATGATTTTTTATTGCTTTATTTTGTTTTTTTGTCTTTTTTTAATTAGTCTTATTTTATTTCCTTATTTTTTATTCAAACTATTTCTATTTTCTTTCGTTCATAACTTCTTTTCCCTTCTCCCTTGTTATTCATTTTTGTCTTTCTTTTTTCTTTCTTTTTCTCTATATCTCTTCTTTCTTTCTTTTTATACTTATTTGATTTCTTTATACTCTTTTCGTCTGCCATTTTAAAAAAATCTTTATTTTCAGTTCCATACATTTATCCTTTATTTATTTATATTATTTTTCTTTTATCATCTTTCCGCATAAAAATATATTTTAACTAGTAAATACAATTATCTAGAAAAAAATTATCCGTAACGTCCGTCAGAGTTTGTGAGAGAAATTAATCATAGTAGTTTTGTATTTACCTATCTGCACGTAATCATTTTTTTTTTTTTTTTAATACAGCAAATATCTACTTGAAATGATTACACACTTATAAGCCTTAAGGGAAAATAAAATGTTTCATTCTAAGACCTAAAAATGGATATTTCCAATACTTTAACATAATTTTCCAAAGAACTACAGAGGCATAACCGCTCAGTTCAATCGTGTGGAGCTGCAGAATACACCAATTGCATCGCTGCAGAAGGGTAAACCCCCAACACAACCAAAAAGGGTCTTGGATATGACACTAAATTATTTTATAGAGAGGTTGCAATACGTAAGCTTTAGGGAATGTGAAGCATCCCTTTATTGCTATTACTCCCTGGTCCACTCTGATCCGAAGTGGATGTACCTGTTAGCGTCAAATAGAACTTTTTACCCTTTTAACAGTGGGCAAACAAATGATCCATGTTAAGTTAAATTGTTAGTGTTAGATAGCAATACTTGAAACCATTCAACTATATGCATAGAAACAAGCTCTGTCTCGTTTTAAAATGCTACCTTCAAACTATTCGTTTACAAATAATATATTTAGTATATGTATAATCAGGATTAGGTGGGGGTGTCCTCGTGGTGTAATGGCTAAAGCGATGGACTGCGGAATCGTAGTAAGCGAGTTCGTACTCCAGTCGCTCTATTACATTCACTTTCGGAAAAATACCATTGGGAAAGCTATGAACCTCCTTATCCTCCCAGCTATGGGTTAAATAGTACCACTTTGGCATTAAGCAACCTATAAAGGTTGATGTGCCATTAAAACAAAGAAACCAAACCTCAGGATCTGGTATTAAAAAACCTACAAGGGTTGATATGCCATAAAACAAAACCAACCAATCAACTCTTACTGCTATAGCTACAAAGGTTGATAATTTTCTGCTTCTCAACTGTATCAAACCTGAAATCGAGAAAGTTCTTCGTAAAAATTAGAACTCTTTTCGGAGAAATCGATCCACAACTTCACAGATTCTGACTATTCGTCAAATCATCGAAGGAGTACTCGCAATAAAATCTCGAGGTCACACTATTGTTTGTAGATTTCTCCAAGGCGTTTGATTCTGTATACAAAAAGAAGATGGAGTAAATACTTCCCGCATACGGTTTCTTCAAAGAAACTCTTACAGCTATAATCATATAATAATCATTCTATGATCATAAAAACACAAAAGCAAGTGTTTGCTCACCTGATGAAGACACCGATTTCTTCAACATTGTCGCTGGAGTTTTACAAAGAGATACATTAGGACTATATTTGGTTATAGTCTGCCTAGACAAAGTGCGTCGAACATCCATAGATCTAATAAAAGAAAATGGATTCATATTAAGAAAAGAACCTAACGGTAATTCACAAAAACTATAAGAGACGCAGACAACGCCGATGATCTTTTGCTCCTTGCAAATACACCTACTCAAACCGAATCCCTACTGAATAGCAAATAAAACAGAGATAATTGATTTTAAACAAAAAGGAATCATCTCCATTTTAAGTGGCAAGGAGCCGAGTCCGCTGTGGCTGCAGAAAGGTGAGACGCCCTCCCAATGAGTGTCCTGTATGCGACGCTAAATAATCTGATGATCAGGGTCCAGTTCTGGAGTTTAGGGGAATATGTAGTTCTCCTTTATTGTTCATACTTCCAGGTCCACTCTGACCCAAAGTGGTAGCACCTGATAGGGTCCTATCAATAGGTCAAATAGAACTGTTTAACATTTTGACTGCGTGCAAACAAATGACTAATGATAAATCGTATTGTTAGAAATAGTACTGTTTGACTATCTGTGGGTAAACAAATGACTGATGTTTTATTGGATTCTTAAAGATTCATTGCAATATTTGAAACTCTATAAGTGTGAGTCCAAATTGAATTTTTAATGTTACAAAACGATGTAATAATAGTTCACATCATTTGACTGTGTGCAAACAATAGTAATACTTGTGTGCAAACAAATTAGTTCTGACTTATCTGAAAAAAAGATTACCTACAAACTATTGACTAACAAATCATTTAACTGTATGCAAACAAATCAGCCATGGGTCGTTCAAAAAAGTTATCTGCAAACTATATGCTTACAAATCATATTTGCCATTAAATAACCTACAAAGTTTTGAGTCACAAAACCCAACCAAACTAAACCTTTAAGTGGTAAGCATCTAAAATTAGAAGACTAGTTCACATTACTCGGCAGCAATATCTTATCGACTGAAAATGATGTCAA
Organism: Sepioteuthis lessoniana; assembly: GCA_963585895.1. Taxonomy (NCBI): domain Eukaryota; kingdom Metazoa; phylum Mollusca; class Cephalopoda; order Myopsida; family Loliginidae; genus Sepioteuthis; species Sepioteuthis lessoniana. Next base: position 83,736,325 of record OY757916.1, on the reverse strand, counting down.
AATAATTTTCCAAGTAAAAACAAGGAATGCTACTGACAGGTTATCTATCTTATGGAAGTTTAAGCTATCCGATAAAATATAAGGGAATTTTTTCCAGACTATGGCTATATCAATAATAATGTATAGATGCAACATATAAATACTAAAAAAAAATGCATGGAGAAAAAAGTCAATTTGGAACTACAAAAGAATGCTTTGAAAAAATCCTGGAAGCAACACCCCCCCATCAAAAAAAAAAACAGCAGTTGTGTGGCTACTTACTTCCTATCTCATAACCCATTCAAACAAGACGAAGAAGACATGCGGGTCACTGCTGGGAAAGCAAAGAACTCATAAGTGATGCGTTTCTATGGAATCCTACTCATAGACGCGCCAACCGACCAGCAAGGATTTACATATATCAGTTCTGTGCGGATACTGAATGTAGTATCGAGGACCTGCCTGAGGCGATAGATAATAGGGACTGATGGAGACAGACAGACAGACAGACAGACAGAGTCAGGGAAATGTTTGCTGTCAATGTGACTTAATGATGGTCATCGTTATTTTCATTTGTAATTGAAAATAAAAAAATTGAATGTTGTCACAGAAACTTTACTCTTAAAAATGTAATACGATTATCCCAAAAAGCTCTATTTCGTTTTTGGAGAATAAAACAATTTCCACACCATTTTACAAATGAATGATATTTTTACGAGATCTGCATTATGTAGATCTACATCATAGTTTCATCGTCTAATTTCACGATACAACAGAGATAATGATAAAATTCGAAATCTGGGCAAATGGTTAGGCCACATAGATCCTATTGAAAATCTAATTTCAGTATAAAAGAGAACAACATTTGCCATTGTTTTGTTATTGCCATCAATTTGTTTTGACGATAATATCGCCCAAATGTTTTCCTTCATGAGCTACACAAGACTGAAAACTTGTACCGGTCTCTTAATAATTGCCTCTGGTAGTGCAATGATACCATGACAAATAAAATCTTTCAATTCGTGGCCTTGTCTGTGGCCTATGCTTAGTCTTGACCCTTCAGGTATCTCGAGAGGAAGTGATCATATATGGAATAGATCTGCGGAACGAGTCGGTCGCGGGATGTCACAACGTTAATGAGATGAGGTGTCCAGGAAAAATTTATCTCATAATTTCCATGAATGTCCTTGTCGACTGAGGTGGAATGCCGCCGCCGCCGCCGCTGATGACGACGTACCTATAACAAAGCTACGAAAGATCATTTTGCTAGAACAGCTCTCTGCGGACACAAGATGTAGTCAGAAAGATAAGGACGAATGGAGAGAGAGAGAGAGAGAGAGAGAGAGAGAGAGAGAGTCAGGGAGATCCGTGCTAGCAGCGCAACTTGATGATGATGATGATGATGATGATGATGAGAATTTTTGCTTAAGATTAACAATTGAGAAAAGATGAAAGGAGACACCTTAGATCGTAAAATTGATATGATTTAAAGGTGGTATTAGAAAAGTTTTGTACGTATATAGGGTCTGCAGAAAACTGCTCACTGGAATCAATCCTTCCTTCCTAAACAGAAGCATCAATATCATCATAGATTACTATTACAGCGAGACCCCCTTGCATTTTCGTGTCAACTCTCTCTCTCTCTCTCTCTTTCTCTCTCTCGCTCGCTTGATCTATCTATCTATCTATCTATCTCTGTCTCTCTCTCTCTCCATCTCTATTTGTATCTTCTATCTTCATACACACCCAAACATAGAAATACAAACACACTCAAAGACAACTATATATATATATATATATATATATATATATATATATATATATATAACATCTCGAACTTGTCTATTTGATTTTAAAAAATGCTAGAAAGATAAGGCAAGCCTTTTTTCGTGAGTAACATGTGAGTCTGCTGCCGCTCAACGCATGGTTTTGAACCAAATTGTAACCAGACCTCCAAACAAGTGAAAGAGAGGAACGTTGACAGTTTGTTAAGAGAATCTCGTATGTTTGTCTTTCAGACGGGGTACACCAAAAGATAAAGTCTTGTCTCAAGGGAAGTTCGAGTAGATTTTGAATCTGCTCTCCTAGGAAAGAAAAATAGGAAGAGGCGGCTAATGACTCTTTATTCAAGCCTTAAGACAGGCGTCTACCCCTTGGGGACATATTTTCCCAAGACTAATTTGCAATACCCAGCTTAATCGAGTAAAAAGTTCTTCAACAAAACAAGGGAGAAAACTCTAAGCTAAATCATTCATACTTAGGGTCTCTTGAATATTTGCAAGACTTTGACAAGCATGGTACAAGGCTCCGTTTATTGAACACTGGTGTAAAACAAACTTATAATTTGAATAAACTGCCGTAGTTACTTGCGTAATAATCCAATATAAATGGTCATATTTAAAGAATATGATGAAGAACGAACCTTCTGTTAAAAGATTTTTAGATTATTTGGTTAACTGATGCTTTTTGAGTCGTATAAAACATTGTTCTAATTTTGGACCCAGAAAAAAATTCCTGTTAAAACATGAAATGATTTTCTTGTTTATTTAGATACGTTAGATACTCGTTAACACTGAAATACCTACGTAATACTGATCTACTAAACCCTGACCTACCTCACACTTGACCAACTTAAACCTAATGTACTTAATCCAGCATACCAAATCTACTTAACCCTAACCTACTTAAACCTGGCCTCTTAACTGAATAATTTAAACCTGAACTACTGAACACAAACCTACCAAATACTGACCTACTAAACAATGACCTATTTAACACTGACTTACGATTTAGTACTGTCCTTTACGATTTAGTACTGTCCTACTTAATGATGACCAACTTAACCTTGGCCAACTAACATCTGATCTACCCAAACCTACCCTACCAAAAATGAACTGCTAAACAATGGCCTTTTTAAGTATAGCCAACTTAAATCTGATCTATTTAACCCAGTTCGACTAAAGACTGACCTATTAAACCATGACCTAGTTAAACAAAGTCCTATTTAACACTGACTTACCTAAATCTGATCTACTTAATACTGGCCTACTAAACAATGACCAAATCAGCATTGATCTACTTAACACTGACAAACGTAAATATTGACCTACTAAACAATAACCTACTTAAACAGTTTACTTAACACTGACCAACTTGAATCTGATCTATTTAATACAAACCAATTTAACACTGGCATACTTAAAACTTGACCTACTAAACAATGACTTGCTTCTCAAGTTAAATATGATCTATTTAATCCTAACCTATAAAGACCGGCCTACATAACAATCGCCTACTTACCATCGACCAACTTTAATCTGATCTTCTTGACAGTGACCAACACTGATATGCCTAAAAACTTGACATGCTTAACGATGGCCGACTGAATTTTGGCTAACTTAACCCTGATCAATTTAACACTGAACTACTTAAAACTGAACAAATAAACAATGTTCTACTTAAACATTGACCAACCTAAATCTGATCAACTTAACATTGACATACCTAAAACTTGACGTACTCTAATTTAACCGACTAGACAATGACTAACTTAACATTGGTCTACTTAACACCGCCCTACCTGAATTTGACCTACCTAAACACTGACCCACTGAACACTGATATACCTAAAACTTGACCTACTTAAACTGTGACCTACTTAATCTTTGACTAACTTAACCCTGATCTTTTTCCCAACCCTGACCTACTTATGACTAACCTACTAAACAATGAACAACTTAACAATATCCGACTTAAAGTTGGCCTACTTCAAACTGATCTATTTGATACTGACATGCCTAACCTTGATCCACTTAACCTTGGCCTACCTCACACTGACCTACTTAACCCTGACCTAACTAATCCTTTCTTTCAAACGGAAATTTACTCAAAATCAACTTACTCCAAACGTTTTCTCCAGAAAAGTGAGTAGAAGAGAACAAGAGAGAAGATTAAAATATGATACTTACAGATGATGCTTCGACACAATAGATATAAAATTATTTTCAAACAAGGCATGATCAAAAATTATCGAGACAATCTTTATTCTTTTTTAATTTTAGATTTGAAAATTGAAATGAAGATGAGTGGACATCTGAGAAACTTGTACAAGAAAGTGATGAGGTCTTGCCTTAATCGAGTCGAGAGAGTGACGATTCTTGATATATTTATTTCGGCACTTTTGACAATTTTTGATCACCATATTTTCATGAAACAACAATATGCAAGTGCCGCACGCTCCATAATGAATATACCTAACTCTGTTTATTTCGTAAATGAAAATTCATTTTAATCTTAAAATATAAAGAACTATAAAACATTAAAAGAAATATTACGACACAGCTTCACAGCTTAAGAAAAAAATCAGGGGTTCTTCGACCAACCGAAAACTCGCCGGAATATATGTATTGAAGGATAAGGAACCTATTTTGAAGAAAATTAACGCTTTATCCTTAATTCATTTCTATCTTGGTAAATTAAGGTTTATCTCGAGAGGTTTTGAACACACCTTGTATTTACAGAAATTGTACGAAGTAAAATGATTAAGCATTGTAGCTGTTGAATTCGAATAACTGCTAAAGAATCCCTCCCCTCTTGCACAGCCTTCTAAACATTTTTACTACATGTCTTACTACATGTTACTTACATGTCTTACTACATGTTGCTTCTAACAATAAAATTCCCAGTGTTTCCGACTGAGTTTGTAGTATCACCTCCCTTACTATGGTCAGTAAATGGGCAGTCAATACTACCTTAACAGAAATCTTGGTCCTTACTTCCACCTCGGCCAAGGAATGCTATCCCAGAATCCATCGCCTCTCCCTCTTCTCTTCTTGGGTCGTCTTCGGCAACTGCTACTTCCCCGCTGATTGGCCAGAGGGAGAGGGAGAGCGAGAGAGAAAAGGAGAGAGAAGGGAAGAGAGAAGAGTGAGAGGTAATGGATTGCCAAATACTAAAATGCTATTTTCACAATGTTTGACAATAAATAGCAGACAACCAGAATATCCCCCACCCAAATCCTCTTACATCTTTCGTGATTCCCACTAATTCAAGCCTAATAAAAGACGAAAGATCTCGAGAAAAATCAGCACTTGTCCAGAATATCCCCATTTGGAAATTTCTGCGCAAATATAAAAAGGAAATATTCACCATGCAGATAAGAATAAGTTTCAGTCATTTCCTTCATTCTTTTTAAAATAAACAGTTAGATATTACTCCCCAAATATTTCAAGTCAGCAATCAGCCATTAAACGCCATTTTTTTAGGCTAGAGAAGGGAACATCTAAAGAAATGAGCTCAAATGTAGCGAGTGAAGACGTGCATTTTTAAATGTAAATGTTCACTTAAAAAGAATAATGCTAATGAGGGAAACTTATTTTCATCTGGATGGTGAATGTAAGTGTTACATGCACACACACACACACACACACACACACACACATATATATATATATATATATCAAGAGCAAAATGTCAATTTTTAATGGTTGGTTGGTTGGTTGGGTTTCATGGCATATCAACCTTTGTAGGTTATTTAACGCCAAATCAATTTTTTGCAAATAGTCAGTTCTATTTCAAACGATTCAGTTTACCATGAGTACACTAATTAATTGTCAAAAACATTTCTATTTCAAGCTATTCAGTTTATTCAAACAGTTCTAATTCAGCTTAGTATAAGTACATATTTTGTTTACTCACAGTTAAATATCAAAACAGTTCTATATTAAGCAATTCAGTTTAGTCTATTTTTAAGGTTAATTTTTAAATTGAATTTAACAGATTTGAATTTGGAATTTCTTTCTCCAAGTTGCCATATTAAGGTAAAAAATCCGTCTGCCTTACTATTTACCCATAGCAAGAGGGGAAATAGTTGGATTCATACCATTCACAAGGGTGTTAGCGCTATGTGAAATGCAAACAGCTTTGTCCTGGATTTGAACTCGAGTCGACATTCCTACGACAGTAAGCATTACATTACCGTATACATAACCTCAAAGGAATATTGTGGACAAGTACCAAAAAATTAATCTAGTTGATTCAATCACTTTACATCTTGCGCCAAATGAAAGTGTTAGTTTTCCGAATGGAATGATGTTCACTAATGAGTTATTTTTCCGTCTTGCAATCCGAGTTCTAGTTCTTGAGCCAAGGAAGCTTTGTAGTTTAATCAAAAAGAATTTAAGTGAAACGTAAGATTAAAGAAGAACATTTTAGTGACCAAATGTCGACTCGTTGATTTTGATTATTATTATTATTATTATTATTATTATTACAAAAGCCTAAACGAAAATCCCAAAATTTTTCTGGGATTTTACTTTTATTCATAGTTCAATAAATAACAAAAAAAAATTAATCCGTTTTCTTTACTTTCAGGCAAAGGCCATCAAGTGAGGTCTCGGAAATCTAAAGAATTGAGTCATATAAAGAATATTTTTGCAAAGCAAATTCTCTATCACTGCGAAAGACAAACTCTGGAGCCATTAACTCCAAAAATGTCAGCAATCTTTACAATATAATAGAAAATAACACCAATTTCAATTCTTTTAAATTCTCTCACAATTCACCTAGAAATTCAAAACTAATATAAACGCTTATATTGTTGTGTCCTCATTTCGCCATTTTATTTCCTTCTATTCTTCTGCCAGTAACTCCATGCTGTTTCATCTTCTTTACTGAAATGAATAAACAAGAAAACATTTTCTTTTCTTGTTACACATTCTTTATTCATCTTAGTCATTCATATACATTACCGGTTCGTATGACAACCGGGAATTAGCCTTTAGACCATATAGGAAGAATATCCGCATTCCACAAGGGCTCTCGGCTAATTTTAAGTTGAAATCATTCTTCTAACTTCTAGAATCCCTCGGTTATCTGACTGAGATCATCCAATTATCGCCAATTCTTAAATGATTTTAAAAATCATTAACTTTCAATTAAACTTATTAACGGTTTCCGATTCGTTTTAAATTATCTATACGGCAAGTAAGAAAGATTCAGTCAATCTATTATTTATCAATATCTTTTGATCTAAGATAGTTAATGGATTAGTATTTAACCCAACCATCTGAGCGAGCATGATACGGTGCAAGGCCAGTTTTTTTAAGCGGAGTTTAATAGGTTTGAATTCAAAGTTATGAATTCTGTTCGCCATATCCATTTCTTATAATGATAGTCATTACTCCACGATCGTCTCCTAAAGACGGGCTAAAGGATGGTCTGAATATGAGTTTCAATCCAGATGAGTCATGAAAATTATTTTTAAGTTCCAAAAATGTCAACATAGATATACATTTGTATTTTTGAAGTGTATGTATTTACTTCATCTTCATGCCAGCGTAACCTGCTCAAGAATTTCTGTTTAGACGTTGTATCTGAAATCAGATTTGAAAAGAATTTTTTTCAAAGCAATTCGGAATTTATCTACTGACACCCAAACGAACAGTTGTGTAGTTGGTAGGAGTACTTTTTCTATAATGTTTATACAATGTTTTTCTACAATGTTTATATCTCCGGATGTTTACAGGAAATGAGCGCGGATGCACTTAAGACAAGAGAAAGGCAAGGACCTTAGTTTGGTGTCTGGGATTATCTTGAGCCATGCACAAGCATTAAAAAGACAAGACGACAGCCGTGAGAAAGATTTCTTTTATACTTCACTTTGAAAAATTACGGATAACAAACTGAAGGGATGTCCAATACTATTATATACTGTGATATATTAGACAAATTATGGCTCAGTTCTGTGTCATCCTCTATCAAGATGTCTCACGGTTACATGTTTCCCACTCTCCCTTTCACTTTCTTTCATTCTTTCTTTCTTTCTTCTTCTTGATCTCTGAGTTTATTTGTAATGTCCGAAATTTCTCTCTCTCTCTCTCTCTCTGTATATATATATTTTTTCATCTCTAGATCTTCCTGAGTTTTCCCTACCACATTTTCTTTTTGTTAATCTCTGTTTCTCAAGGTATATCATTCTCTCTCGCTCTCTCTCTCTTTCTTTCTCTCTTTCTCTCTCTCTCTTTCTTTCTTCCTTTCTCTCTCTCACTCTCTCTCTCACACATATACAGTTTATTTAACACAAAGTTGTTCTAGTGGGACGTTGAAAATTAACCTAACTTGTGATTTCTAGTTTGCAACAACAGGTTCTTATTTTTACGTATTCGTCCGTATCAAGTCTTGACTTCAAAACTTATTTCATATTCACATCTATGACTGAAGCAATACTTATGACCCCAACTTTCTGTAACTTTTATAAGTCTGCAGAAAATACTAATCATAATTCAACACAATATCTGTTTTTACTACCCAAGATTGTTAGGGTCATTAGGGATTTTTGTTATATAGTCACATATGTAGATTCACATCTACATACGTGCACATATATATGTAGAATAATTCACAGCAACACAACGATAAAGACGCAGGAATAAAGGACGCAGGAACAATTAGGATGCAGGAAGACTTCTTTACAATTATATTTACCTCTCACTTTATTGCAAGAGTTCGAAAGGGTTGTTCAAGGTTTGCATGTGAGAGGGTGCTGGAGACTGAACATAAACTTCATATTTTGATCCCACTGTTATGACCGTCACGTTGTGTCTTTCTTGTTCTCCTGATGTTGGGGTCAACTCCATCGGGGCTTTCCGAGGGCCCCCTCGGTCGGGTGTGGCCTTTCCTACCACATCTCGTCTCTAGCTGTCTGGAAGTCTGCTGGCAACTGCTTTGGCACCCAACTCAACTCAATTATATAATAATTCAACGCCCACACGATCGCCCACTGGATCTTTGAAATCGAATGTTTAATCGTCATCAAGCGGAAATAACTGTCATGCAGTTCAGAGGTTACTCTCTTCCGGTGCATTACTGTAGTGGCACAATGGGACCTTCACCTTGTCCCATATCATAAGCCTTAATCCGCCCACGCGATCTCTTTCGATTACTGACCATTGGAATGTGTCACTTCCTTCCGGTGTATCACCTTGGAATAGTATTTTTGGGCCGGGTCGAAGGTCAAAATATAACATTTTCAGTTGGAAGGCTTCATCCTAAATTTCATCTTTATCATCATTAAGTGATGCAGACAGCACAGATTCCTTTGACTCCCTTCCCCTCCTCTCACTCTCTTTCATTCTCTGTCTCTTCATCGTTATCGACCTTCTCTACTAATAAGTCCTCTAGATGGAATCCAGTATCCACACAGAGCTGATGAATGCAAGATTTTGTTGGTCAGCGAACACTGGTATGTTCATGCTTAGGAGTCCATAAAGGAACGTCACTTTTGAGTTTATTCTTACATTATCAGCATGTCCTGCTCGTTTCACTTGAATGGCTAGTGAGATTTGAGGTAAGTGGCCGTACACCTGCTGTTTTGTAGGGTGTTGCTTCCTGGATGTGTTCAAAACAGCTTGTAGTATCCTTGTGTAGTTCACATCTAACTTTTTCCCATCATTTCGTTAGAATCAAAGAGGTCCAGCTATACAGTAGTACTAACATGGCTTCTGCTTGGAAAGATTCCCGTTTTATTTTATCTGAGAGATCAAATGGAAATCTAATCAATCAGATAAAATAAAAAGAGATTTCTTCCAAACTGTCGTTGTGTCAGCACTACTGTATGGTCGTACAATTTAACTTTGAAAAAACTCCAGGAAAAATTCTATATAAGAATGTTGCGTGCTGTTTTGAACAAATTCTGAAAGAATTACCATACAAAACAGCAGTTTTGCTGCCACTGCTACTGATAATGTGCATGATAAGATATGACTAAATGTATAACTTGTTATATTGGAGGTGCCCGTGGTGAAATGGTTATCGTCGTAGGAAATGGACACGACGACATGAGTTCAAATCTTAGACGAGACTGATTGCATTTCACATAGCACTAATACCCTTGGGAAAGGTATGAATCCAATTATTCTCCCTCGAGCTATGGGTTAATAGTAGGGCAGACTAGGTTCTTCAGCCTTGGTGAGGCAACAAGTCTAGGAGAAGGAAAACTCTGAATTCAAACCTGTTAAACTCCGCTTAAAAAATTGACCTTGTGTCACATCCTACCCGAGCGGAGGGATTGGTAAATATGTATACCTTGTTATATTGATTTCAATAAAAGTTTGTCTTTCTGGCATAATGTTTCTTGTTTTGAGGTTTATAAGCAAATTGTTAGTTCAAATACTCATGAGCAGTCAAGCGTTGGTAAATTGGTTGGTTGGTTTTACATCACGTAAACTATTGTTGAGTTAATTAATTCAGATTCCAATTTCAAAATCTCGCGTGGTTTCAAGTGATTAGTAATAATAACCCTTTTCTAAAAATCACAATCCATTAACAATTCAATTTAAGTATTTCAATTCAATAATTTCAAAATAAATCTGATCCATAGATAACATCCAGACAGGTACTCACACTATTAGGGAGTAATGGCAAATAAGGAATGATTCCACACTCCACAGAGTTAGAGAACTGGAGCCTCACAACCAGATGTCGTTTAGTCTCACACCAAGGAAATGAGCTGCTGAGACGCACTATAACATAATATACCTATGCTGCAAAAAAGGGAAAACAGCAACTATGCTGAAAACAAAGCTTCTGTCAGATAATAACTAAGGGGTCAAACGTGGTTCCGAAGATATATATATATATATATATATATATATATATATATATATATATGCAAATTTCATTAAACATAATAGACATTTTATGCCTACATATTTTTTTTTTGGATCCGTTCGAATTCCCGTATTACTTTTATCGTATTCGGGGGGAATTGATTTAGGTATTGTCCACAGTTGTATGTATCCCTAGTACTTTCAGTATTTACAGAATTACATTTAAAAGCAAGCGCCATAATTTCCAACAGCAAAGACGTCCTTACACAGTAGTAATTTGCTAAAACAAAAGTTACATTACTTTTGTAACAGATTCTCCCCTGATGATGGCCCAAAGTCGGGCAGAAAGTACTAGGGATACAAACAACTATGGACAATACCTAAATCAATTCCCCCCGAATACGATAAAAGTAATACGGGAATTCGAACGGATCCAAAAGAAAATATGTAGGCATAAAATATCTATTATGTTTAATGAAATTTGCATTAACGAAGAAATGCTGCCTAAATATACATATGTGTGAATATATATACATATATATATATATATATATATATATTAAAGCATCGTTTATTTTTCACGATAAATATTTAATTTTCTAAATAGTATTCTTTCTCTTTCTTACTAATACACTTAATTCAATTGAAAATATTAATCCCTTACATGTAAAATTATACATCAAAATTTGAAACTGATCAGTCAATTACCAAAATTTTTCAGTCGACGTCTTCTTATGCATATGCCTTTCTGTCAAATTTATCTATCTATGCTGCTTCTAATGTTATAACTCTAGTTTTTAGCGTAGCCAAGTAAAAACTAAATGTAATTATACTCGTTTTAACAAGTAATTTTCAGTTCTTGCTTCAAACGAAGTGGGACATATTTTTACTGAAGACTCAACGTGAATAATTTGAGGAACGGTCCTGTACAACATTGAAATAGGACCGGTGCCCAATCCAACAGTTTATTGAAGAGAATATAACTGTTATAAGCAAAACTGAAGTAATTTAATCGATCTATAATAACCGGCTCATTCGCCAAATGGGTAGAGTGTTCGCCAATGGCCCGGGAGACCTAGGTTCAATCCCAGGTCGCGTCATACCAAAGACTTTTAAAATGGTACTTGATACCTCCTGGCTTAACACCCAGAAATATAAGGTACATGTCAAGGGTAAAGTGGAGCAACCCATGGAAAAGAGTAGCGCCCTCTCCTACATCCCAGTGTAGTAGCTATCAAAAAGGGAGCCTTCTGGTCGCCCTCGAGTAAGGTCGCCAATTTTACTATACTATTTTATAATAACTTTGTTTAAAACAGCACACAGTATTCTTGTGTAGTTCCATCAAGATGTTTTCCAAGACTTTCATAAGTCAAAATGGTGCAGCTATTCCGTAGTACTAACACAGCTACAGCTTAGAAAAATTACTGTTTTATCTTTCTAGAGAGATCAGATTTGCATATGGTCGATAACCTGTCAGTAGTCGTCCATGCTACACCTATGCATATATTGATTTAGCCATGTGGATATGGAACAAAAGAAACATTCCGTGGAACAATTCAAAATGAAGTTCGTTAAACCGACACTCGATCGCGAATGCGTAACGTGAATCACGTAATATTCTCGTAAGGCCTGCTGTTATTTTTCAAATCACATTTCGCCGTTACACTTCTGAGTCAACATCTAAGCTAAGCTTAGTAGTAATTTACGAAGTGTTTTTTGCTTAGATGTAGCACAAGACCATATGAATGGGGCACTCGATGAGACTCGAACTCACTCTTGCAGGTTTGCAAATCAATCTTGCTAACCATTACACTACGCGAGGTGCCCTAAGCCTTTAGTCCATAACTAATAGGGCCTCAGTGACATATACATTTATATTCAATGAGGGGACCGGTGTGCAAATAAAACCGTTGAGATGAAGGCCCCGAAATGGTGTACATTCTCTCCTGATGAACTTAATACGATTTTTCGATTAGAAAGGGATTAAAGCCAAAACTTTCATTCAAAGAAGAAAATCCCATTATGTAGAGTTACTCAGAGGAACGTCAATGACAAGAGAAGAATCTGTCTGTCCGCTCATTTTTTTGATGAGTATCAATTACTTAAGTAACTTCCTTCAAGCTTTCAGTAGATTAGATGTTGCCACCGAGGTGTATGAAATGATCTACTGATTTCAGAATTGTACGGCCACTTACTTCGAACTATACAAGGAAGACGCACATAAAATGCTGGGCACTGCTAAAGAAGCAAGACAAACGCATAAATTCCTTTCTTCAATGGACTCCTACACATGAACACATCTCTTTTGGTCGACTAGCAAAAGCTTACATTCATTCACTAGCTCGTTGCGGTAAGTCATCCAGATGCCACTTAATGTTCGCTTAATTTTTAAAACTTGGAGAGGTTGAACTAATCTGGGTTGTTGTTGTTGTTGCTGTTTTTAAATTGGGCTTCTAAGTTGTTGTTTTTACGCCTACCGACTATTGAAATAAAGTGGATTCGTTCTTGGCGCGAAACCTGAACGTGTCAAATAGGGTCAAAATGAATACAGGAAGGAAGAGAGCCATCTTCCACTTGTAACTATTACCAAGTCAGTAGGTTAAAAACGCGGGGCGTGAGACGGACACTATATTATAGAGAGTTGGAAATAAATGTAAAGTCATATGCAGATCCAAACTAAAACCCAGTTTAATACTGTTCTCTTAGTATATGTAAAAAGAAAGCCTTTTTTTTCAGTGAGAATTCTCTCATTTCCTGAAAGTTTAGTTGAATTATGACCTAAACCGGCGCAGGCTTAGTTTTACAGACGGACACACACTCGGCAAACTACTAGATTTATATGTAGAAAATACAATTCATATACATGAAATAAATTTTAAATACTATTTATAAAGTATTTATAAGTAATTATCCATTTAATTATCTGCAATTAGGATATTCAACTTTAACTTGATTGATTTTAACATGTCAACACGTATAGGGTTATTTTATGCCAAGTGTTAACTGGATTACGTACATTGTACATTTTTTTATGTTTACATTTTTGTGTAATGTTTGCCGAGTCGGCTAGGGCAGTAGAATACACTGACTGCACCTCTGTAGATGGGTAAGATCCCCCCCCAAAAACGGGTGTCCTGGATATGACACTAAACAATCCGATGGTCAGGTTCCAGTGACGCTGAGGCTTTGGGGAATGCGGAGTACCCCTTCATTGCAGTTGCTCCCAGGTCCACACTGGCCCGGAATGGTAACACCTGATAGGGAGGGCCCTATCTATGGGTTAAATAGAACTAACGGCATACTTATGCTAAACTGAATTGTTTGACTAAACTGAATAGTTTGAAATAGAAATGCTTTTTACAATTAAAGCGTATTTACATTTAAACTGCATGCTTATGCTAAACTGAATTATTTGAAATAGAACTGTTTTTGACATTGAAACTGTAGTTACACTAAACTGAATTGTTTAATATAAAACTGTTTTGACATTTAACTGTGTGTAAACAAAATCTGTACTTATACTAAACTGAATTAGTTGAATTAAAACTGCTTCACTAAACTAAATAGCTTGAAATAGAAATGTTTTTCACAATTAAACTGTACTTACATTTAAACTCCGTACTTATCCTAAACTGAATTGTTTGAAATAGAACTATTTTCATAAAAATGTATTTGGTGTTAAATAACCTACAAAGGTTGATATGCCATAAAACCCAAACAACCCACCAACATTTGTGTAATTTAAAAATATTTTTGCACACGGTTATACGACATCAAGTATTCCTATCTAATATAAATCCTTTTTAAACAGATTTATTTAACTCATGAATGGGACCCAAACAGGAACGACTACTCTGTCATAGCTGATCTGAAAATTATAATAATGAAGGAGTACTCCACGCTCCCCCGCCCAATCAGCAGATGCAGTTTAGTGCAGGACATCACTTTTTTGGTGGCGGTGACTTACTCCTCTGCAGGGGATACAGTCAGCATATTCTAAACTCCGTCGAAAAGTGATTCTTCACTTTAATACTTAATAGTTTGGTTTGGTTTCTTTGTTTAATGGCATATTAACCTTTGTAGGTTATGTAATGTCAAAGCCATTCTCCTAGAAGAACACTTGTGGTGCTATTTAACCCATAGCTGGGATGATAAGGGGGTTCATACCTTTCCCAAGGGTATTTGTCCGAAAGTGAACGTAATAGCGCAACTGGAGTACGAACTTGCTTACTACGATTCCGCATTCCATCGCTTTAACCATTACACCACGGGGACACCTTAGAGTCTGCCTTAGATGGATAATTCCTCGTCCGACACAAATACCTGACGGCCTGGGTAAAAAGCCAGCTGTGGGCAAAGCCAACCGCAAATTAATGCAGTCGGCTTTATCCCCGGAAAGGTATAATGGCGCGCTCACTGTATATATATATATATATATATATATATATATATATATATATATAGTCACTCCACATGACTAAGAGCGGGTATTGGATATTCCATTACAACAGGTTATTTGAAATCTAGTACAAAATGGCGGTCTTAATTGTATGGGCATCGTATATTTAAGTCATAAGATTTCTATTCATAGTATATACAATCTACATAAGTGAAATAAATGCAACTAATAAAGAATTTATTAGAAGTAATTAATTTTGTTAGTTGATTTGGCTTCTTTGTTTAAAAGCATATGAACCTTTATGGGTTATTTAAAGACAAAACCACCCATGTAAAAGAATAGCAGTAGTATTATTTAACAAATAGCTGAAAAAGAGATAAGAGGTTTTCTACCTTTCCCTTGGTTCCGAAAGTGAACCTAATAGCACGAGTTAAAACTCGCTCTTCAGTACATTAGCCTCAACGCCACGGAGACTCTACCTATTAATTTAACTATCTACAATTATAATATGAATTCAATGCATAAGATGTGACTCAACATTGAACTTCATATCAGAGAATAGTGGCCTTCAAACATATAATATCTGTAATATGAATTCAATGGATCAACTGCGACTCAACATCGAACTTCACATCTGACAATTGGGGTCTTCAAACAAATACGTTGAAACAGACAGAGGTATGTGAACAAACAGATAAAATGCTTGGACCGATTTTTTTAAAAATATTGTTAAAAATCTAAATACATATATGTCAACTTGCCTTATGCAAATACGTTTGTGTGTACAGAGACAAGCATTGATGGTTTTATAAGTCGGAAACTCACGTGCTTATTACGATACATATTTGAGTGGGGGCACATTTGGTGGTGTAACGGTTAGCAAGCTTGACTAGCAAACCTACACGAGTGAGTTCGAGTCTCATTGGGCGCCCCATTCATTCGGCCTTGTGCCACATCGAAGCAAAGAGCTTTGTAAATTACTATACATATTTGAGTATTTTACTACTTTGCAATATATATATATATATATATATATATATATATATATATATATTGTCCAGTGAAAAAATTCTGTTACATATATGAGGGTACATACCAAGTATTGCACAGTATACAAACGCATAAAGAATTGGGCATTCTTTTGTTGTTTATCTTTTCCTTTTTCTTTTTGTTGTTGTTGCTTTCTTTTTTTTTTCTTTTACTTGTTCTTTTGCTTCCTTTATTTCTTATTCTTCATCTTCTTTTACTTCTCATTCAAATTCTTTTACCTCATTTTGCTTCTGTTACTTCTTCTGCTTCCTTTTCTCCTTTTTCTTCTTCTTCTTCTTATTATTATTATTTTCTTCTTTTACTTGTTCTTCTTCCTATTGTTGCTGTTTTTTTTACTTCGTCTTATTTTTATGATCTTCTTCTTCTTCTTCTTCTTCTTCTTGTCACTTTTCAATGTCGACAATCTTACAAATTCTTAAGTCGAGCTTTTGCATTTGCCGCAACTCAAAGA
The DNA here is from genome assembly GCA_963585895.1 of Sepioteuthis lessoniana. NCBI lineage: Eukaryota > Metazoa > Mollusca > Cephalopoda > Myopsida > Loliginidae > Sepioteuthis > Sepioteuthis lessoniana. The sequence continues at coordinate 83,719,839 of OY757916.1, read as the reverse complement.
ATTCTCAGTTGTCAAGAAACTTTCTGTTGTCTCTTCCTTACCCATCGCGATACCACCAACCGAAAAAGAAATGTTCGTGGAAGTCGTGCAGTTTTTCGTTCAAACCACATTCAAGGATTTCAGTTGAAGTCACTATAGGTGGTTCAGTCGGTGGGAATCATCTCAGAGCCAAATGCATGTGAACAACACCAATACAAATCGAAGACGAAAAAAAAAGAAACTTTTTCTAAATTCTTTTTTTTACTTAAATATCTATTTTGGTATTATTAGAAAATTCTGCAAATAGAAAATAAAGCACACTTTTTTGTTGGACATTTTTGTCGGAAAAAACATGACTATAATAACAAAAATATATATACAATACGAGAGGAAAGAAAATTGACTCTTGTGAAATATTTGGTATTGATAAACACGTGCGATAATCAGGAATTTTTATTGCTCAGATTTATCAAGTTCCTAACACACACAAACACACACACACACACACAAACACACACACACACACACACACACACACGCACAAATATAAATATATATATATATATATATATATATATATGATAGGATAGCGAACACTGCACTTAATGACTCTCAGTTTCTGGCCTTTGTGACCACCAGTCTAGAGGATAGTCAGATATATTTACATATGACAGACCGTTAACTCTATACTTACGATATCTTTATATAGGAAGTAAAAAATGGAGTAAAATCTGTCAATATAGAGAAAAAAATTGATAACGAGGTAATACAAGCTGATGGGGAGATTTATTGAGTAATAAAGTCAACACTATAACGTTTCGGTTCTAATGAAACATCATCAGGGCTGGGAAGGATGATATTTAGCGATGTTAGATCAACGATGAATGTTTAAAAATACAAAAACTCTCCCCTTCTCTCTCTTTACCCGCTCCGTATTTCTTCAATCCTCTTATCACCTATTCTTCCTCTAATTTTCCCTCTTCCTTCCTCCCTTCCTTTCGCTTTCTTTTTCTTTTCTTTTTCTTTTTCATCCTCCTTTTGATTCGAAATCTTTCTCGATGAATAAATAGAACACATTAGTTCCAAACAATATTCCTAAAGAGTCACATGATATGATTTTAAATACAAACGCTGATTCACAGATTAAACGGCTACCTCTTCCCCGATATATAGTTTTCCCTGGGTTTTTGTATTTCTAAACATCCATCGTTGATTTAACATCACTAACTATCAGCCTTCCCAGTCTTGATGATGGTTCATCAGAACTGAAACGCTATAGTGTCGACTTTATTTCTCGATATCCTTATATATATATATATATATATATGAGTGTGTGCGTGTGTGTGTGTACGTGTAATTGTTTGCGTAATGTTTATTTTTTCTGTCACGTTATTTTACTTGGAAAAAGCATGAATCCATATATTCTTCCCCTAGTTTTGAGAAAATAGTAGAACAGACTAATCTCTTTATGAAAGAAAAAGCCCTGAATTCAAAACCTGCAATTTATAGCACACTTTTGCCCAAATCTTCTGATTGGCTGGTACTGCACAAGGTCTCACCACTATAAACAAATCACCTGTGTAAGAAGTCAGATGTTTTGTGTCCCACACACACACACACACACACACACATATATATATATATATATATATATATAGTGCGAACGCGCGCACGTGTGTGTGTGTGTGTGTGTGTGTGTGTTAGGCAGCAGATTTTTTGTAGTTATATTTTAGTAAAGATGACAGACAAAGATTAGATATGAAATTTTTATTTGTCTTTTCTTGTTCGTGAGATGTCGTTAATGAGGATGAAGGCTGTTTAATAACTATTCAAAGTGTCTGTATACTTTCGACCTTTGATGGTCATTCCAGAGAAAACTGGTGAGACCACGCCCTAAATTATGAGATGTTCTATGTCATCAATGAATATTTTGTCTGTCATCTTTAATATACACACACACACACACACATATATATATATAAGCTATATCCATAAGTATTCCATGGAATGCATACATGATCATTGCGCGAATTCAAATGGTAAATAATATTCTGAGATATGTATATCATTGTCGATTTCTATTACTCGTCTGAAATTTAGTCAATTATTTACAACAAATCTACCGATCAAAAATAAGTGCAATATTGCTTAAGAATAATGCTGTAGCCAATTTGCGAGAAGGTCAAGGTTGATATCAACACTATTGAAGCCAAGAATAATTATAAAAGCTATCAATAAAAAAAACAATCAGTTATTTAAAAAAATGATTATCGAAAAATAAGATTGAAAATGAAAAAGATTAAGTAATTAATTCTAAATCCTATTTTTCTCATATTCTGTTTTCTTGTCCTTCCACTTTTTAAAGTGATTTTTAAATCAAAGTGTACACATTACCAAACCCCATAAGAAAAAAATGGCACCATTTAGCAAATCATAAACAATACAACAATTTTTGGTGGGAAGAAGTATATATATATATATATATATATATATATATATGTGTGTGTGTGTGTGTGTGTGTTTGTGTGTGTAAAATTCCTTGGCTTGTGCTGAGATTGTCGATGGATCTGCGTTAAGATATCCGACTGGCGTAAAGTTAGCCGGGCTTCGATCTCAGCCTGAATCATTTCGCGTGTCTAACCACACTGAGGAGTTGTGATACAACGAAACAGTCTGTCTGTGGATAAATATATATATATATATATATATATATATCTTCCTCATCATCATCATTTTGAGATGCTAATACAAATTTCCCGGACCCTCTCTCGCCATCTGTCCCTCCCATCCATCACTCCTGGCAGTTCCTCTAAACAACATTCAGTGTCCGCACAAAACTGATATATATATTATTGCTTCTCTGAAAAGACGAACTCACAAGCGATGTTTTTCTATAGACTCCTACACATAGACGCCCCAGTGTTGGTCGACCAGCATGGAGTTACTTACATCAGCTCGTGCGGATGTAGTTTGGAGGACCTGCAAGGAGCGAGGGATGATAGGGACGGATGGCAAAAAGAGAGTCGGGTAACTCCGTGCTATCAGTACCACTTGATGATGAGGAAGTGTGTGTGTGTGTGTGTGTGTGTGTGTGTGTGTGTGTGTGTGTGTTTCGTTTTTTAACTGAACTGAGAATTCAGGAGAAACCTCTCAAGTGCTCGAAACTTGAAGAGACGTTGTCACTTGATCTCCTGTAGTGAAGGGAATAGACAAACACACATTTTCAGTTTTATTCCCACATTTATTTATATTTAGATAATTTTGACGTACATATGCTTCTATATCCTCTCTGGTAGAACGTAATTACTTTCCGAACACCCTCATATTTAAGAAAGTTGTTTATTTCCTTAGAGGTTGATCGATAGACTGATTTTCGAATCACGAATCAGTTGTTATTAAGATATAATATTGTTTTCCGTCTGGGGACTTTATCAGCTGTTTCTGGCTTGTCTTGTTCTGAGCAGGAGTCCGGGCCCATAGTTCTCCTCAGAAAAACACGCATGCACTCACACAATCACACGCAAGCACGCAAGCACATAAACAAATACACACACACACACACACAAATACAAATACACACGTACATGAATGAAATACACGCAACATACAGACAAACAGCTAAACATAAACACACACAGTAACACATGCACACCACACACACACACACACATACTCACACTCACACACACATATATATATATATATATATATATGTGTGTGCGCGCGTGTGTGTGTGTGTGTGTGTTTAATTCAGGGCAAAATTTCTCTGTCACATTGTTTAAATTGATGTATTCATGAACATAACCGGAGATTATTTTTATTTTAGATCCAGAATCTGATTTTCAAAATTCTTTTCAACTATAAATGTATCTGTTTACAGTGTTGCCAGGCAATCAATTGAATTTAATGTGCATTTCCTCATAAACCTACTGCAAAATCGGCTGATTGCTTTATTAGCAATGTGTGAAATAACGTATCTCCATTTTGATAATGCTTGCGTAAAGTACCGTTAAGATCTGATGATGTTACTTTTTTTCTCTTTATACTCAGAAAAAAACAGTTTAAATAGGAAAAATAATTTAGATTTGCCTATCATATTTTTGCCATGATACTAGAAAGTCAAATAGTTCAGGTTGTGGGTCGATGGTAAAAGTTTGTGTAATCATATTTTCGAAGGCCCGAGACTCAATTCGAGAATCATACTCTAAGCTGTAAAACTTAAGTGAATATTTCAGAGGACATTAAGTGCATAGCTTAAGACGTAAATGGCAACGTTTCGGTGAAGACGGGTTTAGGAAAACTCTTTGGGTGTGGTTGACAAAACTCTTGGATAAATCAGAGAAATGATGCCAACTGAATTAAAGCATTCCCTCGCATAGTTACCATTCCTTTGAGAATCAGTTTAAAAATATGTGCGTTTTACCGAATCTGTATGAGGTAGGGGAGTCTCAGAGATGTAGCGGTTAACGTTCTGAACTGTGATATTGGTGTAAACTAGTTCAAACTCTAGTCACACTAGTGCGTCCACTTTTAGCCTAATACCTTTAGGAAAGGTATGAACCCTCTTATCCCCTCCAGGTATGGTATGAATAGTACTACCACTCTTCTTCGGTAAGGATAGCTTTGGCTACCAACAATAAAGGTTGATTTGCCATTAAAAAAAGAAAACAAAGAATCTGAAAGCAAGAGATGGAAGGCTAAAGACAAGCAATTTTAACTATGCAAGCAAGCACATAAGTCTACGATTTAATTACCGATTGTCGTTACAAGATTTTCTGTAAAGTCAGAAAGATCGGAATGACATTCTTTAGAAAAGGTTCAAAATTGCTTGCAGAAAAGTTAGAAAACCATACATTTAATTCAAATCAAAGTTTAGTTTGCTTTGGTTTCTTTGGTCTTTATGGCATATCAATCTTCGTGGGTTATTTAATACCAAAACCATCCGTATAGTAATGGTACTATCTAGAGCTGGAAGGGATGTTGGGATATAAGAGGTTTCATACGTTTTCCAAGGGCATTAGTCCGAAAGTGAACCTAATAGCGTGACTGGAGTTCCAACTCGCTTACTAAGATGTCGCAGTCCAACACGTTAACTATTAAGTCACTCAGCGAGATTTAGAGTCAGGAGATTCTTCTCACAAACTCGGATGTGTTTGTGGCAGTCTACTAGAGTTAAGGTAAGTGGTAGATATCGATTTTTAAAAGTACTGTCCCACTAGATTGCCACAATAAGTCGGCTATTAGATTTATAAAGATTTTTTCAAACTTAAATAGTCGACTTATATATAATCATTTGGGACCTATTTGTATTTTTGATACTTGTCCTTCAATCCACTCATTGAAACTTGTTAAGTAACCAGCTTTCTTCATCTGTTTCTTTTGCCTGCAGTTCATCTCACGAGGATCAAATTCCCAAAACTCCTTCTTTCCGCTATATTAGCCCCAAACTCCTTCCTTCTGAATTTTAGTAACAGTTATCTCGTTCTTCATATCTTCCTTAAAACTTCTCTATTTCTCACACGCTTTACTCATGATATTCTTTAGATTGGTCGGTAAAATTTCACCGGTAATAATTTCTGAGTAGCAAACCAAAGTATCAACTAAAGAAAGAAAAAAATCAGCAGTCGGTATTGGCAAACTACCTTTGAAGCATTAATATAATTGAGAACAGTTAAGTGCACGAATGTGTGACAAAACTAACGTAATAAAGATCATTTAAATGTTTGTTTTTCTCAAGAGAAATGTTATTAAAATCTTGAGCTGTTATATGAGACTCGGAAATGTTATAAATATACTATAAATATTGGGACTATCCTCATCTTTGTAATTAATGGATCCGTCAAGTGACGAAAAGACGCGGAAAACAAACATAATGTACTAAAGGTCAACCTAACCTATATCCGAGGTGTGGTAAAAAAAAAAAAAATGCCAAAAATATATTATACATTATTAGAACAGACTTAAGACTTGACACCAACATTTCAAAAAAGTTAGACCTCCAAAAACTGTATAAAATATAATTCAGAAAACACGAGTCACTTCTAGATCAGATTTAAAGAATGACATAAGACAATTACTCGGAAAGAAACCAAAGTACAGAGCACTGTATATCAAATGTGGACATAGGAAAGGTGATTTAAACACCTTCTGGAAGGAACTAGTTATAAATTATAATGAAGATGATTTCAAATCAGACACGCTACATGAGTGGTACCTCCACGAACAAACCAGGTTACAGGACCAGTTAAACAGGAAAATACAGAATATATTCTGTAATCGGTAAATTAGATAATTCGTATTTTAATTCTCATAAATTATACAAATAAAAAAATTTAGACTATGTAAACACCAATACAAATATGATTTAAAATGAAATGCTCGTGACATTAGAACTACACTGTCCAATAATGATATTTTATAATCTTACGCTAATAATGACCTGATAGCATTTCAAACAAATAGTCATAACTTTAGAAGGTAGAAGAATTTACCGTCCGAATCATTAAGAGAAAAAAGAATTGACACTAAAATAGTTAAAGATACAATTAATAAAAATCAGGCTCATCATTAAAACAATTAAAATTCTAGATTTAGATTTCCTGATAGCAATGTACCGTTTAGGTCAACTGATTTTCAAGAATTCATATTGCAAAATTGGATAGCATCGGTCTTTTGGGGAACGATGTGCTTGCTATATAATTTACAAGATGCGATTAGCATACCGTTTATAATTTTAGAAAATGGAAATTTGAAACCAAGACGAAGTTGTTTGCGTTTAACTTTGCGCTAATGTCCTTGGGAAAGGCATAAATCTCTCTCTCATTCCCACAGGTACCGGTAAATAGTCGGACAGACCAAGTTCTTCAGTCTTGGTAACACAACCAATAGAGAAGAAGGAAAACTCTTAATTCAAACCAGTTGAACTCCACTTAAGAATTGACCTTTTTTTCAGTACGGCCGGGTAATTACATACTAAACAATATGAAATTTGAATTGAGTTATCTAAAATCTAAAATTGATTGCTGGTGACGTTAGTATTATTCCTTAGAAAGATGACTTGTAACCTAATAAAAATGATAAACCAGTTCTTCAATCTAAAAAATACTAATTTTCTACATTAATTTTTTTTCGTTTTTATTAATATTACAAGGGTTTTTCATGGGTCAAAAGCTCCAAACTATAGTTATCAACACATCTGATTACTCACTGATATAATGTTATTCATTAAAATTAGGTTAATTTGGTATAAGACTAAATCAGGATTTAAAATTATATTGCGCAAATTGCTTGGAAGGCCCGAATAGCTTAAAATCAGTATTCGAACATTTGGCCTTTTTCCTGGTTTCGAACATCAATGTCTTGCAGCATTAAGAAAATACACAGCCAAGAGACAGATTTAACCATTGATAAATGAAGTATGTCAGGTAACTGAGAATAAATCATAATAAATAAGTAAATACATAAGACAAAGATATTCAATTGTAGAAATCAGTATATTTGCTGTATAACCTTTCAGATTATAAATAGGGTTATTTTTGTATATAACAACGTGGGTTATTTAATGCCAAAGCCTTCCTTGTAGAAGAACAGCAGTGATACCATTTAACCCATAGCTTGAGGGGGTTCATACCATTTCCAAGGGTATTAAACCGGGAGTGAACATAATTATGCAACTGGATTATGCCTTTAAAAACAGCCAAAAACAGCAAATTTAAAATTATATAGGTTTTTGATCGTTGTCTTCTGTCGTCATCTTCTGTTTTTCTAAGATTTTCTGGGCTGGGCTGAACATATAACTTTTATTTTTGGGCGAGTTTTCAAATTTCCATCACCCGTCCGACTAAACGAAAAGATAATGATAAAAGTAGAGACGGGGTGTTTCAGCCGCTGGGGCCGAGTGTTTCTCACTTACTGACAAACTTATTTCTAACCCTAGAACTGTTTTGGTTACTTGATTGAAACCACTCTAACGTGAGCCGTGAACCCAAATTGACCTTGAATTCAATTGCTGTCGATCATACAAACTTCCAATGTTTTTCCACGTGTTTCACTAGCTAGGACCTAATTTTAATGCAACACTACGTGTCATTAAGAGATCTCTACAATCTAAGACGTAACATATTTTTAAAGGAAATATACACATTCCACTTCGAAAACCAATTAAACAAAACTGGTCTCAGCCTTGAGGACAATATCAATGTAGCTCAGGAAGCGATGATATGCATAGATGATGTGATTCTTGTCCATGTGAGCCAACACTTCCACTCTGACTGGTTTTTCTCACAACGACGCTCAAGGCGTTGTAGCCCAGGGTTTTTCAAATCAGGTGAGACTGAAAATCAAACATAGGAAGTGATATGATCGTGAAATTTCTCGACCAACCACGGTCGTCAGAATGTTTCTAAAACACACATGGCCTCTCCTTGGTCCACACATTTGATCAAAGGCTGAAATATTCCAAAAGATTCGAATATGATATGCTAAGTGTATGTAACTTAACTTAGTTTGGCACCAGGCTAAAATAGTAAAACACTGAGTTAGATTGGAAATCACTAACAATGGTCAGCAAGCTTATCCTTTTAATCGTTACACCAAACTGGATCAAGTTGCACATTGCAGGAACACTATTTTGAGCCACTCGACCATGTGATGAGGTTCTGGATTGATTAATTTTTGCAATGACTGATAAAATGGAAAGAGTTTGTTACCGAAATCCGTGTCAAAAATATTTTTAAAAAGATACTTTTTGTAAAACACGAAGTTTTTTGTAAAAAGATGCTTTTTGTAAAACAGGGTTTTTCAAATCAGGTGAGAATTTTTTTTCAACGTGATGAAATATCACTAAAATACTTAGCATAATTTTTCTGACCTCAAAACAAACTCAAAGGACATACAAACTTTTTAAAATTTCCTACGTAATCAGTAAAGGTTTTAGTTAGTCTGTTGACGAGACATTTTTATTGACTGTCTTGCAATTTATGTTAGCGAGTGTTAAAATGAAATATGTTTGAGCAAAATTCGTTTGGTTTGGTTACCTTGTTTAATGAAATATGTTTGAGCAAAATTCGTTTGGTTTGGTTACCTTGTTTAATGAAATATCAACCTGCGTGGGTTATTTAATGCCAAACCCATCCTTGTAGAAGAACAGCAGAGGTACTATTTAACTCATAGCTTGAGGGAGTTCATACTATTTCCAAGGGTACTAAACCGGAAGTGAACGTAATTGTGCCACTAGATTATGCATTTAAAAAAGCCAAAAACAGCAAATCAAAAATTATATTTTCGTTGGTAGGATTGATTCCACAATCTCAAGAGATTCTGGATTGGAACCTCACCACTGAATGCAGTTTAGTATTGTACCTTGTTCACTCTTTTTGTCGGTGATACCACAGGAAATGCAACTGGCGTAATTCCGGCCCTGTTAACAGGAGGGACAAGTATTCTGACCATTATGAAGCATTACTTTAAACTGGATCTGGAACCTGTGGAGGCTTCTTGTAGATTTCGAGAGGTAGGTTGGTAACATGTCACTTAAAAATAGTGGACGATCAACTGTTAATTATGATGCTTTATAAGTAAAGTAAAAAAGTTGGCGACCTTAGTCGAGGGTGACCCGAAGGCTCCCTTTTCAATAGCTACTACACCAAGGTTTAGGGGAGGGCTCTACACCATTCCCTGGATTGCTCCACTTTACCCTTGATCCTTACCTTATAATGCTGAGTGTTAAGCGAGGCGGCATCAAGTCTTTGGTATGACTCGACCTGGGATTGAACCCCGGTATCCCGAACCATTAGCGAACACTCTACTCATTAGGCCAATAAATGATCCAAAGCATTCGCTATTTTTAAAAATATCTAACAGGTTTGAGTGGCGGCAAGACTCGTTAATACTCCAGTATCATTCTCAGAATTCTACATGATTTTAACCTTTTCACCGTAACATTTTTCAATTTTCAGTACCAAAAATCGTCTTCTTTCTCCTATTATTATATCTTTTCTATACCATGTAATATTTCTGTGAAGCTGCCATTGATTCAATTAATTTTTTATTAGGTTACAGTTATTATTAATTTCTGGTTTGATTTTAATGATAAAGTCTCTAATAAAAGACAAACTAGGTTAATGTTTTACTTAAAATTACTGTTAAACTAGTTCCTTTCGATAAAAGGATATTTAATAATATTGAATTTTAAAATCGTTCAACTGCTCTGCATTTAAGATCTATGAAGAACAGTTACAGTAATAAATTTTGATGGGTATTCTTTTATTTTCCTTTTACTCATTAATTTGCAAGTATCTCTTCCACTGCTGCATCACCAGAAGATTTCTCTTGTTTCTTAGTTTAATTCACTCGAGCGACTTTTTTACATTGAGCTGTTATTATACAGTTTCATTATTATTCCAGTCCTTTAACTGCAGTCGCTGCCACCGGACTTACATGTCCCGCATCAGCCTAGTCAGCCATCAGCATGCTTGCAGTTGACGCGGACAGCCTCCTTCATAAATCTTTGTTCGCGAAGTCAAGCCAAAAAGAAGATAATTCCAGATTTTTCTGGACTATCAAAATTTTACAATGATTTTTCTTAATCTGTGAATGACATCAATTTGTTCAGAGAAATTTTTCTACTGTTTTCTGATTATAAAAAAAAGTCCTGACAAAGTATTTTTCTTTGAAATTTAAAAAAGACCTATACATTTTATTAAAAACAAGCATATTTTTTCCTTATTAGTCAAGATTCTCTAAATAACACCGGAAATAGCCCGTCTAGTTGAAGTGCAGTTAAAGGATTGGAAGATGTAACGACTTATTGGGAGAGGGAAAAACCCTTTGTTTTAAAATGTATTTTTAAGCTAAAAATATCTTAATCCAGTTATTAAAATATTAAATTAACTCTACCAATCAAATTTTACGCGTACTTAGTTAATTTTAGAAAGAATCTTAAAACTAAGATAATGTTTTCTTGTTGATAAACCCACCTATCGTTACCAAATCAATTATTTTGTTGATAAAAATAAAACAGTACTTATTATCCCTCTAAATCAGGTTTCGAGTTCACAAAAGTATTTTCTTTCTTTTATGACTTATATTACAATTATATTACAATTAACATCAGAAATAAAACGTCAAAGTAGATATTCAAATTTTGCAGTTCATTTAAAAAAACGTGATGTCAAAACCTCATGAAAGTTTGTACCTTAAACTGTTTAAGAATTTAATGGAGAAAAATTATCTCTCAACTGAATTAAACGGACAAAGAAAGATGTCTTCTGGAAGTGCAACATTGCCAATTAATTCTGAAAATTTAAACCTAAGAGAGCTATCCAAAATCATTTCTGAAATTATCTTCTATGGACGTTAAATACAAAACAGTTGAACAATTAAAGTAAAAAATTAAATATTTCATTAAAACACCTCATCGAAAAATGAAATATTTAGACTTTACATATTTTCCATTTGTCAAAGACATTTTGGTACAGCAAAATTCCAGAATTTTCTAAATTTAGAATTCTTTTTACAATCCAATTAATTAATCATTAAATTAACAAATCTTCTTCAAATAGCATTTCACAATTGATGCTAACTTTAGGAAGAATTTGAAAATTAATGTTCGTCTTTTTTTATGTTGATGAACCAATCCTTCATGGCGGAATCGAAGTATTTCATTGACAAAAATGTAAACTACTTACAATCATTCTAAAACAAGTTTCTAGTTCGCAAATGTATTTATTTCTTTTTTCATACGACTAACTTTGATATTTGTCTTTCAATTAAAACAAGGAATAAACTTCAAAGAATACATTAAGTTGTTGCAATACTTTTTTTTAAATCCATAGTCTGTTTAAGTGCCTATCGATCGATTGATTGATTTTAACGGCTACACAACCCGTCTAGGGTTATTATAACCTAAAGTTTAAGGATTCGCGTTTATTGTACATTTATATATTTGTATAGTTGTTTCTTAAGAGTTTTTTTCTTTTTTTTTTTGACTCACAGTTCAATCGAATTGGACCCATACATGGGACTCTAACAGGTCCTACCTCTCCCTCTTATAGTGGATCATGTACATTATTATATCTTAAATTATTCAATTCAATCTTCACTATATTGACTAAGGCAAGTAAATCTGAACATGTTGTTATGTATGAGTGTGTACGTGTGATTATGCCAGTGTCTGTTTGGGTGTGTGCGCATGTACTAGCTCTCGCTCTTAGATGGGTAACGCATAACTTGTTGTACAACCAAAGCTACCTCCATTCTTGCTTAGTTCCGCCTCGTGCCAAACATATTTACAGGGGTGGGTCGGGGTGTGATTAAAGGTAGAGACGCAACATACATTTGGCGCGCTGACTAACTCCAAGCAGTTAATATTTATCATTTTTTTAACATCTTTTGTGTGTTTATTTTTCTTCTCTCTCTCTCTCTCTCTCTCTCTCTCTCTCTCTCTCTCTCTCTCCCTTTCGCTTTTTTTTTCTAACATTTTATCTTTCCATGAATTCCATGTCCCGTTCTTTCACCGGACCCCTCCCGATGACACATCTTTGAACGCTGTCAGATAATTCACCCAACCCGTCCTCACCTCCAACACCCATCTCCCCAACAAGCTTACTCCAGCGTTGTTGGTCACGTGATTTAGGCTAGTTATCTCAAAAGACAACAAAATGATAGTTGCTTCTATTTCCATATAAGCCTTTAAGGTGGCTCAATACGAAAAGAAAACATTTAGCCTTACTTTACTTTTAAAGAACTTCTCTACATAACTAATAAACTTTATCCTATCATGCTTTTAATGACAAACTCATGCCTTTTATTGTTCCAAAATAAATAAAACCCTGTCAATGAAACTTAGAATATGCCGACTCTCTGTATCAACACAACCCCTTCACCATGAACAGGATGTGACACAAGGTAATTTTAAGCGGAGTAAATTTAGTTTCCCTTCAGATTTTTCCTTTTCCTAGTCTCGTTGCCAAACAAAGGCCAAAGAACATACTATGCCCAACTATTTATCCATTGTTAGAGTGAGGAATGAGATAGATCCATACCTTTCCCATGGACATTAGCGTGAAGTAGCTTCGTTCAGAATTAGAATTCAGGTCCTTGATTCCATTTTACTACGACGATAACCGTAACTCTTAGCGCTTCTCCTTTATCCCAAGGCGAAGAATTGCCCTCTCTTAAGGGGATTCCTAGGTGTGATTGTAAATTTTATCCGATGGTGAGGCTCCAGTTCTGAAGCTCCGGGATTGTATGGAGTAACCCCTTCATTGTTATTACTTCCAAGCCCACTCTTACCCGGAGTGATAATACCTGTTACAGTTCCATCTACGGCTTAAATAGATCTGTTTGGAAATTATTAGTATTGGATAGGAATATGTGAAACTATATAACTGTGAGCAAACAAATGGTTATTGGTAAATAAAAAAACACTGTGTTCTTGAATGACACAATGGATGATTAAAAATATAGGTATGATTGTAATAAATGATTTAGAAATAAATCTAATTCCAGCATCAAATAACCCATAAGGAGTTGATAAGCCGTAAAATAAATGACCTAAACAAAATATGCAAAAATAGCTATATGTTTAACTATCATATATAATGGCATATAAAACTCTTTTCTCTCCAAAAGTTTTTGAATATCAATCGGTTTTTGTAAATAAAAATTGATAACAAGGTAATCCAAGTAGAAGGAGAGATTTATTGAGAAACAAGGTCGACACTATAGCGTTTCGGTTCTACAGGACCATCATCAGGACTATGAGGGGTTATTAGTAATGTTAAGTTAACGATGGATGTGTAAAAAGTGTAAAAATATATAAAAACTTTGGAAAATTTGTATAACAGTTTTTATATGCAACGTTGAGATATTTGATGGGCTAATGCTTATACACCCACTGTAGGATACTTTTACTTACATCTACGCCTTGTATGATGTAATGGTTAACGAGATAGTCAAAGAAAAAATGGTACTTGATACTTCCTTGCTTAACACTCAGCAATATAAGGTACGTATCAAGGGTTAAGTGGAGCAATCCAGGGAAAGGAGTAGCTCCCTTCCCTACACCTCAGTGTGGTAGCTATCGAAAAGGGGGCCTTCTAGATGCCAACTTTACTACTTACTTATTCCACTGTATCTTATTTTTGTCCATTTAATATTTGTTTGTCTATTTTTGTATGCATGGAACATATTAAAGCAAAGTATTCTAACAAAAAAACATACACAAGAACACAAATATACACAAACACAAGATGGTAGAACAGTAGGTCATTGAACAACAGCAGCTGGGTTGGCACCATGTCGAGAGCGGAAGAATGCCACTAGCCAGGAAGCCAATCTGCTCACTGACATTCGACACTTCCGGTAAAAGATTAACAAAAGTTTGTCGTTTCGTAAGAGACAACCACCTCAATCAACGGCCATCTTTGTCAGTTGTCTCCATTTTCCAGACCGATCCTGTGTAGCTAAAGTTTATTTCATTCTTCCTCTTAACCTTCAAATAGTTATTCTCCTTGCTGTTTTTCTGAAATCAAATTAATGCATTCTGGTTTTATTTTATAAGAGATTTAATGTTTGTTTTATGAGCTATTTTTTTATTATTATTTCACTCCTTGGGAATTTTTTCACTACAACTTTAGCTGGTAATCTTTTACAGAAATCTTAATAATAGCGAGTCACTTCAGGTCTCCAGGACTCTTCTGAGTATTTTAGTTGATCTTAACAATGCTTGTAACAATCGTCTCTGATTTCCAATTTTTCCCCAGCCTTGGAAGTCTGTTCTAAATGCACCAACTATAATTGGTATCATTGTCACTCTCATGTTACATAGTTCCTTTTTAGTTATCTGGCAAGATCTAGGTATTTGTTTATCTTTTTTGCTTTCTATTATTTTTACTCTGTGGTTGGCCGGAACAGCAAACTCCACCAGATGATAAGTTCTTTTTTCTTGTTAATTAAAACTAGGTTTGGTCGTCTGGCCAGAATTAGGAGATCCGCTTGTATCGCAAAATCCTTGAGAATTTTATGTACCTTATTCCCGAGAATGGATTCTGGTTTCTTCTTCTTCTTCTTCTTCTTCTTTGTTGGCTTCATTAAAAAAGGTCAGCTCTTACTGTTTGCTAGGTTCCTACCGTCAGTGAAGAAACCATTTGAGTCTTTTTCCTAAAGTCCCTTAAAAATGGCCATTCTGTTGGATGGTCGTAGAATACGCTGACTGTATCTTCTGCAGAAGAGAAAGAATCCATAAAAAAGGGGTGTCCTGAATATATCACTCAACTGCTTCTTGTAGGGGTCAGGGGAATGTGTAGTACCCATTGAGGCTGATGTAAATATTCTTAATTGCCAATTCATTTACAAATCATCTATTTTAAACCCTGTCAAAGACGTTGTTCCCATTGCTCGAAACCATGCAGGGAGTTTTTGACTACAAGTTTCTACATTTGGTTCGTCACAGTAGTTTGCAAAAGGGTTCCACATAATAGGAGTGGAATGTACAGGGTATGACACTAAATTGAATCTGGTGGTGAGGTTCCGGTTCTGGAGCACTGGTAAGTGTGGAATACCTCTTCACTGTAATTACTCCCAATGGATAAGAATACGTGAAACCATATAACTTTGTGAAAACAAATGATTATCGTTAAACAGAATTATATTAGAAAGACTTTAAACATAACATATCATTATTAGAGATTCCAATCCAAATAATTATGTGAAAATGATGGGTATTATATTGGAACACTTGAAACCATACAAGTGTGCGCAAATTATTTATATCAGGAATATTTGATAAATAGACTTGCGCAAAAAGTTCTGAAGAAATAACTACACAAAAATGTGAATATAAACGTACAATATACGCAACTCGCTACCCTCTGGGCTTCAGATAACTTAAAATGTGTTGAAATACTTTTAAAATCAATCAGATCAATCAATCAATCAAAAAATTGGTTTTAAACGTTGAAACCTTAAATTTCTTTGGTTCAACTAAAACACATGAAACAACTTAAATCTCTGTTCTTTCTCCATAGGATCACCAATTCACCAATATGAATTAAGCTTTTAAATTACCATCGCCTTTTCAATTCCCAGGCTGGAAGAATGACCAGTAACCCCCAACCTGTCGATCTCCACCTCCGTTGTTTTTTCACTTCTCATCAGATTTTCTCCCTGGTGTCATATCCATTATACCTCATATCAACCCATAACATAATATTTTTTCACCTTAATTTCATTTCTTCTTTATTTCAGTCCCTCTAAAATCATGATTAAGCGTTGTTGAATCATCATAATTAAAGAGTTACGATAAGATGCAAGTAAAATTACGATGAAAAAAATTCTAATAAAAAAATTAGTAATTATTGCGTATACGGATGTATTTCAGTGTTAACTTTACCTAACAAATAGATATATACTGTATATCATAGAATATAATTTATTCAATATTAATAAGGTAAATAAAGTTAGCGACAGTAGTCGAGGGCGACCAGAAGGCTCCCTTTTCAATGGCTACGACCTCAAAGTGCAGGAGTGGGCGCTACTCCTTTCCCTGGATTGCTCCATTTTATCCTTGATACGTACCTTATATTGCTGAGTGTTAAGCAAGGAAGTATCAAGTACCATTTTTAAAGTCTTTGGTATGACGTGACCTGGGATTGAACCCCGGTCTCCCGGACCAATGGCGAACACTCTACCCACGAGGCCAATGAGTCGGTTTACACTGGAATACTTCTCAATAATTACTTTATTTTTTATCATTCACTCTGAGTTTTGACTTTAAATTCTCATCAGGAAACTGTAGCAATTTACAATTTTAATTTTGTATTTTTTGAAATTGTTTTCAATCGTTAGTAAATCATTTTAAAAAATCCATCGTACTATAAAGTGTAGACATATTAAGAAATTTCTTTTGAGTCATTCATGACCTGATTGATTCCATAATCTATTTTCCTGTATTTGTTCTGCTAAAATTTCTAAAAATCATTCATCGTTTTTCATGTGTGCGTCACATGAATAAATACAATTAACAAATTCTAAGGATACACACACACACACATATATATACACTTCCCTGTCGGCTGAGGCTGTAGAATACACCAACCGCATCTCCGTAGATGAGTAAAACCCACCCCCAATATGTGTCCTGGATATGACATTAAACAATCGGATGATGTGGCTCCAGCCTTAGACATTTGAGGAATATGGAGTACTCCTTCATTGCCATTGCTCTCAGGTCCACTCTGACCCGGAGTGGTAGCACTTGATAGGTTCTTATCAATAGGAAATAGAATAAACTGTGTCTAAACAAATGGCTGGTGTTAAATGGTAGGTGTCATAGCAATACTTGAAATCATTTAACTGTGAGCAAAAGAGCTCAGACTCGTTCAAGAATGTTATCCACAAAATTTGTTTACAAATCGTATATATATATTTAATATATATGTATAAAGAGGATTTGTCATTAAATAATCCTTGATATGCCAGAAAAATTAAATCGAATCAAATCTTGTATATATGTGTGTATGCGTACATTGTATAGACTTGTTTGTATATAAATATGCATATATATATGTGCATACATATACACACAAACACACACACTCTCACACACACACACACACACACATACACACACACACACACATATATATATATATATATATATATGGAAATAAATAATTGAAATGAATCCGGCAATAAAAAAAAACAAAGTAATCTAAAATGAAGAATTTAACGTGAAATAAAGTCGACGCTATAACGTTTCGGTTTTTAAAAAAATATTATTAGGACTTTTGAAATGATGATATCGAGCGTCGTTAGATCATCTTTCACATTAAATTCTTCACTTGGTTTTTCAATCTTTTTCCATATATATATATATATATATATATATATATATATATATAAACAAACTCAACAATAAGTCACTGCAGATTTGAAAGGCAGACTCTTGAAAATACCATTGAAAAAGTCCGCATTAACAAAGAAACTAGCCGCTCAAGTCACGGCTAAATTTAAACGCACTCCTGCCACATTTAATGAAAACACACTAAAGCAGGTGCCCTCATCGCAGAGTGATGGATATTTACACAAGAGAGCAATCAAAGACACTTTGTTCAGACAACCGTCTTCATTAGACAAATGAATATGCGATGCCAACAATACCTTTTGCTTCGCTTTTCAGATAGCATATTACTTCATTTAATTTTCTAAAATTTTAAAAACTTTCAAAAATGTTTCCTTTTTTTCCACAAAAACTATTTCTCCTGAAGATGTCATAAGATCGAAACAAGTTGAAAACAGTAAAAAATAAACAACACAGAAATAATATTCTTATTTGGATTGTCACTTTTGTTCATCTTCTGCATATATATATATATATATATATATATATATATATATATATATATATATATATATAGTGCTCTACCATCTTTTATTCATTTATACAAGATAGATATATTGATTGACAGAAATGCACGTTTCGTTTCGGTGATTTTGCCACTGCATTGAAAATAAACGTACTGTATTCATTCTCAAACCCACAATTTCAATATCATCTGTTGCTGTATTTATTACCGATTAAGTAATCCATAAAAGATTCGAAAATACACTGAGTCGTCCTGAAAAGCCCAAATGCTTATCTATTTTAGGGACACTTTGTTTATCGACGTTATCTCTTCCAAATATCTATTCACAATTTATGTTTTTTTACATGCAGTAAAATTTGAGTAGAAAGATCCTTTGTTCAACTGTAAGTCTGTTAATATAATTTTCTATTGCCAATGTTCAGCTTAAAAACAGGCATTACATATTTTGGGGTCAATAAGTGGTATTAGGAATGTTCTATTTCTGAACTAGTCTACACATGCATGCGTGAGGTGGTTTTTTTATACTCATGAAGCACACACATTATTTATATGCATCACCCTGGAAGAGGCACCCAGAAAATACTGACGACATCCTACACACAATAAAAGAAATCCTAAGTATGATAATAAACACTGTCCAGTGGTGATGATCGAGTTCTGGGGCTCTGAGGAGTATGCAGTCAACCCTTCGTTGTCATTACACTTAGGTCCACTATGACTCACAGTGGTAGTACTATCGATGCATCAAATAAACCTGCTTCAAAGTTATTTGTATCATGTAGGAATATTTGGAACTGTTCAACTGTGTGCAGACAAATTAATATCTTTATTAGATAAGAATAGTTACTATAGACTTCATAACTGTGTGCACGTTGTTCATATTAAGAATAATTACTCGGAACCATAATTCTTTACAAATCATTATCGGGGGTGTCTTCGTGGTGTAATGGTTAAAGCGATGGACTGCGGAATCGTAGTAAGCGAGTTCGAACTCCAGTCACGTTATTACGTTCCCTTTCGAACAAACACCCTTGGGAAAGGTATGAACTCCCTTATCCCTTAAATAATACCACTACGGTTCTTCTAGAAGGGTGGATTTGGGATTAAATAACCCAAGAAGGTTGATATGCTATTAAAAAAACAAACAAACCATTATCATTAGTTATTTGAAACCATGAAATAGCTTGCAAAAATTGACTGACTTCAGTATCAAATAATCACACAAAAATTGAAATGCTGTAAAATCAATATCAATCAGTCAATATATGTACATCATCACGCTGCTAACACGGATTTCCAAGGTTCATTTTCTCTCTCTCTCTCCATTCGTTTCTATTATACATCGCCACCGGCAGGTCTTTCAGTATTCGCAGAGCTGTTGTAGGTGAGTTCTTGTTGGTCGGTCGACACTGACGTGTCCATGTCAAGGAGTCCATAGGTGAACCTCACTTATGAGTTCGTCCGTGCTTCTCCAGCCGTGTCCCGCATGTCCTGTTCGTCTTATTTTGATGGTTTTAGAGATGGGAGGTAAGTGGCCATGCAGCAGTTGTTTCGTAGGTTGTTGCTGGCAGGATATATATATATATATATATATATATATATATATATATATATATATATATATATATATTACCGTACATATAACGCATTCACTTTTCCTCCATTTACAATAATGACACTTCATTAAATGTTATATTGGTACCATTGAATCAAGGAATCCATAATATTTCCTAAAATACACGTGATGCTGTTAAAATTTTCTCTTTACAAACGCATTCATTCTTCTGTTACATGTAATTTTTATTGCGGTGTCTTTCTTTATATTCGAAAAACTTTTGAATATCCACATAAGTTATAATAAATAAAACCCTCGTTAGGATAATTTTTGTTTAAGATTGCTACACTTCAATAATTCAGTGAAATAGAATATTTAGTTTTTTGCAAATAACTTTTATATTTCTCGTTTGTATTTGTTTGAATTTTGATAGTTGAATCGGAACACTAAATAAATTCGATATATGAAAATAATCTGAAAGAATTTGACTGAGAAGGTTTTTTAAGTAGAATTTTATAAAATTTGAAGATTATTATATCTTATAACAAAAAGATATAAAGTCGTCTTTGTATCATAATGAACAGTTTTGAAAATCTGTTTGGTTTGGTTTCTTTGTTTAATGGCATATCAATCTTTGTAGGTTATTTAAGGTCAAATCTATTCTCCTAGAAGAACAGTAGTGGTGCTATTTAAACCATAGCTGGAAGGATAAGGGGGTTCATACCTTTCCCATGGGTATTTGCCCGAAAGTGAACGTAACAGCGCGATTGGAGTACGAACTCGATTCCACAGGCCATCGCTGTAACCATTACACCACGAGAACACCCCCTTGAAGATCTGTATTAATACGCTTAGTATTTTCTTGTAGCACTTTTTACATTTACTATTTTTTAAATTAGTTCTGGCAACAGAACCGTTTAAATCATTAGTTTCCGGTGATATCGATGCCCTCACTTCAAAATGCATCAAATCACCCAGATTAGATAGATTGTATTTTCTTAATACCCTCTTGAGGATTCAAAAAATTCGACTGGATTTGTATCTGGGCTATTTACAGGACAATGTAAATCATGAAATAAATTGAAATTATCAGCAAAAAAATGCCAGATTATTTACAGGGTGCGGAAGCAGAATATGGAATAATTTTTTAAAAGGTTATTTTTAGTCTGGTTAGAAAAGATAAAGAAAACGCGTTAAATCTAATTTTTCATGATTAGCTCTATCATTCAAGCACTTTTTCATTAAAATTCGGTTCAGTATGAGTGAGCAAGAAATGAAACGATTTGCTTAACTCCGAAATCAAGCCAAAAAATTTCCGAAATAATTTGAGTTTCCTTATCGTCTCCATCAAGCCCAGACCTTAAACCCCCTTGATTACGCTATATAAGGCGTTTCAGAAAAAAACAAAAACAAATGCAACTTCCCATCCAAACATTGGTTCGCATAGGACGGCTATTGAGGAGAAATGGAATAAAATATCTGAAGCATCTATTTTGAAGGCATACAAGTCATTTCGAAGGTATGTTGATACAATAATTGGAAAAAAAAATAGCTGCTGTATTTAGGATATTTACTGTTTTATGTCTATCTTATTTTGCAGCTTATTTTCTAAAATCAAAATGAATCTTGGTTCATAATAGAGTCGTTTATTATGATACTAGAATATTCCTAATTTTGCTTCCGCACCCGGTTCATATATTGTGTCAATACACCGTTAATAGTAAACAGTCCAGTTTTAAACAAAAACGAGCGAGAAATATGAAAGTTATTCACAAAAAGTGAAACATTCCATTTCACTGAAGTGGTACATTATTTTAGATACAGAGTGCTCAATATTTGTAACAGAGCATGTGTAGATATAAGTTAAGATTGTGTAGCAACAGAATCATCGATGCTTGAGGATTTTGGTCGGATGATCATATAGACGAGAAGCTATTTACTCTGTGTCTACGTTATCCTAACGTACACACCCCTACACACACACACACACACACACACACACACACATATATATATATATATATATATATATATATATATGTAAAGAGAGAAAGAATGATGTAGATTTTTTAAATATAAAATATATTCTGACAAAATTACTTGGCTCCTTCAAATCTGGTTAAAGAATAATTTTTATGAATATGAAGTTTGATTGTTTTTTATTTCTTTATTTAATGGCATATCAACCTTTGCGAATTATTTAATGTCAAATACATGCATGTAGAAGAACAGTAGTGGTGCTATTTAACCGATAGCTGGGAAAAGATATTTGGGTTTTATGCTGAGTCAAGTAATTTTTTTCAGGACACTGCTGGAGAAGCAGAGATGAACTCATAAGAGATGTACTCTTATGGATCCCCACACATGGCCGCGCAAAAGCAGGACGACCAGCTCGAACGTACATTCAGCAGCTATGTGAGGATACAGGTTGTTGTCCTGAAGACCTACCTAGGGCGATGAACGATAGGGAGGTGTGGCGAGAGAGGGTCAGGGATATCCGTGCTGCCAGCACGATATGAGGATGATGATATCTTCAACTATCGATACAAATGCATAGATTGTTCGTATATCATTTCCAGTGTGTATAGATTTATCCGACTTCCCACTAAGTCAGATTTGACATGAAATCGTTTTATAGGGTGGGGGATACGCACGAATCGATATTTGTATGTAATCATTTACAAGAAATTTTTGGTCCCCCTTAACATTTCCCTTCAAAGGTTCTTCAATCGCTAAGAAACGAACTCAGCGTCGCGCTTTTTTATTTCTAAATTGTATATCACAATTCAAAAAGCGGGATTTTATTGTTGTTGTTGTTGTTGTTGTTACTATATTGCAGCTATATTTGTGATTTCTTCTTCAAACAGTTTACAGTTGCTTTTGAGTCGTGTAATATCATTTGAATGTATTTCATTGTGATTTTAAAGATGGGTTTAAGTGCATGTATAAACCTAAAAATATTAAAACTCTGTTTGGATTCTGATCTCTAATTTATTTGTCCTTAATTTTTTCTTTCTCTCGACTTCCGTAATGCTATGGTCATTTTTTTTTTTTTTTCAAATATTCTGCAATGGTTAAATCATCATCATCCAGATGTACTGACAGCACAGATTCCTTTAACACACTCACAGACACTCTCTCTCTCTCTCTCTCTCTCTCTCTCTCTCTCTCTCTCTCTCTCTCTCTCTCTCTCTCCTTGGGACAGCATACAATATTCGCACTGGTTCAGAAAACAGAGCTTCAAACAAGCTTTAAACTCGCATCCTTTATCTTTGGGGGCTTGTCTAAAATAGTGCAAACAAACAATAGGACGTGGATAAACTCAGATAGAGAGTGTATGTATCTGATTAAATCTGAATTTGGTCTTTAGGCTTATCAGTCAGGCGTAGTCTTTATCGGACGAACTTCGAAGGAAACAGGACACAAGTTCAAATCTCATTAGCTCTGATAATTTTATTCCCAATCTAGGATGCTTAATTAACAGTCGAATAAAGGAGTACTGAAAACTTCTCAGCCTCACCAAAAAGAGAATGACCGAGAACCTTCGAACGTGTGTGTCATTCTATGTTTTATCCTCAAACCTCAACTTGTACAGTCGGCTGGGCTATAGAATACACCGACTGCACCTCTGCAGAGGGTAAAATCCCCCCACAACGAGTGTCCTGGATATGACACTAAACAATCTAATGGTGAGGTTCCAGTAATGCTGGGAGCTTTGGGGAATGCGGAGTACCCCTTCATTGCCATTGCTCCCAGGTCCACTCTGGCCCGGAGTGGTAGCACCTGATAGGGCCCTTTCTATGGGTCAAATAAACTGCATACTTATGCTAAACTGTTTGAATAGAACTGTTTGACTAAACTGAATAACTTGAAATAGAAATGTTTTTGACAATTAAACTGTGTACTTACATTTAAACTGCGTACTTATGCTAAACTGAAGTGTTTGAAATAGAACTGATGATTTGTATAAAAATGGATTTGGCATTAAATAACTTACTATGGTTGATATGCCATAAAAACCCAACCAACCAACCAACCAAACCTCATCATACTTGATACGTCGTTTCTCAAGTTTTGTTAAACCTTCTTCCCAAAATACAATAACATTTTTAAAATTTATTCCCTGTTTTGTTGGGCCAAGAACTTTTTATCACTACTTCATAGAAGGTAAAAATGAGCGCTGCCATAGAAAAAAAAAAAAACAAAAGTAAGATTTTATTCAGATTCAAACTTTCTCTAATCTAAACCA
Source organism: Sepioteuthis lessoniana (assembly GCA_963585895.1). Taxonomy (NCBI): domain Eukaryota; kingdom Metazoa; phylum Mollusca; class Cephalopoda; order Myopsida; family Loliginidae; genus Sepioteuthis; species Sepioteuthis lessoniana. Next base: position 83,695,688 of record OY757916.1, on the reverse strand, counting down.
GCTTGTCTTTTAAGTATAATAAAACATTTTCTTTTACTTACATACAATCAAGAATAATTGACGAGAGGACCCCAAAGCTGAACTTGTCTTCTATACTGACGGTGGTGGCTATAAGAAAACCCTCTTCGTAAATAATTCTAAATATATTAAGATTGTTAATGTACAGAGAAATTTTCAATCTGTGGCACGTCAGTCAAAGACATAAAAGGTTGCTTCCTAGTTCGAAACTCTATCATCTTTCTCTAAAGTTTTTTCTTCATTTCCTTCAAGTCATATAATGAAATCTATGATATTGAAAGGTCCAACTGGATGTTTGTTCAGGTAACAAAAAGTATTTGAAAAGACAACAAAATAAAAAATCAAACTATTACAGTGTAAAACCTTGGACTTAAAATATTCAAGATTGAAGCTGAGAGGAAAATATTCACGAGGGCGTTTGGTTCACAGCTCGGATATTCTGGGAAAGAAGTTGTTGAAACACGTATGGAGAAGATTTTTAAAAAGAATTTATGCTGCTCTCTTAAGACAGCGGAAAGGGTTCTTATTGGAAACTATTCGAATGAATGCAAATCATCCGAAAATCCTCCATAAAAGATCGAGGGACGACGGACAAAATGGCAATATTCCACCGATGGGAAAGAAGCTGAATTGATGAGAAGTGATGAAGAAGAAACTAATGAAGGATTAATACTGACATTCGTCAAATAAATTTTGTCAGTTTAAGCTTGTTCTGTTAATTCTTTAATTGAATGAAATATTCACCCACAAGGGGTTTTCAATTCAGAACTTTTCTCAAAAGACTCATTTAAGTTTCCACGGAGATTTTTTGGAAGAATTAGATTTTAACTTGTATATGATATCGATTTTACAAGAATATATACGTAGAAGAGAGCAAGAAGCACCGGTCTCTACGTGAAATCAGATAAGACAGCATCTATGTGTTTTAATCAAGAGCTATTTCCTCATTAAGTGCCAAACCTCTGAAATTAGTTGACACAGTTTATATACCTCGATAGCAATATCTCATCGACTGAAAGTGTTGTCAATATACACATTCGTAAGATATGGACTGCTATGAACAGCTTAACGACCATAGAGAAATCTGATCTCTCTGGTAAAATAAAATTGGAAATCTTCCGTGCGGTAGCCGTGTAAGTACTATTGTATGGTTGCACCACTTGTACTTTCAGGACACACTTAGAGAAAAATCTACATGGGAATTACACATGGATGTTTCGTACTGTTTTGAACAAATCCTGAATACAAAATCTTACAAAATATCATCTGTACGGCCACTTACGTCCCATATCACAAATACTCCAAATAAGACAAATAAGATATGCTGGGCTCTGCTAGAGGAGTAAAGATGAACTCATAAGGGATGTCTTCATAGGAATTATCCATAAACACACCAGTGTTAGCCGAATGGCGAGAACTCACATGGGGGAGTCCGCGTAGCGTTGTGGTTAACGTGCTGAACTGCCGAATCGTGATGAGTTCGAACCCCATTCGTGCGATAACGTTCACTTTCAGACTAATACCATTTGAAAAGATAAGAAACCTCTTATACTTCCAGCATCGGGTTAAATGGTACCACTATTGGTCTTCTACAAGGATCGCTTTGATATTAAATAACCCACCAAGGATGACATGCCATTAAACACAACCAGCACCAGAAAACTTACATTCATCAGCTTTGTGCAGACAATTGATGTCGTCTAGAGGACTTACCACGAGCGATGAACGCTAGGGACCGATAGTGAGAGAGACTCAAAGGAATTCGTGCTGTCGACACGCCTTGATGATGATGATGATGATGATGATGATTCATATCTAAATTCAAACGGATAACCTTTCTATAAAAGAGCGAACGTTCATGCACATATAAGCGCACATCCATCCAATTGTACAAACAGTGCTCTTTAATATACATGCAAATATAAACTGTCGATTTTTAAAAGTTGTTCGTATCGAAATAACCTGAGCATCTTTAGAACAAAAAGAATCTAGTAATCATCATCTTTTTTATAAATTTCAAATGTATGAAATATTTTTACAGTATTATTCATTTTTAAATAGCGTTCAAAAGAAGAAAATATTGTTCGAAATGGTTTATATTTTTTAAAACAAAATTTATCTGATACTTCAAAGAAGATTACTTGTTGAAAGTTTCTGTTTTTAATAATTAAATTTTAATATCTCAAGTGAGTATCATTTCGTGTTTAAAAGAAACGACTTGAGGTTACATGTCTCTGCAAACGACACAAGGAATTCAGAACTTCTTTATTCATGCAAAACACAAAATGGTAGATCAGTACACACTAGATTCTTTTTAGTGTAATAGAAAATGTTATTTCCTTAAAGACAGGAACGTTTAACATTTTTAAATATGATCTTTCTTACCTCAACTGACTGTATTACAAAAAGGTAAACTTGTTTTATTAGCTTTTTTATAATCTGAATACTTCAATTATTTGTACATAGGACTTAACAATGATATTAGCAAGACTTAACTTAGAGCCTTAGAAAACCAATTTTGAAAAATTAGAGATGAGAAGATTGTGTCGCACCAATCTTCCAAATAGAAAGATCCTGTTATCTTTGCAAATCAATATTTACAGTCTGACATATTCAACCTTGATCGGAACACCAAATTAGCTTTAAACCAACACAAAATTAAAGAACGAACAGTTGAAAAAACACTGTGCTATATATATATATATATATATATATATATATATATATATATATATATATATACACGTGTGTTCGTGTGTGTATGTTTACCCAAGCCCTCCGCTACGCGCAAAATGTGACTCAAGGTTAATTTTTATGTAGAGTATGGGTAGTTTCAATTCAGAATTTTTTTCCTTCGCCTTGACCAGTAAAAAGAGACCAGTCTACCGAACTATTAATTCATACCTGAGAGTAAAAGAGATGCTTTCATACTTTCCCCAAGAGCATTAGCACCAAAGGAAGGGCAAATAGCCTCGACCAGAATCTGAACTCCGAGTCGCTGAGTCTATGTTCTACGACAATAACCGTTACATTATAATATGTGTGTGTATGTAGGAGAGGGATTATGGGACTGGCTAGCTGAATGTTTATCTGTTCAAAACTGCGACATCTCATTGTGGATTTGTGAGTAGATAAACGTATAGCAAAGAAGAATCTGAGAAGAATAATTGATGAGAGGATTTGAAAGGTGAATTTGGCCGCTGTACTCGCAGTATAAGGACAGCTTTTCGGTAATAATTATGAAAATATTAAGATTGTTAATGGATAGAAGGAAGCTGAGGAGGGAAATATTAGATAAGTGGCATGTCAATCAAAAGTATAAGGGGTAGCATTCAAATTCTGATTTTGAATGTCTTTGCCAAAATTAAACTCTAGCGTCTTTCTACATAGGTTTTATTTCCTTTCTTCCAAGTCATAGAAAGAAATCAACGGCATACGAAATTCCAGTAAAGCTAATCGCGTGACCCATGTCCTGGAATGCAGAGGGAAGCCAAGTGAATAAACTGATTGACAAGCGCACACACACACACACACATATATCGTTTGATAAAAAGAACAAGCAAGTAATCATGTGGGACTTTTTAAAGAGGTTTTCTTTTTTTACGAACAAAGGAACATACTTCTGGTTTGGTTTGGTTTGGTTTCTTTGTTTAATGGCATATCAACCTTTGTAGGTTATTTAATGCCAAAGCCATTCTCCTAGAAGAACAGTAGTGGTACTATTTGACCCATGGCTGGGAGGGTAAGGGGGTTCATGCTTTTCCCATGGGTATTTGCCTGAATGTGAACGTAATTGTGCGACTGGAATACGAACTCGCTTACTACGATTCCGCAGTCCATCACCACTTTAACCATTACACCACGAGGACACCCCCACATAATTCTGGATCGAATGAATGTAGAAATGTTTGAAATATCCATGGTGTCGAGGGTTTTCGGGTATGTATTCAACCATTTTCAAGAATGCTATTTTGTTCGTGTGGAATTCAGTTGAGTTTGAATTTCATTGTTTCGGGCCAGAAAAAGAATGGCTTTTCCATATTTGTTTTAAACGAAGTTGGTATGAGCCACTGAAGAATCAAATGACACGAAATAACAGTCACGGTTCAAACAGATATGGCAGCGTGGTACCCGTTGATGACGTATGGCAGTTTTTGAATTATGAGGTTCTAATACTTAAAATCAATTTATAACTCCCTGTTCATGTTTGAAGAAGATCATGTTGAAAGTTGAGTTTTTGATTTAATTATAATTAAAGAAAATATTTGAGGTCTTAATAATTATTAAGACCTCAAATATTTCAAGTCTTTTTTTTACTATCCAGGTTTTTTCTACCAGAATGAGACGTATAAGAGTTTAAAGAGACGCTAATACTTTGGTCTGTCAGGTGATCCTATTCACCCAACCCCTCCGCTTGGGCAGGATATGATGCAAGGTCAATTTTTGAGCGGAGTTTGACAGGTTTGAATTCAAAGTTTTCCTTCTCCTAGACTAGTTGCCTCACCAAGGCTGAAGAACCCAGTCTGTCCTACTATTTACCCATAGCTGGAGGGAGAATAATTGGATTCATACCTTTACCAAGGGTATTAGTGGTATGTGAAATGCAATCAGTCTCGTCCAGGATTTGAACTCGAGTCACCGTGTCCATTTCCTTCGATGATAACAATTACACCAGGTGATAAAACTTTGGTCTGATAAATGACAGGTGAGACGTTTAGATAAGCTAGTAGTAGGTTTTCCAATCTAGGAATTCAGTGGTAACTTGAAGTGGGAGTCACAGTCTCTTGAGAGGTAAGTAAATTAGGGTACGACATTTGTTTGGTAATAGAATGTTGTTACTTTTTGTCGGAGTGGTTTGTTGCCGATTGCTAAACAGAAGTTTTAGAGTTTTTGAAGAAATTATTTGTTTTATACATTTTTCGGTGTCTATTGGAGAAGTATATTGACCTTTAATCCATTTTAATGTTCATTTATTTGCTTGGTAGTAACAGAGAATCTGATAACGATAAAATAGATTAATAATCTGATTTTTGTAATTTTTGCTATCTATATTCTTTTCATGGGTTTTTCGAATGCTTTGTTGACGGCGACATGCTCCAACAGAAAGTAGAGTCTAATCAACCGAAAAAGACATCAACACACGACTAACGAAAGCATGGAGAGCTATCGATAGGCTCTCGATCATATGGAAATCAGACCTGACCGATAAAATGAAACGCAGTTTCTTCTGGACAGTGGTTGTATCGATACTACTATATGGATGCACTACTACGCTAACTAAACGGCTGAAGAAAAAGCTAGACGGCAATTACACAAGAATGTTTCGAGCAATATTGAACAAGTCCTGGCGTCAACACCCCACAAGACACCAACTCTACGGCCAATTGCCTCCCATCACGAAAACTATACAAGTTAGACGAGCCAGACACGCAGGACAATGCTGGAGAAGCAAGGATGAACTCATCAGTGATGTACTCCTATGGACCCCCGCATATGGCCAAGCAAAAGCAGGACGACCAGCTCGAACATACATACAGCAGTTATGTGAGGATACGGGATGTAACACTGAAGACCTGCCAGAGGCGATGAATGATAGGGAGAAGTGGCGAGAGAGGGTCAGGGATATCCGTGCTGGCAGCACGACTTGATGATGTATATATATATATATATATATATTTGTGTGTGGGGGGTGTTAGTGTGTTTAGGGCTATCTTGGGTGAAATCAATGTCGTGGTGACCTATAATACACCGACTATATTGCCTGCAAAATGATATCCTCCAGAAAAAGGTGCGTTGTCTATGATTCTAAACTGCATTTGGAGGTCTAGGGAGTGTGGAGTACCCTTTTATTGCCATCATACCCTGGTCTACTTTGATTTGGAGTGGTAGTATATGTTCCATCTATGAGTCAAATAAATCTGTTTGGAAATTATTGACATTAGATCAGTATATTTGAATAGATGGATATTTGAATAGATGTAAATAACGGTGTGAAAATTATTTGTATCAAATTTCGGCATTAAATAACCCATAACAGTTTGATATACAGGTAAACAGACAAACCAAAGCAAAGTATTGCATGTGAAGACACTGATGCTATGAGAGAACAAAAAAAGTCAAATAACAAATCTTGTATAATTTATAATAAGAATATTTGTAATATAAAAAGTTATCACAAAATGAAACACACGTGTGTTTATCTGTTTTTGTGTATGGATGTATGTATGCGCGTGCTCACGTAAGTGTTCGTGTGTATGTGCGTATGTGTTTGTGTGTATTTGTATGATTGTGTTGGCGTGTAAGCCAGTGTGTGTTTGCGTATTTTCGTAAGCGTTTGTATGTACTTGTATGATTGTAATTGCGAGATAGTGCGTGTTGGCGTGTATATGTTTGTGTTTGACCGAAAGTGTTAGTGATATTTGTATGGTTGCATTTGCGTGTATGTGTGTGGGTGCGTACTTGCGTGCATGCGTGAGTGTGTTTGTGTATGTATGTATTTGTATGTTTGTATATGCGTGTATGCTTGTGCCTGTGTGTTTCTGTATGTTCGTATGTTTGTGTGAATTTATATATCAGGTCGTTGGGCTAATGAGTAGAGTACTCGCCAACGGTCCGGGAGACCGGGGTTCAATCCCAGGTTGAGTTATACCAAAGACTCAAAAAAAATGATACTAGATGTAACTTTGCTTAGTACTCACCACTATAAGGTCAGGATCAAGGGTAAAGTGAAGCAATCCATGAAATGGAGTAGCACCCTCCTCTATACCTCGGTGTAGTAGCTATTGAAAAGGGAGCCTTCGGGTCACCCTCGATTAAAGTCGCCAACTTTACTTTTTATAGGTTTATGTGTGTGCTTGAGCGTATTTGCACATTTGCGCACGCGTGCTTGTGTGTGTGCGCTTCTGTTTTAGTTTGTTCGCGTGTTTGTGCATGTTTACCGAAAAATTAATATTATTTTAATTTCTACGTATTACCATTTCTTCGTAATGATTTCCTTGGATGCTTATTCCTATAAAGTACCACACAAAATATTCTAGAAAATAGAAATAAAAAATGAAAAAAAATTCAAGTAACCTCACGGACGCCGACTACGCTGATGACTTGGCGTTACTAGCGAATACGCCTAATCAAGCTGAGACACTACTACATAGTCTAGAACGAGCTGCAGCTGGCATTGGCCTACATGTCAATGCAAACAAAACCGAATATATGTGTTACAACCAAACAGGCAACATTGCCACACTAGACGGAGCCTCTCTGAAACTAGTCGACAAATTCACCTACCTAGGAAGCAGCGTCTCATCAACCGAGAAGGACATCGACACACGACTGACGAAGGCATGGACAGCTATCGATAGGCTCTCGATCATATGGAAGTCGGACCTAACAGATAAAATGAAACGCAGTTTCTTCCAGGCAGCGGGTGTGTCGATACTGCTATATGGATGCACCACATGGACGCTTACGAAGCGGCTGGAGAGGAGGCTGGACGGAAATTACACAAGAATGTTGAGAGCAGTATTAAACAAGTCCTGGCGAAAACACCCCACGAGACTCCAACTATACGGACACTTGCCCCCCATCACGAAAACTATACAAGTTCGACGAACCAGACACGCAGGACACTGCTGGAGAAGCAAGGACGAGCTCATAAGCGATGTACTCCTGTGGACCCCCACTCATGGATGTGCAAGAGTGGGACGACCAGCACGAACTTACATACAGCAGCTATGTGAGGACACGGGTTGTAATCCTGAAGACCTGCCGGAGGCGATGAATGATAGGGAGAAATGGCGAGAGACGGTCAGGGATATCCGCGCAGACGGCGCGACATGATGATGATGATGATGAGATGAGATGCCCGTGGTGTAATGGTTATCGTCTTAGGATATGGACACGACGACACGAGTTCAAATCCTGGACTAGGCTAATTACATTTCACATAGCACTAATACCCTTGGGAAAGGTATGAATCCAATTATTCTCCCTCCAGCTATGGGTCAATAGTCGGGCAGACTAGGTTCTACAGCCTTGGAAAGGCAACTAGAAGGAAAACTCTGAATTCAAACCTGTTAAACTCCGCTTAAAAAATTGACCTTGTGTCATATCCTGCCCGAGCGTGGGGGGGGGGTAAATATGAATATCTGTTAAATAATGAAGATGGTTTGTTGAATGTTTCCTTGAGGTCGTTTGAAAAAGTGGAATGCCAGAGTTACTGATTACTTATGATGACGGAATGAAATCATATTTTGAGATCGGAAAACGTGGTGTGATGGTCTTTTGGCTTGCAGTTTTGGGATGTTTCTTCCTTCGACGATCCTCTCTGACTACCCGGTCTCTCCATACTGTTCGACTTCTCCCGAGTGAATCCACTGACTTGTCCGCTCCAATGGGACTCTGATCGCCCGACTGACTCTCCTCTCACTATCAGCTCGATCTGTCTTCTAAAAACTGGAGCTCTCTCTCCCTCTCTCTCCCCGTAGGGTTGAGTTCTCTGGCGAAGAAGTAATCGTGTTACCATTAGCGTTTATGGCAAGCCTCTTCGTAGATGAATTGAGGTCTCGGCAACCGTTTGAACGGATGTATGTAAACAATAGTAATTGTGATTCATAACCGTTTAAAATTTACTTCGCAGCTAATATCTCCTCGTGGCTGAATGGTTAGAAGCTTTGGCTTGGCGTTTGAGTCAACCGGGTTTCGATCCCAGCTACGGGAAGATACTGTCTAGCCACACTGATGAGTTCTGATAGAACGAAACAGATCTGTCTGTGGATGACTATTAAGATTGATATATATATATATATATATATATGGACGACTGAAAAATTCATAGGGTTACCAAAATACTCTTAGGGAATGTGAACTACTTAGGTTTATCAATAGAGTCCCCACCTGCTCTCTACACACTTCTATTGTGTTATAATGCTTGGATGCCTTTGGCTAAAAATCATCAACAGCAGATATAACGTCATATGAACGTTTCCGCCCACCCTGGTACAAGTATACAAACTTGGTTTGATGGCCACATAGGCGAGAAACAGACAGTTACCAAGCGCAGTTGACCCTGTGTCTAAGCTATCCTAATTTAGATATATCATATATTTAAATATATATGGTAAATCAGCAATATTGAGCAATCTTAATTCATAAATATAACAAATTACATTATCAAATAACAAACATTATATATATATATATATAATATATATATATATCCAACCCATCCACACGAGCAGGATGTGAAAGAAGGTCAGTTTTTAAGCAGACTTTAATAGGTTTGAATTCAGATTTTTCTTTCTCCTTGATTGGTTACCATGCCAAGATTAAAGGGCTCAGTCTGCCCAACTATTTACGTAAAGCTGAAAGGAGAATAGCTAGATTCATACATTTCCCCAGGATATTAGCGTAATATGAAATGCAAACAGCAGCCTGCCTCAAAGTCACGCCTTTACAGAATTAAAGCTAGGCTCTGTGTATGGTGGGATCACCACGCTATTCATTTTGGGTTTTTAAGGCGCTGTCAGATACTCAAAGCAAAACTTATACTCGCAACGTGTGCATGAAAGTTTTAGAAAACGTCGTGCACTCGTTAATAAGAGAAACGTTGTGCTTTTCCATGATAACACAAGGCCACATTCGGCAAGAATAACAAAGGAAAAATATTGGATTTGGGCTGAACTCATCCACCATATTCAGCAGACCTTGCACTAAGTGATTCCCGTCAGTTTTGTCCGCTACAAAGTGCTCTAAGTGAAAAAATTATCTCAAGATCACTGAAAACCTTTGTAGAAAATTTCTTGAACCCAAAACTATCTGAATTTTACTAGAGATGAATCAAAAAGCTACTGATAAATGGCTAGAGGGGATTCAAAATAGTACTAATGATTGAAATTAAGTATTGTTGAATTATTCAGGAATAAATTATTGTTTACTTAAACAGAAATTATTTATGACTCGACACAATATATATATATATATATATATATATATATTGTCATCCACAAACAAACTGTTTCGTTGTATCACAACTCTTCAGTGTGGCTAGACACGTAGGAAGCTTGAAGCTGGGATCGAAACCCGCCCAACTTAACGTTAGACTTAGTATCAAACCGCTCAACCTGCAAGCGAACCACGTCAGCTCGAGAATTATAAAGCATTATATAGTAGCTTTCGTTTAGGCGCTCGTGGTGTAATTGTAATCGCCGTAATGGAGTTAGCGATCCGAGTTCAAATCCGGGATCATAACCCTGTGCCATCTCGGTTATAAATGCAAGAATCGATGAATACCTCGACCTTGCCAAAGATTAATCGTAATTCTAGTGATAAGATGAAATGTGCAACTGACGTGAGCTAACTGACCAACTGTAATAATAAGCTGTTGCATGAAATAAAAATCGTTTTTAAGTCAAAGATTATCAGTCTGAGACAAACAAACATTCTGTTGTTTGTAGAGTTTCCATTATCGTTCCCTCAAGAATTCGAATGAAGTGTGTATCTTCCAGGTTAGATGTGAGGTTTAAAAGGAGTGGATTTGTAGTTAGGGGAAGAAGGTACGGTGTGTGTAAGTCCACTTCGTGTGGGTGAGTCATGTTTGTTGTCAGGGTGCGGACGTTGACAAACAGCACAAGTTAGAGATCGCCAGATAGAGCAGGATAATTTTTAGGGTATCTCGATTTGAGGAATTTAAAGTTTGTTTGTTTTAATCTTAACTTTATTTCTTTGCGTTTTTAATGCAAATTTGGTCATTATAGGTGAGATTGTCAAAGGCATAATAAAGAGAGATATTAAGGGAATAGAAAGAGAGTGAGTATGAGAGGCTCTTAGATATTGTGGTTGAAGAGATACATTTTTAAAAAAGAGAAAGTATTAAAGGTTAATCGGAAATGAGGACAAGAAAGAAAGAAAGAAAGAAAGAAAGACTTAAGACCAAAATTAACAATTATTGTAATAAAAAATACAAAGATGAGAAAAAGATAACCTTAAAAAAAGAAAAGAAAAAAGAAAAGAAAAGAAAGAAAGAAGGTAAAAGTAGTGAGTGGTTTGAAGAAGAAGTTAAAGACTAGAAACAGATAAGTGAAGATTGACCTAAAAGAAGAGAGAAGTAAGAAAAAGAAGAAAGAATAGAGGAGGCAACAGCAGTGTATGCTTGTAAGAAAAAATGAAAGATTGAAAAGAAGATAAAAGAGGGAGTATGTTAAAAATGTGATACAAAGAGAAAGAAAGAAAGAAAGAAAGAAGCCATGAACGTATAGGAGAAAACAGAACCGTAAATGAAAAAATAAAAAAGATAAAAATAATAAAAAGAAAAAATGAGATAAAGAAGTAAAAAAAACAAACGTCGCGTTGAAAATATTTGCCCATTTCTTATTTATTTATTAATTCATCTATTTATTTTCATCTCTTGGCTAACAGGAAAAAAAAAGGAAGAGAAAAGACTAAAGTGAAGGAGAGAGAACATATGATTACAAGAGAGAAAAAAAAAACAAATGAAGATAAAGAGTCAACAATGATTGATGTCCGCGTCTCGTTTAAAGCACCGGTTCCCATTTAATCACCGAAGTTAAGCAGTGACAATCCCGCTCAGTACTTTGATGAGTGACCACTTCGGAACATGTTTTGCAAACAATCTGAGGCGTATATGCCACACTAAAAATAAAATTAGCTAATTCTTTCAAAGAAAAAGTGAGAAGTTCCCAGTGATAAAGAATCTAAGCTAAAAGAGTGACAGAAAAAAGGATGAAGGCAAAGGAAGAAGAGGAGAATGGAGAATTATATTTACGTGAAGAAGACAAAGTATTGAGCACTAGAATTAAAGAAAAGTAGGTGATGACATTGAAGATATAAAAAGAGAGATAGAAAAATAAAAGATAGATAGATAGATAGATAGATAGATACCGGATCGTAAATAAAACACGCCAAGTGAAAATGACAGTTAAATCACGAAAAGAAAAATGAATAGAAAAGGGAGAGAAGAAAAACAAGAAACTCGTCTGAAATTTAGAGATGATATCTTTCTTATTACTCACTCTGAAGATGTCCATTTCATTCGCTCGTTTTATTTTGTGATCTTTTATCTTAAGTATGTACAGCAAGTAGCAGTATTTAAAGGAAATCTTGAACAATACACTAAGTACAAACATATGACGGTATGGTATCTCCAAAAGAAAAAAGGGGCTACGAAAAATAAAATAAGGAATCCTACCTTCAAAGCTTCCATCAAACAAGGATTGAAATACATTTTCTAATTATCGATATGCTAACGCAATGTTTTGAACAAGTTTCTACTCTCCCTATTTAAAATAGACTTTCATCTTGTCAAGGGTTACAATATGTGTAAGTCAAGGGTTACAATATGTGTAAGAGCGTTTTACTGTTATCACTGCATAGTCGTAGTTTACCTCAGCATTTATTCATCTATCCTTTTCAATCAGCCACTCCTGATTGCTTGTGACGAGACGTTCTTCACATAATATCTAGTGACTGGTCTGTGTACAGAGATGTGGATTCGTGCCTTTCGTTGGTGGTAAAAAGTTATATAAGATATGTTTCGCGGTTGAAAAATGGTTAGAAAGTTTGTCTAACAAACCATTACCATAGTAGTGAATTTGATCCTTACTGGGTACATTTGAAGTTTTGTTGTATTAATTAAAACTTGACTCTTTTTTGCACCTGATATTTTGGTTAGTTGGTTGATTGGTTGATTTTATAGCATAACAACTCTTACTGGGTTATTTTATGCCGAAGCCAGTTTAACATTAATGGTCTCCAATCACATACGGTGCAAAAATGTATTATCACAATCATTTTAAACAGGCAATCATTTTATAATCTCAGACGTAGATGGGTCCTTAACAAGTACTACATGTCAAAGTAAATTTTACAGACTCAACAAAGAATGTAATTCAGTGTCATAACTAGGATATCAATATTTCAGGATTAGTACTATTTTATTTATACTTTTTGGTGAGTATCAATTACTTATGTAATTTCCTTCTTGTACACTGTAAGGCCTATATTTCAAGCCCAGTAGGAATCACGTCAGAGACTACAACTACTCCAAGCAAAAATTATAGAAAAAGCACACATAGAGGATGTTTACCTTTTCTTATTTAGCAGTAAATAAACTAAAAAACAAATAAGACGTAAAACATTTATATTTAATTGATGAACATTTTAGCTTCATAAAAATATACCTTAAACATACTAGATTAACTAATTTATAAAAAGTAAAGTTGGCGACCTTAGTCGAGGGTGATCCGAAGGCTCCTTTTTCAATAGCTACAACACCGATATGTAGGGGAGGGCGCTACTCCTTTCCCGGGATTACTCCACTTTACCCTTGATCCTTACCTTATAGTGCTGAGTGCTAAGCAAGGTGGAATCTAGAACTATTTTTTGAGTCTTTGGTACGACTCGACCTGGGATCGAACCCTGGTCTCCAGGACCATTGACGAACGCTCTACTCATTAGTCCAACGGTCCGTTATTACTGATAAGTAAAAAAAATATAAGTGAATATTCTGTAAATTAGCTAATTCCCTTATTTTTTTCCCATGGATAGTAATAAAATAGCTTTATATAGCAATCAATCAAAGATTCTTTTAGTGAAATGATAGAATTATTTTAAACAGAAATTTCTACCGCTCGGTCAGTTGGGCGTAGAATAAGCTAACCCCTTCAGAAAAATCGGGATGTCTATGATATGACACAAAACTGAAACTGATAGAAAAGTTCTGAACATCTGCGGACTGTGGAGAACCCCTTTATAACCATTACTTCCAGGTCCACTCTAACCCAGAGTGTTACTACCTATTAGGATCCCATCTATAGGTCAAATTGATCTATTTGCAAATTGGTCTTGCAAATCGTTGCGACTGAGTAGCGAGTTCAATCTTCATTGAATGTTCCATACTGATGGCCTTGTATCAAAACTTTGTAAATAGTAACATTTCTTCTCTAAACTTTGCTTTTTCTGGCACACAGGTTTCAAATTCCTTACGATAGCTCCTGTTCGTAAATGGGTACTCATTTAAAAACTGAGAAATCTTATCGCTGCATAGCTTCAGAGAACCACCATTTTGTGAGGAGCTGTCGCCTCCTTGATTGAAGTACATGTATTCTGTTTTGTCTGCGTTCTCACGGAGGCCTATAGCACCACCTGTCCGTTCCAGATGATATACCCGGAATTCGGTCTCGGTGGGTGTATTTGTTAGAAGGGCTATGTCATCGGCGTAGTCTGAATCCCTAATGGTTTGTATGGGGTATCTTCAATTCTCGCCTTTGCCAGCGTAAAGCCATTTTCCTTCATTAAATCTATTGACATTCGAAGCGCGTAGTCCCGGCAGATAATAAACAGGTATGAGGCTAGTGTATCCCCTTGCAGCACACCAGCAGCAATGTCAAAGTAGTCAGTGTCTCCATCCGGTGAGTGAACTTTTACTTTTGTGTTTTTTATAGCCTCATTATAGCTGCGACGGTTCCTTTGGGGAGACCGTAGACCAGAAGTATTTGCTCCCATCTTCCCTCAGTGTATAGAGTCAAATGCCTCGGAGAAGTCTACAAATAATAGTTTCGCCTCGAGTTTTTTTGCGTGAACACCTAAAATTCGACGGATAGTCAAAATTTGTGATGTCGTGGATCGATTTCTTCGAAAGCCATTTTGGTTCTTCCATAAGTATTTTCTCAATTTTAAATTCTATACGGCTGAGTAGAAGAGTATTACAGATCTTGGCTGCTATGGAAGTAAGGATTAGTTCTTGGCTATTCCGAGGTCATCCTTCCTGCGGGGTGGGAGGATGCTGTCTTTTGTCTATCTGACTATTAAGTTCTGATTAAATACGGGGTTGCAGTATCGGAGCAGTATGTCGTCGAATTTCCTTGTCTTCCATATTTTTGGGGATATTTCATCAAGATCTGCAGCTTTCCTATTTTTAATTTTTGTTAGTACTAAATCGGGTTCTTAATTGTTCATTTCTGGAGTGAGATGATAGGGAACTGGAAAAGCAAAAAAAGAAACCACAGTATTTTATACATCTATTGAAATATCTTTCGCAATAATTTACCCTCAATGAATTTATTTAGCTAACATTTTAGTAGAAGTTGTTTTATATACTCTTATTTCAGTTATAAATAACGTGATATGTTTTTATTTGGTTTAAAGGCAATTTCCAATCCAGCTTGTAAAAGAACGATAATTTTGTTAGAATGAATGCTATTTTTTAATCGTCTAAATTTTCCATATAACGTAGATAATTAATACCTCTAGTTTCGTTTCTTTGCTGGCGTATCAAACTGACTGATTGCATTTCACATAGCACCAATACCCTTGGGGAAGGTATGAATGCAATTATTCTCCCTCCAGCTATGGGTAAATAGTAGGACAGACTGATTTCTTCAGCCTTGGTGAGGCAACTAGTCTAGGAGAAGGAAAACTCTGAATTCAAACCTGTTAAATTCCGCTTAAAAATTGACCTTTTGTCATATCCTGCCCGAGCGGAGGGGTTAGTAAATAGTATCAAACTTCATGAGTTATTTGATGGCAAAGCTATTCTTGTAGAAGAACAGTGGTGGTACTATTTAACCCATAGCTCGGGGATAAGGAAGTCCTACTTTGCCCAAGGGTGTTAGTTCGAAAGTGAACCTGATTGAAAGACTGAGGTTCGAACTCGCTAACTACTATGTACGAGACCTGCTCGTTTGCCACTTCACCACGGAGACTCCCCCCTAATTAATGCTAATCAAAACCATTTTTCCATTTTAAATAAAAACTTTAACTTTATTATGAACCGTTATTTAACCGGTTCATTGGTCTAGTGGGTAGAGTGTTCGCCAATGGTCCGGGAGACCTGGGTTCAATCCCTGATCGCGTCATACCAAAGACTTTAAAAATGGTACTTGATACCTCCTTGCTTAACACTCAGCATTATAAGGTACGTATCAAGGGTAAAGTGGAGCAATCCAGAGAAAGGAGTAGTGCCCGCCCCTACACCTTAGTGTAGTAGCTATTGAAAAAGGAGCCTTCTGGTCGCCCTCGACTAAAGGGAGACAACTTTACTTTACTTACTTCTAAACCGTTATTACAATGGAAACACTTCAAATTCACAAATCTTCTTGGAAACTATTTTTCTATTCGCATCCTATCGAATCAGTCCTAATATGTGCAAGCAAAATTATTTTTTGTTTCTCATCAAGACGACTTTTTCATTGAGAAATCGATTAATACAAATAGTCGCCATTATTTCATAACTATTCACTTATCAAAGCAAAATAATTTATTTTCTGGTTAACGAGCATTTAATTAATAATCTATTTCAATCTAAAATTTCCTCTTAGAGAAACGATTATAGTTGTAAAAAGATGACTCGGTGACCTGAGTTCGAGTCTTGAACGAGGCTGTTTGCATTTTACATAGCGCAAAAACCCTGGGGAAAAGTATGACCCCAGCTTTTTTATCTTTCGCTTTTAATCAAATCGAATTTCCATATTTAGAAGATTCTTGGTTGGTTTGGATTTATGGCATCTCAACTCTTGTAGGTTATTTAATGGCAAATCCTGTATATACATATTCATTAAATATAAATGATTTGTAAACTAGTAGTTTATATATAACATTTTTCATCAATCCAAAATTCACCAGTTTGTACACGGTTAAACAGTTCCATTTAATGCAACTCTAACAGGTACTACTAATCCAGCTCCGAGTGAATCTGGGGACACTCCACATTTCCCAATGTTCTTGAAGTGTGACCTTATCATCAGATACATTTTAGTGTCATAACAGGACACTCGCTGGAGGGAGAGAGTCTTACCTCTCTGCAGATGTAGTCGGCGTATTCTACATCTTCCGCCGACTGGACTGAGAAGTTTCTTGAATCGAGCTTTAAAGTTTTCTCGCCAATACTTAATGTTGTTTATATAATTAAACCAGTCGGTATTTATAAATACAAACTGGTAAATTCACTCCTAGTGAAGCCCTATGCTTTTTTTTCACACTGCCAAAATTTTATTCGTCTCAAGACGTTTATAAAGAGCACTCTGATAAACCCTGAAATAGAACCAAATTAAACTCACCTTAGTAACTTGTGATAATTTTCAAACTGATATTAGACTAAAATGACTAATAGATAGTGAGGCACCAATTTTCCAAGTTGTACGAGACTGCCTGATTTTTAAAAATTAGCTTTCAAAATTTTGGTTTTTCCCTGGGCTCGAACACTGATCATAAGAAATAGTTTAAATTTATGCAACTACGTCAATGACAGGATCTATCATTTTGTTTATTATTTGGTTTATGCGAATGTTTCCAGAAAAAAATCGCTTATATTTTAGTTGTTAACTTTAAAAAAGAGCTGGGGACTTTTGCACACGCCTAATGGTCTCACAATATGCATTCTTTCTATCATCTTTTTAATTTTTTTTTTTTATTCATACTGTTCTTTAGGGTAACTTAAGGTTGTCCGTTTAGTTATCTTCATATTTTTCTTTTAATTTACGTTTGGATTTTGTTTACTTATTTCTATGCATTGCTTTTTGTTTGTTTTTCTTTTTACTTGTTTTGTTTTAGGAGTTTTGTAGTGTTTTACGGTGCTATCTCTGGTCAAGCTCAGAGAAATGCGAAGTGCGGACACATAAAACTTTTCTTGACCTGTTCTCTCCCTCCCCTGCATCCCAAGCTAATTCCACGCCGTCCTATCAACGCTACCAGCCATGTTTGTGTTGTGGGCTGGGGAACCAGGCGCACGTAACTCATGTCGTTAGGAACAAGCGGAATTACCTTTTTATTTAAAGTGACTTACAGCATTGCCATAAGATTGCGATGAAGTATATAAAGCATCGAGAAGAATAAAGGATGGGAAGGGAGGTAGAAGAAGAAATGAAAATAGTTGTAGAAAAGTGGCATGAACAGAGAAAGAGGGGGGGCTGCGTAATCAGTGAAGAGGAAAAATAGTAAGTTTAAAAGGAAGCGGAATGGGGGGCGTTATAAATGGGAAAGAAAGTTGGGAGAAAGAAAGAAAAATGACAAATTGAAAGAAGGGAGACAGAACAACGTAAGAGGAAAATAGACTATAAAAAAAGATACAATTTAACCATATACAACGAAGGAAAGGCTAAGACATAATGGAAAAAAGAGAAGGATAGCTAATGAGAAACAAAGGTTGAAAAAAAAAAAAAAAAGGAAGTAAACGAATCTATGAGAATGAATAAATATAGAAAGAAAACGATTAAATATAATTCTCCTATAAAAAGAAGGAAGAGGGAAAAAAATGGAGGTAAAGGATAAAACGAATTAACCAATAAGCGAAGAGAAAAGACTGTTAAAAATATAGCACAAAAAAAAGGAAATTGATAAAAGAAGATATAAGGTAAGCAGAAAAGAAAAAATAACAATTGAAAATAAATGAACTTGGAACAGAATTTTTTTAAAATGATAAAGACGAATCAAACAAGCATAAAGGACCGGGTGAAAAGTGTATGAAAAAAAAAAAAAAAAGTAAGAAGGAAGAATAATTTGAGAAGATAAAAAGAGACGAATGAGCCGTAAAAGGTGAACGAGAGAAATTTATTTTAAAACAGTGATTATAAAAAAAAAAATGCGTAGCAAGAACAGTTAAAATGGCGGTGAGAAGAATAAAATAAATTGGGAAAAGTCAAAATGAGAAAAGAAAGAAAAAAAAAGAAATCCAACTAAGGAACAAAACAACTCTGTCAGTGAAGATTATAATACGTTCATTATCCGTTGGGGAGGGGTAAAACCCGACCCACACACAAAAACCCTGCTGTCCTGGATATGACACTTAACTGCATCTGATGGTGGGGATCCAACTTTTAAGATCTATGAAGTGTGGAGTCAAGTCTTCTCTTCATTTCCATTACTCCCAAGTCCACTGTGACTCAGAGTAGTAGTACAGGTTAAAGTTCTATGTATGGGTCGAACATATCTGTTTAGAAATGATTCCTATTTAACAGGATCGTAAAAACTCTTAAGATTCGCCAATGTAAAAAATGTAGATATGAACGTACAATAAACGCAATTCCCTAATCTCTAGGGGAAAATATCCCTATACAGGCTGACATCCCGTTAAAATCAACTAATAAGCAACAAACAAAAAAAAAAAAAAGAAAAGAAAAGAAAAGGAAAATGCAACAGAGAAAATTAGTCTTGTGGACTTATGACAGTCTGCATTAAGCTTAGTAAGAGTTTTAAAAAAATGGTTGCATTTAATCAATTAACGTGTAAATAGTTAACAAACAAGAAAGATAACTGAAAAAGAGGATTTTTTTAACATGTAAAAAATGAGGAAAGGAAAAGAGAAATGAAAAATGAAGGATAGGAGAAAGTCTGACAGTGAATAAATGTAAAAAAAAAAAAAAAAAAAAGAAAAGTAAAACAAAAGAAAGGAACAAAACGGAAAATGAAAATGGTTTTGGCCTCTAGTGAAAAACGAAACAAAAATATTATGAAAAAATATTAGAACCAAATATTAATAAGGAAAAACAGTTTATATAAACAAAAGAAAATGACAACGAAGTGCACATGGCTTAGGTTGAGAGGTAAAAGTACGGAATAAAAAGAAAATCAATAAGAATATAGAAAAGAGAATAAAAATACATCGCTTAATCAATCGAGCATCTTTAGTGAAGGATTGTGGTGCTGGAGTGAACGTGGGGTAAAGAGGGATTTGTCCCACAATCACGGACCACCTCTAAATCTACGTTACTTTTCATTTCTCGTTGTTTAACGTATCATAAAACGAGATTTCCCCGGTCGGCAGCAATAAAACAGTTATTTTTCCCGGAGTATGAATACATATGATTTACAAGCGGGCGAGAAGCGGCCATTTTGTCCGGCAGCTATTTGCTATGGACGCCCAAAACGCAAGAAAAAAAAAGAAAAGAAAAGAAAGGAAAGATAGAATGATAGTTACAGGACTAACAAAGTGTTGCTCTTTCAGTTAGTGGCGGTAAAAATCGGATGCAATCATTTGAATGGCCCTCTTGACGGAAGAATAGCGAATTTGTGGCCTTGGAAAATTATCAGACAATACATATATATATATATATATATATATGATTTGTACGCGCATTATATGATTTTTTTTCATCTTTTAGTGATGATATTTTTCTGTGTATGCTTATATATTACACCCAAACCCTTTTAAAACATATACAGATTTACCTCGTTATCTTAAAATAGGACATTTCTATTAAAATTACTATTGATTTAAACGGAAATTCTTTTACCAAATAACACAAATAAATAATACAATAGACACCCGTTAGTATAGCACCTCCGAAAATTTAAAAATGCAGCATTATAACGGGTTGATTTTCAACGAAGTATAGTTATAATTATTTTAAGCTTATTAATTAATAAAAATTTTCTCTTAAATTTCTTTTCAGATTCCTGAGTCACCTTAAATAGCGTTATTCTAAAAGTTCAGTAATATTAAACTAATACTAAACTAGTGTACAGAAATTCTAACGTGCTGTTGTTAATTAAAAAATTTTACTTGATCTGGCACACAGGCTTCAGGTCAATTACGATACGTACTGTTATTAATTGATTAGCCATGTGCTGTTACCGCAAGCAAATCGCTGACATTTTTTTTGAGAGAATATGAAAACAAATGAACCCGTTTGTATTTACCCAACCTCTTCGCTACGAGAGGGATGTGACACAAGGTCAATTTTTAAGCGGAGCACAACTGGTTTCAATTTAGAGTCTTCCTTCTCCTCGATTAGGTGCTACACCAAGGTTAAAGAACCCAGACTGCCCCACTATTTACCCCGAGTTAAGGGGAGAATAGCTGGATTCATACTTTCTCAAAAGGTATCATCTACATGTGAAAGGCAAACAACCTCGTCCAAAATGTGAACCCTGGTCACAGAGTTGATTTCATGTGTGTGTGTGTGTCTATAATTTATATATAAAAGAAAAATGGAAATAAATCCGACACTCTGTAAATCTGAAAAAACAAACAATATATTCAAAAGATGTGTTTATTCATTTATCTATAAATAAAACGCCAACGTTTAACGTTTCGGTTTTTTAACACTCTTTACATGTTCAAGACGATGTTATTATGCGGCATTGTATTATCCAGAAAATTTCTTTCAAATAAAAAAATTAAACAAAAAAAAATGTGAATATTCTTAGCTTTCTAGTATCGTTATAATCTATCTAGAAATGACTTAACTAAATGTAGAGATAAGTTTTAAAACATTCACTTATGGAATTGGCATGCTTTGAGAATGTTCATGGAGTGTTTTTATTTAGCAGTAGATAAACTACTAACAAATAAGACGCAAACCATTTTTATTTGATCGCTGAATATTCTAGTTTTCTAAAATATACCTTAAACAAACTATATTGAATCATTTTGAATAAATGGTATAATTATTTTCCAATCCATGTTTATTTAAGGAATATTTTATGACGATAGAACATCCAGCTGTTAAACGAAATGTGTCTACGCCTGAATGGAAATCTGTTATCAAATTTTTGGTGGCTGTGAAGTGCAAACTATGTGAAACTTGCAGAAGAATGTGTGATGTGTATAGAAAAGCATGTTTTATTCTGAGAAATGTTCTCAAATGGGCTAAACATGGGTTTGCCACTGTGTCGAAAAACAGTGCATGGAGTAGAAACATACTGATTATTCGCTGTTATCAATAAATAAGGCCACACTGACAGTCTTCTGGGACATGCAAGGTCTCATCATTATCGATTTCCTTGAAAAAGATGCAGCTGTAAACAGGGCTTCCTATTGACAACTCCCTCGGAAAAATTCATCTGATTTAGTGAATAAACCTCGTAGCACAGATTCTCGTTTCATCAATCAAAGGAGCACACCTGAGACATTTATCAATAAGACAGAGTAAATAAAAAAGTGGATTCATGCCTTTTATGAGGACATTACTGCAAAGTGGTGATAAGCAATTTCAATCGAAATTTGAAGTCTGTTCACAAATCTTATTTTCACTAATCACAAACCTTTAAAAGTATCATTCGGTTACATATTGAACTGAAAACTTCTGTATTTACTAAGACAATTTTAGATGCATTGCCCTAATCCACATTTACATTATATATATATATATATATATATATATATATATAAAGTAGGTTCAACAGAAAAATTCAAAAATTTTCATCCATTTGTTCATACGTCAAATCTATCCAGGGTCAAATATTTTGTACCTCTTTCGAAATCGATCTTCATTTTCAATCAATTTCGTCGGTCTTTGTAAAACCATTTCGTACCTTAAATTTCTGAAATGTTAAGAAAGCGCCTTTGAGCATCATTAAATATATGGATTTTTAAAATAAAAAAATTAAATAACATAATTTATTTTTCTCTCTATTCATTTTCATCTGGCACACGAATCACAAAATACGGACCAATAGCACATTTCCTCAAGGTTGAATATGAGATGCATTTCCAATCCTCGGTAAAGTCTTTTGAAATGACATTAATTTTCAGGCAAAACATAATTTTTATTCATTACAAATGCAATGGTCACGCAGTAAACAAGCTCACAGAATGGCATTTCCCAGTTAATTGAGTAACCCTACACAAGAATGTATATTTTTTATATCGATAACTTTAACAATCCGATAAACATGTGTTCAGTAAAAGGGGAAGGATAATGAATATCAATTTGGAAAACATTATCATGAGTCGAGCTCGTATATTAGTTCAGACAGCTGATATTGATTTTATCCTAATCTCAAAAGAAATGACCTCAACTCTCTACTTCCAATTGCCAATCATCATAACTATGGTCCCGTCAGTAACACCGCCAATATATCACATCACAACAATCGATTATCAAGCTCGTCTGACGGCACAATTTCCTAGTGTTTAAGGTTGGTTGATTAGTTGGTTGGTTTAAGGTCATGTCAAACCTTATTGGATTATTAGATGCGGAAATCATTTTTTCTTCAAAAAATTATATGGTTTTAAGTAACTTTTCCTATTTTAAGATAATCATCATTCGTTTTCAACCAGTTCTATAATTTCAAATATCGTAATCCTATCATCATCATGTCGTGCCACTAGCACAGATATTCCTGACCTTCTCTCGCCACTTCTCCCTATCATTCATCGCCTCTGACAGGTCTTCAGGGCTACATCCCGTATCCTCACATAACTGCTGAATGTATGTTCGAGCTGGTCGTCCTGTTTTTGCTTGGCCATATGCGGGGGTCCATAAGAGTACATCACTGATGAGTTCGTCCTTGCTTCTCCAGCAGTGTCCTGCGTGTCTGGCTCGTTTAACTTGTATAGTTTTCGTGATGGGAGGCAAGTAGCCATACAGATGGTGTCTTGTGGGGTGTTGCCGCCAGGACTTGTTCAATATTGCTGGAAACATTCGTGTGTAATTGCCGTCTAGCTTCTTCTTCAGCCGTTTAGTTAGCATCCAAGTAGTGCATCCATATAGCACTATCGATACGACTGCTGCCTGGAAGAAACTGCGCTTCATTTTATCGGTCAGGTCTGATTTCCATATGATCGATAGCCTATCGATACCTGTCCATGCTTTGCTCCAAATATCCCTATTTAACATTCATAATTTGCACACAAAAATATGGTTTTAAGTATTAAAGTCTTACTGATTATTTCTCCCTAATTATATAGTTTCAGTTATTCCTGTCCTATATTAATAATTTATATAAATTATTTGAATAAATTTCTGAGATGAAGTTTGATAATTTTTATTACATAGAATATTCGGACACATGGCGCAGTGGATAAGCCGTTTGGTTGAAAAGTACTTCTGAGGGAAATCATCTGGAGGTTTCAGGTTCAATCCCGACTACAAGTAAGCAGAACGAGGAATACTTACTATAGCTTAACACTTGTAACCGGTTATGGTTAACAGAATTAGAACGATCTACCCCCACCTCTGTGGATTAAATAAAGGGTTCAGTTCGAGGTTCTGTGTAGGCTACCGAGTTCTACATGAAACACCAGAAGGAAATATCGGCCGAAACGTTGTAATTATAACGATGAAGACAATAGTCCAAATATTTTAAATGATAAAAAACTTACAGACAGTTAAATGGTTTCAAGTATTGCAAGGAATTATTTGGTTTCAATTAACTATTAATGATAATTCTCCGTAAACAATTATAGTTTCTAGTAACTGTCCTTAATACAAGTTATTAACACACAATTATATAATTTCAAGTATTCTTAGCTTACAATACGCAGACTGTCTACCCTGAAGTGGGTTAACACACCCACCCTGCTTGAAAAGGGATGTGTTGGGTATGACACAAAACTGCATCTTATGGTGAAACTCACAGATCTACTTTAACATACGCTTTGGAAAGATATAAACTCTCTTATCCCTTCAGCTTCTATAAGGATAGCCTTTAGCATTAGACAACCGACAAAAGTTGATAAGCCATTAAATAAAGAAACTCGAAACCACTCCGGCGCTGAGTGACTGGTTCTTGTTTGAGTTCCATCTATGAGTCAAATATATATGTTTTAAAAATTATTTACATTCAATAGGACTGTCTAAAAAAAACTATTAAGAAACAACTACACAAACATCTAAATACGAACGCAAATCCGTAGGTATAAAATAACCCTAAACGGGTTGACACATCGTTCAAAATCAATCCTTTATTTTGAAGTCGAGAAAGATGTGAACATCTGATATTTTCACTTCGTCTCGTATCTTAGACACTTTTTTTAATTTGTGGTTTCCAAAGTATTTTTTCGATCTTCCGTCGGTTTGGTCAACCAACATGGGAAAAACTACTTATGCAAATTTCTTTTGACTCCTTCTTAACTGATGCTTCCCTAATCTTAATCATTCTCTTTAACTCTTCTTTCGTTACCCATCCAAGACTAAAAATGCTGCCTGCACATTATATTATCCCTGAGTCGCTTCCACAATACTATATTAAGATTATGAAATACCTTTTGGTTTGGTTTGGTTTGGTTTGGTTTGGTTTCTTTGTTTAATGGCATATCAACCAAATACCTTTTGGATACCTTCTGGTTAACAAGATAGTCAAATGAATCATTGTTACAGTGGTAAGATTTATCTTTACTTAATGTTACACATTAGTGATCTTATGAAAGGCAAGACTAAAACTTCCAAAAACAACTGAACCATCTTAATTTAAAATCCACTCATTTGATGGAGCTGAGAAAATGCTGAATGTATTTCCTGAAAAGGTAAATCACTCAAAAATTAATGTTTTTGATATGACACTAAACTGGCCAGGTTCCAATTCTAGAGCTCTGTGGAATGTGGAGTCACACCTTCATCACCATTAATTCTAATTCCTCTTTGACTCGGATTAGTACTTGTTAGAGCCCCATCTAAAGATCAAATAGATCTGGGGAGTTTGGAGTAAACCTGGATTGTCATTACTCCCAGGTCCACTCTAATCTGGAGTGGTAGTTCTTGTTAGTGTCCCATCTAAGGATAAAATAGATTTGTTTGTAAATTATTTGTATTATATAAAAATATAAAAAATCGTATATCCCCGTGCAAAAAAAATAAAAACCTGAAAAAATTATACAAAAAATGTAAATATAACCGTACAATATACGCAATTCCCTAACCTCTAGGCTTAAAGTAACCTCAGATAGATTGATATGCCGTTAAAATCTGTTGATTACTCTTACTTTAAAATCAAGGCAATTTTATAACTTGAGCAAACATTCTTTTCTTTATATATCTATTTCATTTCTGATATCTCTCTGAAAAACATCGTAATATTTAACAATGGAACGGATACGATTTCTCTGGATTGATATTTATGGATACGAACAAAGGCCTTCTATTGAAAATTAAAGAGCTGTAGAAAAACTCGGAAAAATCTCCCCATAAGTAGTCAAATAAAACATATACCAAAAAAAGGGTTGAAGAATTAACTGAAATTGTCGACTAGGAAAAAATGAATAAAATGAGTACAATTGTCGTAAAAAGATACCGATTAGCAGAAATAATTTTAAATCTTGCACGAAGCACATTTTCATAATAAAATGTAACAGATGGGAGAGATAAGGCAAAATATCTTATCAGTGTCATTGTCTCGATGACGTAAAGATATTTATACGGAACTTAACTGACTCACCTACAGTCAAAAACCATACAAGTACACGTTTAAAATTAGACACTGAAAAGAAATTAAATGCACAGTTATGAACATACAGAGGCAAAACAAACAAAAAAGAAAACAAGCTGTACTAATAAACATAAAATGCTCGTGAATTTATATTGAATATAGATAATTTCATTTCTGGAAACTTTATGTATATATATTTGTATTAGACTGTTTGTATGATTGAATAATCTCAAAACAAAAACCACAATTGATATACAACTTAAATTAACTAAGCCAAATGAACTTGTAATTAACATAAAAATGCCTTTAACGGTACTCTAGAACAGCCCACATTAAAAATACATGATTATATATATATATATATATATATATATATATATATATATATATATATATATATATATTGAGCATTCTGGTTGCCGAACTACTGTTCTTCTAGAATAGCTTTGGCATTAAATAACCTACAAATGTTGATATGCCATTAAACAAAGAAACCAAACCAAACCATATGGTAGCCGATAGAGTATAAAAATGTAAACAAACGGACGCTGCTGCAGCTGCTGCTGCTGCTGCTGCTGTTGCTACATGATACCTTATAGTTCCCTTAGCCAACGTGGAACGCTTGTTGGCCGAGCGGTCTGATACTAAGTCTAACGTGAAGTTGAACAGGTTTCGATCCCAGCTTCAAGCGCCTCACTTGTCTAGCCACACTGAAGAGTTCTGATAGAATGAAACAGTCTGTCTGTGGATGACAATATATGTATATATTGATAAAGCAATGTATGTATATTTCTGTGCGGATCTTTATTCCACTCTCTTTGTCTGTCTCATATTATATATATAATTTTTTGTTATACGTCCAAAGAGAGAATAAACATTTTTAAATAGGTAGGTCCACAAAGAGATTTGTATTTTTTAAGATTTATTTATTTATTTTGTTCTTACATACGTGTATGTTTCCAGCTTGTTGCGTTCGTTAGAGATCAGATATGGCACTGTAAACACGAGTGAGAGCAAGTCTCATTAAGAACCCCATTAACAAGACCTTGTGCCATACATGTTCTCTGACGAAAGCAATAAGCTGGAAACATACACGTATGTAAGAACAAAATGAATAAATAAATTCTAAAAATACAAATCTCTTCATGGACCTACCTATTTAGTAAATCTATATATATACATATAATGAATATATATATATATATATATATATATATATACATGTGTGTGTGTGTGTGTGTGTGTGTGTGTGTGTGTGTGTGTGTGTGTGTGTGTGTGAAGTTTGGTATACTTATAAAAAGATTACCCAATAGAGGTGATAGAGAATATGATAGACCTAGCGTAGACATAATCATTAGATGAAGTGCTTGCTCTGTAGATCGAAGAAACTGACAGTCGCTAAGTGCTGCTGTTGACTCTGTGTTTACACCACCAAAACTATTATATATATATATATATATATATATATATATATATATATATATATATATATATATATGTGTGTGTGTGTGTGTGTGTGTGTGTGTGTGCAGATTTATCAAATACATATATTTTGTATACATACGCGTTTAATTGAAATAATATATATTACAATAAAACATTATATATATATATGTTTCTCTCTCTCTCTCTCTCTCTCTATATATATATATATATATATATATATATATATATATATATATATATATATATTCAGTTATATTCACAATTTCAAAATACAACATAGGAACAGGATAATTTTTCTCTTGTATTTTTTTACATATTTAATAACATTTTTCATTATATAATCTTTTCCCTCGACACTTTTTGAGGAAATACAATAACAATGTCAGTAAATATTCCAAATCTATTTACTTAAAAGAAAGATTTTTTGGTGAAAATAGCAGAATATTCATAAACTATAAAACAGTTTAATATAAGTTGGTATGAAATTCTTAAGAACTTCATCACACTTTCTTTCGTTTTTTTTTCCAATATTTTTCCAGACAAGATTTTTTTTCTTAAATAAAGAAACCAACATAAATTTGGTAATAACTATTTCAATTTTATTAGCT
Organism: Sepioteuthis lessoniana; assembly: GCA_963585895.1. Taxonomy (NCBI): domain Eukaryota; kingdom Metazoa; phylum Mollusca; class Cephalopoda; order Myopsida; family Loliginidae; genus Sepioteuthis; species Sepioteuthis lessoniana. The sequence goes on along the minus strand of OY757916.1, from coordinate 83,667,519 downwards.
TGGCTTTATGATTGTTTTGTTTTGTTTTTAGATGTCGTTTTTTTCTTACTAACTTGCTTTTTGTTGTTTTTTCCCTCTTCATCACCCTCCTTTCTCTCTCTCTCTCTCTCTCTCTCTCTCTCTCTCTCTCTCTCTCTAACTGACAGTCAGGTGTTACAAGTAGATGTATACGAGTGTGTCTCAGAAGTAGACAATCCGATAAATGTATAAATAAAATGAAAGATGGAAAGGATGTGAGAAAGAAATGATTTGACTCTGGCAAAAAAAAAAAAATGAAGTAAAAACATATAGCAAACCAGAATATACACGCAATAAAAACTTATCAATATTTTCCGAGAAGAGTGCATGTCTTATACATTCAAATAGGTAGAGACCTATGACGGTACGATCGATATATATATATATATATATATATATATATATTATATATATACACCGGGACAAAAATATGAGACCACCCCAAAAGTGAAGAAAAAGATATTGTTTACGAAATTTGAATTATGAAAACCTGATATATGAAAGAAAAGGCATAAAGACAATTAGATTATTAAATGAAGAAATTTCAATTCATTTTTTATATGTATATTAGCATTTATGCTTAATTTTAAAATTTTATTTTGACATAAATATAAGATCAATGAGCAGAACAATAAAATATAAAGACAATTTTTTTATTTGATATTTTGTAGATCCGCGCTTAGCTTTAATAACCACAAAAATTCGGCTAGGTATACTATCAACTAGTTTAAAAAATTGAACCGAAGGTATTTTTCCCAAACCTCTAAAATTGCGATTTTGTGTTCAGAAATTGCTGAGTATTTTCGACCTCCTTCATAAACTTTTGCAACAATCAATCCGCACAAATTTTCTATAGGATTGAAGACTGAAGAGCACTCTGGGTGGTCAAAAAGTTTTATTTTTTGTTCAAGTAAATACTTCTTTGTTATTGATGCATTGTGTATAACAGCATTATCTCGCTGAAAAATCATTTTCTACTAGAGATAAATTATTTAGCATCTTCACGTAATCTGCTGCTTTTTGTCGAGCACTGACAAATGGTAGTTTAATTTTTCCTGAAGACGAGAAAGCCAACCCCATCAGATCAAAAGAGATCTTCCTTTACTCTGCTTTCTTGAGTAATTCTCTTCTGGAGAATATTTTGCGCGCCAGTACTGTCTAAAGCCCCCTGAACTGTCTAAATTGAATTTCTTTTCGTCTGAGAAAACAACTTTTCGCGTTTCTTTGGCACTCATGGTTTGATATTAACGAGCATATTCCAGTCGTTTCTCTTTAACCTTGGACGATGAATTCTTTTCTCATGCTTAATTTTTTTCGTTGTTTAAATGCCATCAAATTGTTCTAACACTGCAAGAAGGATCCACAAGAAATTTCATTTTTTTTTATGTTGACGAAGTTTTCTTTTTAACTTCGCGAACAATTTTTCACTTGAATTATGGTGATAATTTTTCTGTCCAGCCAGTCGGTTTTCTAGTTCCATACTTATTTAGACTTTTCAAGAAATTGCAGGTAACGGTTTTACAGCTTCCTAAGGCCTTCAAAATTTCTCTCTAAGATTTTCCGACTATTTTCAGAACTTTAATCTCGCCTGTCTCAAATTCAGATAATTTACTTCCTTTAGCCATTAATGTTTTTAGTATTTTCACTATTACAGTTTTTATAGCTTTTATATTACGTAGACTATATAATAAATTTTTCAATTAAATTAAGTCCTTTTTTCTTTAGTTTTATTTGTGGACATATATATATATGTCAAAAATAAAATTTTAAAATGTAGCATAAATGCTAACATACATATAAAAATGAATTGAAATTTCTTTTTATTTATTATTTTAAAGTTAAATGTCTCTTATCTTTCATAATTTAAGAATTGTAAACAATATCTTTTTCTTCATTTTTGAGAGTGGACTTATATCTTTGTCCAGAGGTATATATATATATATATATATATACACACACACACACACACACACACACATATATATATATATATATATATATATATATATATATATATATATATATATATATATATTTCTGTGCGTGTTTCTGTGTGTATGATCAATATATATATATATATATATATATATATATATATATATATATATACGTATGTGTGTGTATATGCGTGTGTGTATACACACACTCAAAACCAACCAACCACCCACCCACATATATATACAGAGAGAGAGAGAGAGAGAGAGAAAGAGAGAGAGAGAGAGACTCACACACACACACACACACACACACATAAAGATAAACGAAAGTGATAAGACAAATATTTCTTTTGTGTTATGATTTTTTTTAATTGTAATCAGCTCTTTTCAGCCTTAGGTCATCATCAAGAGAAAACATTTTGTGAAAAAATGTTTTTAGAAATAAAAAAATGATTTTGAAAATAATTTATATGCTATAAGAGATGCGATGAAAAAGGAAATGGTGTCATAACATATCTATACAAAGGCGCCTCTGGTGGTGTAATGGTTAGCAAGCTCGGCTAGCAAACCTACACGAGTGAGTTCGAGTCTCATTGGGCGCCCCTTTCATATGGCCTTGTGCCACATCTAAGCAAAAAGCTGAGTAAATTTCCATAACATATCTATACGTTCAATGAAACATTTGAAGTTTCACCCTTAGAACAGTTTGCTCCCACAATGCACACACACACACACACACACACACACATATATATATATATATATATATATATAATCAAGTTTGACCAGGGTATTTTGAAACTGAAAACGTTAGAATTAAAAGATTTTTAAAAAGTCTAATGCACATCTGAGCAATTTATATGTTAAAGTAATGACATTTCGAAGTCCGAAAGAAGTCTAGACGAATTAATACCAATTTGAAAACATTATAAAACCAGTCTTGATGCATTTAGAACAACAGTCTTGGGTGAAACACGGGATAGTCTAAGCGCCTACTATACTCACCAGACCTCGCTACATGCGTCATTTTCTTGTATATCCAAGATAAGATTTAAAGACGCATACATATATATATATATGTGTGTGTGTGTGTGTGTGTGTCTATTCTGATTTATTTTATCCATAAGATCTGAAGAAAACCTGTTAAATTTTTTTTCGTGTTTTTTGATTTTATCAAAAACACATAACAGGATGGAAATAAATTTATAATCCTAATGTGGCCGGTTTGTGTTTTTTCTTAATGAAATTATTGCTCTGTAATGTCTGTTACATTGAGCTCTTTACCAGGAAAATTTAAATGTTCACTTTTGAATAGTTTTCTTGTCCTGATGGAATTACTCCCAACTCCGGTTTAACTGGACCAAATAATACTTATATATATATATATATATATATATATATATATATATATATATTAATATATATTAGTCAGCTTGGAGGATCAAGTACTTGAATTAATTCCCACCAGTTCAGACAAGTTGATTTTGTTTAATGCTAATTTTAAGACAGGAAACCTTCCCTCTAAAATATTAGTGCAGTAACTCTTTTTCCATCTGTGCAAGACTATGTTTGATTCATTCTTTTGTTTAATGACATTTCAACCTCAGTGGGTTATTTGATGTCAAAGCCATCCATGCGGAAGAACAGTTGTTTTACTATTTAACCCAAACCTGGGTGGTGAGGATTAGGGAGTTCCTATCTTTCACAAGAAACTAAATTTAATTGCGCGGCTGGAGTTTAAGCACGCTTACTACGAAGTCTTAGTCTAGCTCGTTAATCATAACGCCACAGGGAATCCCCCTGTGAATGACTATAACGATAGATAGATCTCATTTACGTTGCTATGAATTCTCATAAAATCTCACGATATAGTTACAAATTATAGTTGTACATTCTGAAGAAAAACACTGTTTTGCTCTAAAACAATGCAATCTCCGATTAAGAGTAAAAAATCATTAAATTTGATAACTGCGAGGTGCATGCGATAGGTTTCCAGACTTTTTTCGTTTGGGCACTTTTATTGATAGTACACACATGAAACTCTAGTCCCCTTCGAAGGAATCTCCCCCGGCTGCAATGCACTTGTTCTACCGTTCCAACAACTTCTGGAAGGGTCCATGGAAGTCCTCTTGTATGGGCGTGTCCATGATCTTCGTCACAGCCTCTTTCATCTTCTCAATTGTCTCATAACGACAGCCTCTGAGCTTAAGGAATAACCAAAAGTCACAGGGACTACAGGGAGGATGAGGAACTGTCTTGATGCCCATCTTGGTCAAATAGTTTGTGACAAGGATGGAGTTGTGGACTGGTGTATTGTCCTGGTGAAAATGCCACTGACCCAATTTGAAGAGTGCTGGCCTCTTCCGACGGAATCTATTCCTGAACTCCCTTAAAACCTTAACATAGTAACTCTAACCCTAACCCTAACCCTTTGGCTAATCAACTCTGGTGTATTGTTTTCCTTACTCCTCCCACACCTCTTATCATCCCTCACAGACTCCCTGCCTTCCTTGAATCTCTTATGCCACGCAAAGACTGATGCTCGATTCATGCAAGATGGTCGAAAAGCAGTCTGAAGCATTCCATACGTTTCTGTGGTATTTTTTCCAAGTTTAAAACACAATTTTATTGCATATAGTTCTTCTAAAGTGTCAGATTGCATTTTTGAAATTCACCAGCTGTGACAACCAGGCTTTAGTAGGGTGTATTCCAATTCCTGTTGTAGCCGTTCATTTGAATCTGAAATCATAAAAATTGGTCAGTCATCCCATAATATGTATAGCAATAAGATGCTGAATTTTTAAGAGTCTAAGACAATTTTAAATGCCCATACGAAAAAAGTCTGGAAACTTATTGTATGCAAATCGTATTTCCCCCCCCCCAACAAAAAATGGGAAAACAGATAAGCGAATGCTAAATTTGATACACTTTCTAATGGATTTGAATTTAAATATCATCAGAAAATAAATGTTTATCTCCAGTGTTGTCCGGTTTTTTGTGGAATGTAATGATTTGTTAAAGTTTTCTTGATTTGACTCAAGGTAAAAAATATGGAGCACCTATAAATTGTAGATCGTTAGAAAAAAGAGAAAAGAAAACATATAAGCTAAATAGTGTTCCAGCTTATTTACCATGCACTTGAATTACGGTCCATTCTTGCTATAAGCAACAATTCCCGTCATGTTACCGAAGTTAAGAAACCTTGAGTCAGTTCAGTCCTTAGATGGTTGATAAGATTTTGTAAGCAACCTTAAACCCGTGAAACAGTTTAAAGAAAACCTATGAAATAAAAATGGTAGAGTTGAATAAGCTAGTAATAATTTTTTTACAAGGAAATAAAAGTTGTACTTCGTTCAAAACAACTTATTTTTGCTTAAGCTCTTGATTTTTTTTTTCAATGAAACCGTATGAAAAATCTGTACGTCGTAAAAAAGATTGGATATGTCGAAAAACAAATCCAAATAGAAATGGTTGTTTAAGTAAGATGATCAAGGGAAGTAATCTTTAATTCATCTTCCTTTTTATTTTCTGGTTTTAAATAACTTGAAAATTGGTAAATTAAAAAAAAATTGTTTCATTTTGTTTTTTATCTATTTTGTTTTTGTTTGTTTGTTTTGTTTTTTTTATAACAATTTTTTTAATGATGACAATTTTTTTAATAGTGACATTTTTTTAATCTTTTAAATTTTGCTAATAAAAATTAAACATTGAGACTGAATTTAAAAAAAAAACAAGAGGAAAATTTTTGAATTTCAACCTCAAATTAAGCGTATGAAGTCATCTGATGAGACGAAAAGTATAATGATATTCTTCGCCGAAATAAATTTATGGCATTTTAACCAGGTTTGAGTTTTCTTCTAATTGCATATATATATATATATATATATATATATATATATATATATATATATATATATTGTGAAATAGGATGGATATCGAGCAAAAAGTCAAATCGAATCTTCAGTACTCTCTTCAGTATTCTTGCAGACTTCATCATAGATATTTTCTGAATTGTCTTAGTTCTTTCGATGATGTCCATTTCTTCTGGTCTTCCAGTGCATTAATGATTATGACCTTCGAATCAATTTTTCACTATTTTTAGAGTTCTCAGAAAAGAGCCTGATATTTTGCTGATTTCTTTTTTGAGGGGTGGCGGAGAAGATGTCCACACTCCTTTAATTTCAGAGGATCCTTTTCAATCTTTAAATCTTTTTCGAGTCGTTTGCGGACATTCATTCTGAGAAAGAGACAATTCGTACGCCATTACTTAGCGCGATCATCTCTTTGCTCAACTCAAAAATCTGCTCTGGAACAACACTTTAAAAAAATTATTAATATTAAATAGGAGCACACTAAAAACATATTTATGTATATATCTTCGCTTAACAAACATTTGAGCATGTATAAAAGCTTAGAAAGACCTATAAACCAATCCGTAGAAACATACTCAATTTATATCTTTAGGGTGTGGAATTCTATTTCGGCAGGTTGACTCACTCTCTCTAACTATACAGTTGAATAACTGACAAGGTGCCTGCTGTAAATCATTCTTTGTTGTTTTGTTTGGAGTGGGGTTTAATAGCATAGCAACTTTCGTGGGTTATTCAATGTCAAAGCCTTACTTGCAAAAGAACAACAGTGGTACTATTTAACCCATACCTACGTACGGATAAGAGGGTTCATACCTTTTTCGAATGGTATTTGTCCGAAAGTTAACGTAATAGCCTGACTGGAGTTCGAACTCTCTGACTTAGAGACCGCAGTCTAGCACTTAAGCCACTGGGCCATTGTAGATCATTTATCTCGAGAACCCTTTTAGCTAGACCATTACTAATATTGCTAGTTCGATTCTTACAGTGTACAACAGCCCAAACAAAATTCATTAAATATTTATTGGTTATATAGTTAACTACCAAGTTTCGCAAATCATTGCTAGTGATTTTAGACTAAAGCAGGTGACCCCTCTGTCATTTTCAACCGAGAAAAAATAAATATATTAATTACTGCCATAGGGTATTAGTAAACAATACACACACACATATATATATATATATATATATATATATATATATATATGTGTGTGTGTGTGTGTGTGTGTGTGTGTGTGTGTGTGTGTGTGTGTGAGAGAGATGAATATTTTGGCTAATGATATCCGATAACATCGTTAAGAAATATGACTGTCGAAAACTGAAACCAGGTTTTTGCTAATTACAATTTATTCGTATAACACGTTTTGCTTTTCCAAGATTCATCAAGATACGACGTTTTATTTTTTTTAGAATTATGACTATAAAGTTATTGCCACAATCATTATATATGTGCATAGACTGTAAGAGTTAACGTTAAATGAAAACTTTAATTCTATTACCCTGTTGGTGTGGCTTAAAATAAGTTGACTGCATCCCCAAAAAGTGTGTCGTGGGTTTGTCACTAAACTACATTCGAAGGTGAGGCCCCATTTGTGGAGACCTGAGGTATGTAGAGTACTTATTCATTGCTATTACTTGCTACCCACTCTAACCTGAAGAGTTAATATTAGTTTGAGTCTGATCAATAAGTCAAATAGATCTGATTGAAAATCAGTCGTATTTGATTGGTGGTGTCCTCATGGTGTAATGGTTTAAGCGATGGACTGCCAAATTTTAGGTTTGGTTTGGTTTCTTTGTTTAATGGCATATCAACTCTTTTTAGGTTATTTAATGCCAAAGCCATTCTCCTAGAACAGTATGTTGTACTATTCAACCCATAGCTGGGAGGATAAGGGGGCTCATACCTTTCCCAAGGGTATTTGCCCGAAAGTGAACGTAATAGCTCGACTGGAGTACGAACTCGCGTACTAAGATTCCGCAGTCCATCGCTTTAACCATTACACTACGAGGACACCCCCAACCAAATTTTAGTAAGCTAGTTCGAATCCGGTCACGCTATTACATTCACTTTCGGGCAAATACCCTTGGGAAAGGTATGAACCCCCTTATCCTCCCAGTTATCGTTTGAATAGTACCACTACTGTTATTCTAGGAGAATGGCTTTGGCATTAAATAACCTACAAAGGTTGATATGTTATTAAACAAAGAAACCTAACCTAAACTTAACCGTATTTGATAAGACCGAGTGCAAAAGAGAAAAAAAACACTCGAGAAAAGACTACACAGAAAATGTAAATATGAATCTACAAACGCGATTCCCAAACCTCTTGACGGATTGACATACTGTTAAAAGGAATAAGTCATTTGATTTACTTTAAGTTACAAATAGGTCGGGCGCAAAAAATATAATGGTAAGTATATAGTAAGTATATATGCAAATATAATCGCATTAATATTCATAAAGATGTACAGGCTACATTAATCCATAATATTTTTGCATGACATCATATCAATGAAATATGTCGTCTGCTACTTGGCTACAATCACTGCTTTTACTACTTGCATCATTTTTTATGTATGACCTTGAATCATAGTCTGATTTAATGTTAAAATAATATAACTGGTGACAAATAATTTCTTGGATAATATCTGGTCAGCTGCTTCGGGGTAAGAGATAAGTATTTACATATGTGAGATATGTATTCAGCTGTTTCTGTATAAATAGGCTCCACGCAAGTTATATCAGCAGCAGCTCAAAAGTAGATATGTTTATCCTCAAACTAACTAAACCTTTTTATAGTAAGAGTATAAAAAAAGATGAAAGGAGTTATGATGGTTTTATATGTATTTAGCCACCCCACTCTGCACCAGCAGGATGTGACACAAGGTCAAGTTTAACTGGTTTCGATTCAGAGTTTTCCTTCTAGACCAGTTGCCATACCAAGGTTAAAGTGAATAGTCTGCCCAACTATTTGACCAAAGTTAGAGAGAGAATAGTTGGATTCATATTTTTCCCAAGGGAATTAGCGCAATATGAAATGCAAACAGCCTCGTCCTCGTTATGCTATTTCCTTCGACGATAACCATTACACCACGAGTCCCTCCTTTATAATGGTTCGTGAGTCTACATTTTAAAATGCGTATCACAATTTTTTTCTATTTTAAAACATTTTTCGAACGTATGGATTTACCCAACCTCTCTACTAAGGAGCAAGATGTGACACTAGATCATTCTTTAAGTGGAGTGAAGCGGTTTTAAATTCAAAGTTTTCCTTCTCCCTGGCTGGTTGCCATACAAAATCTTAGAAACCAAATTTGCCCCAATATTCACCCATATCTGGAGGGAAAAGAAATAGATTAATGCATTTCCCAGGAGTATTAGAACGAAGTAAACCGCAAACAGCCGCTTACGGGATTTGAACTCGAGTTGACAATTCCATTTCATTCGACATTAAACGTCATGCTAAGAGTGCCTCCAAAATTTTGCCATATTTTCAAAGTTTTCTGGAGATGCAAAAATGTTTTAAGCTTATATTTACAAAACCTCCTCGACCACAAGCAGGATGTGACACAAGGTCAAATTTTAAGCAGAGTACTGTTGGTGTTAATTCAGAGTTTTCTTTTTCCTTGACTGGTTGCCTAACCAAGGCTAAAGAAGCCAGTCTGTCTATTTACATTTTGCTTGAGATATAATAAATGAATGGATACCAATCCCACTGAATTGAAACGCAAACAGAATCGTCCAGGATTTGAATTCGGGTTACCAATTCCATTTCCTTTTGAAAAGCCAACACGATTAACAAACTTACAACCGTAGGTGATCTAAAAAATTACTTTTTGTAAGCCTTAGCAAAAAAAAAGTACTTTTAATACTTTTTATACACTCTCTAGCCTTTTGCCAGACTATATGATGCCCTTATACGTAATGTTCTTAAAATACAGAAAAACATATGCAAACACACTTACTCGCTCCTGGCATGTTAGGCGGGGCTATTAATCGCTCTGGTTGCCATAGGTAACCAGAACAAACAAAAAATGAACAAAAACAATCCAATATGTTCCCAGCGAGTGGGTAAGATGGAGAAAAGAATAGTTAACATTAGTTCCTTCTTCAAAAGTGCCTGTAGGCGGAGACGAAGAAAAAGTCCACGATAAAATAAAAAAAAAAGAAGAAAAAATAAATATAATGAAATAGACGCAATTATATTGTCTACTGAATTTACGCAACAAAAAGCACGCCCACGCAAACATATATATATATATATATATATATATAGATATATATTGACTGTGCTAGGACTGGCATTGTTGTGGAACACTCAGTAGGAATCGAACTCATTACTGTAGTGATGACTTTATAAACTACTTTATATCACAGATGTTGTGAATATGAGATTATGCAGGGAGGAGTAGAAGTAATAGGTTTCTTTATTTAATGGCATATCAACCTTCGTGAGTTATTTAATACCAAAGTCATCCTAGCAGGACAGTAGAGGTACTATTAACCCGTCGCTGGCGGATTCATGCCTTTCCCAAGTGTATTAGTCCGAAAGTGAACGTTAGAAAGTGACTGGAGTTAATACGATGTCATAGTCAACGTTTAGTACATTAGACATTACGCCATGAGGTCTTCCCTCGGGAGTAATAGAGATGTCACTAATATAACAGAATTATAAGAAATACTTAATTTGATTTTGGTAACCTTGTCGGGTGTAATGTTTTGTTCTCTAGACAATCAAACAATTGTTAGCGATTTTGATTCTGACTCGGTTCACACGACTATTGTTTGATTTGATTTGATTTGATTTATTTGTTTAACTGTATATCAACCCTCTACAGATTATTTAATGTAGGAATGTTTTTCTTTGTAAATATTTGTTACAACTATTATTCAGTGTTCGATTGCATTTCTTTAATTCGTCTCTTTATTTACATATAATCTTTTCTTTGCACAGTTATATCAAGCATTCCGATCTAAGACAAGTAATTTGCACACTATTGTATAGTTTCATACGTTTCTAAGATTAATAATCAACACATAATTATAGGGTTTCAAGTAACTATTCCTTGTTAATATTCATTCGTTTGCACAGTTATATGAACTCTGGCATTTCTATTCAATACAAATTTACAAACGGATCTATTATACCAATAGATGAGACACTGACAAAAACTACCACTCTGGGTTAAAGTGGACCAGCATTAATGACAAAGAAAGGATACTTCACTCTCTTCAGAGATCCATATCTGGAGTCTCACCGCCAGATGAAGTTTAGAATCATACTCAAGACACCTCTTTTGTTGGGGAATCTTATTCTTCTACATGGACACAGCGGATTCAAAGCCCTGTGGATAGTACTACTGATCTTGTACCTAACACAGGTTAATAAAGAATAATATTTAATGAAATTTTTTTTTAAAAAAACACTACAGCTAAGTTATAATAATGCAGAATTTCGGTGATTAACGTCACACAAGCAGCCCAAAACATTAATAAATTAAATATCTATACGCGTGGTGTAACAGTTAAGCTATTACTCGTGAGTTCGAATCTTACTGAGTCTACTACACGTCCGGCTTTCCGCCATAATTAACTCGGCTTAGTAAATAATTCTGTGTTGGTTAGGGTGGAGTTGAACTTAGTCAGGAATAAGAACGCACGATGAAGAAACTTTGTCGCATTAATAATTATTTCCGAAGGTTTTACAGGTAGAAGGTAGCTTTCTTCATCTTTTAGTTTTGCTTGAATACTGATCATATACTCTAGTATGAAAATTGCCACGAAATTAGCTATCAAATTAAAACCAGCCACACATACACCTTATCTATCTATCTATCTATCTATCTATCTATATATATATATATATATATATATATATATATATATATTATTCAGTACAGTTTTGATAGTAGATGTAATCTGTGCCTAGAGGAAAAAATACAAATAATGATATACCCAGACCCTGAAAAATTGTTAAATAAGAGATGTGAATTAATAGCTAGATATAGACATAGGAATAAATTTAAACTATAGACAAATTATCATAGATAATGCTTAAATAAAATAACATAGGATTAAATTGAGATCTAAGGTAAATGAATAAAAATAAAATAAGATAAAAAAATGAGAAGAAACCATGTGAAATGTATGTACTCGTCAATAGAGGGGTAACTGAATTAATAGGCACGAAAATAAAATTAAAGTTAAAAATTTTAATTTTAGATTTTGAATTAATTTAATGTAAGTATTACTGTATCCTTACGTAAAGTTATTAAAGAAAGTTGTACTTCCCTAAATTACTATTAAATCTGGAGTTTTATGTCGAAAAGTATTTAGAATTTAAAAAAAGATGAAATAAAAAAATCATTTTACTATAATTCCAAAAAAAAAAAAAGCCAGAAGTGGGATAAAAGAGGAGAAAACTCTTCACCCCTCTTCTATCCCCTCTCACCATCCTTTACTGTGTCTATTCTAAATTATTTTATCTCTAAGATCTGAAGAAGTCCTGTTAATTTTCTTTTTTTTGTGTGTGTGTGTTTTTGATCTATATCAAAAACCCATTACAGGATGGAAATAAATTTATAATCCGAATGTGACCGGTTTTTGTTTTTTCTTAAAGATATATATATATATATATATATATATATATATATATATATATATATATATATATATATATTGGCCATATAGTTGTGGATAGAAAAATAGCCAGAAGCATTACACCCAAGATTTAACAAAAACTGTTATCACTAATGCTAGAGAACTAAACCTAAATAATAACTTTTTCAAATTTAAACCTACAGTAGCAGGTCCATCTTACCTTAACAACAGACTCAGCAAACTAATAAATTTAACAAAAAATGAACATTGATTTTATGCAACTAATCCTGAATAATAACTTTTTTTCAAATTTGACTACATAAATTGCATCCAAACCCTAGGAACAACTATGGGAATGAAAATGTCACCAACGTAGGCCACCCTAAATTTTTACATACAAAGAGAAGAATCTATATAAAATCATTAGGAAAAGATGCAGCAACAATATAAAAACAGATATTGTCAAATTATAGAAAGTACAGCAAGATAACAGATTTATATTTTGAACATGCTCATGTGACAACATAAGTGATTTACATAACTTACTCCAAAGGCTACACCCTTAGATAAAATAAAATAAAGAGCGACCATTTTTAGACATCCACATTAAAAATCGAAATGGCCAAATTATCACAGATATTTACCCCAAACTCACAGATAACCAACAATATCTCCATTTCAAGAGCCATCACCCAAACAACTGTCTAAAATTCATCTCTTATACGTGGGATCTGCACTATAGTCACTAACAAAAACCTCTGACAAACCAGAGTAGAAGAATTACGCGCAACCCTCCACCAGATAGGATATCTGCTACACTAATAAGGGATTCGAATTAGCAGAAAAAATATTGTCGTATATTGAACCGCTGGACAAACAACAAAAACCTCGTAGATATATAAGAATATAATTTATATTTTTATTCTTCGACGGTGACGATTGTGTGTAGTAGGAATACAGTTTGAGAGAGTTCGCACATATCTTTCTTCTGTGGCGGGACCCTTTTGGTGAAGTAGTGCGACGGTCGGAGAATATACACGGGGAGCTGACAGGTCTGCTTGAGAGACCATTAGTCTCTCTACTTCGCTTGAGCGACCAGCGGATCGCTGCGTTCAGTCCAAAATTAAAGGCCTTGTATTGTCTTTTAAGTCCCGTGCGGAAATATGAACATCTTTTTCGCCTCACATATTTTCTATTTATGGCTGGTTATCGGAACTTATATACTTCCGGTTTTTTTTTATCTGGTAATTTGTTGATCTTATCTGCAAACGAAAATATCTGCCATTCGATCCACAGGCAATAAATTACCTTTTTCTCTTTCCTGTAAAACCACTTTGTTGATGTTATCTTGCGACCGCATTGAATCTGCTAAGTTCATCGTCGCCAGCTAAGCTAGTATATTACAATATCACAAGACAAACAATGAAGACACCGCCCCCAACCACCCCCCAAAACATAGCTGTGATCAACCTTTAGCATATGTCTCAACATACAGGGAAAAAACAGAGCTATTTGAAGAAATATCAAAGAGCTTTGATCAACTTAAAAATAATGACAGAATTTTAAAAAATACAAGACACAACAAAATTCATTGAAAGCAGACGAAAACAAAAATTAAAACACATACTGACCTTATCTAAATACACAACTCATGGAGTCTCCAAAGACAAAAATAAAACCAGTGCAGTATGCAATATAAACATAGAAAAAACATTTATGATAGAAATTTAAGATATGATTAAAAAAATGTTGTCTACATAATCAAATGCTCAAACTACAACGGGATTTAAATTACTTGCACACAAGCGCTGAACAACTGAGTCGCTTTACTTAAAAGCAACATTAAATGACCAGAAAATAGAAAGCTTTATGTATCAAAACGCCTTATGAATGCAGCAAGGGGAATTTAGAATAATGCCAATAAATCAAACTGATGACGATCCATTACTCCAAATAAAAGAAAAACCAACGTTAAACGGATCCTAACTATAAGCACTCACTCACCTCACGCACACACACAAGCAAACAAACAAACATATACTCGCAATCACACATTCTCTCTCACACACACAAACGCATATACATACACCGACTAACTTAAAACATTTATGTATATAGTCAACTACATTCTCACACACATTAAATCCACCATATGCTGTTACAAATACAAATTCGAATACAAATTTGTATATGTGTGTATGTGTGTATCAACGCATAGGAGTACATACCGATGTAAATGTTTGTATACTCACATCCACATAGACTCTATGCAAAAAGAATGGAAAACAGAGGCCATAAGCAAAACGACCAGAAATCAACCGAACACCTTTGGAAATGTGTGTGTAAGAGTGTATGTATATATGAGTTCGCATAAATATATAAGTGTGTGCGCACACACACACACACACACACACACACATTTACATAGAATACACTTATAAATACAAAAAAAAACTTTTAATAGACTAAAAGGAAAAATTGGGAAAAATCAAAGACGGTTATTAAAAGGATGACCGAAAGTCTTCTCGGACAATCAACTCCAATGAGACTTTCACAAACACAAAAGCAAAAATTTAACAAAATCTAAGCAACCTATTAGAACAATGTTTACTGTAAAATATATTTGAAACGCAAGCCAAATTCAAAATTCAAAATTCAAGCTCCGATCAAAGAGGACGAAAAGGTTTGAGATACGTGTAGAGCAGAAGTATATGAAATGATAATTATCATCAGGTCTTGCTGCTAGCATGGATTTCCCTGACTCTCTCTCTCTCTCTCTCTCTCTCTCGCCATGCGTCTCTATCATCTATCGCTTCCGGCTGGTCCTCTAGACTATGTCCTGTGTCTGTAAATAGTTCTTGTAAATAGGTCTTAGAGGACCTATTCGTTCGGCAATATTAACTTTTCTCTCGCTGGACCAACAACGATTTATATATATATATATATATATATATATATATATATATATTAGCCAAATTTGCTTAAAAACCTCGGAGCTTTCCTTTTTATGATCTTAATATGCTTTTCCGTAGCTTTCTTACAAGAATTTACTCTCAGTTCTCCCAAGTACATTCGATTATATCGACTGATCGTTTCTGGGGGACTTTTTGTTGGTATTGTTTGTTCTTCTTTTGTTTAGATGCGAAATTTATTTTAACTACAGCAGCTTCAATAATAATAAACCCTTCCTACAAAATATAAATTTTGCACCTAAACTGAATACAAACAAACAATACTTGCAAAAAAATATTAAAATAATATTTCTGAAGATTATCAGTCAAAATAATCGAAGGTGCTTGAGAGCAGAACCTACTACAACTTTTATATCAACTGGATCCTGATGTAAAGAAATTCGTAAGATTGCTTCAGAAAAAAAGTATAAAAAAGAAAGTTCCGTAGTCTTTTTATAAACTTGTTTAAACAATAACTTACAACCAAAATACACACACACACACATACACATATATATATATATATATATATATATATGCGTGCGTGCGTATATCTGTCTGTGAATGCATGTGTGTGTGTGTGTGTGCACTTATATGCAATAAACTTATTTTCAAACACACTCACACACTTGCACATAGACTTTCGTGAGTTACTAACTTTTTATTTTAGTTTTATTTCCAAATATGTTATTCACTTTCGTTCAACTCTGAAATTTAAAACATGTCAATGTTTTTATTTCATTCGGATAACTGAGTTCTACAACAATTTCTATCCATAATAAACATTTCTCCTAGCCAAAAATTTCTCATATAACAAGGAAGTTTATATCATGTCTTCGAATGAAGCATGTGCACTGACCATAAGTGCCAACGAACAAGACGCCTCCCAAGACCATTTTAAGCGGCAAAGTGGACCACACCTCAACCAATCATTTTTTTTTTTTTTGCGCCAGAAATTCTACAAAAATGTACTGAGAGAAAAGTTAGTTGGTTAGAGGGTAGACCACTTAATCAGCTGCGTAATCTGGCGCTATACTATCTTTGGTTTTAAAAAATATCTTGCAATGAATGTCTCTAACCAAAAAGTGCATTTCATTCAGCCGGGTGTATGTAATTAGTGTATTCAAAGCCACGCTGATGGTGATTAATAAAATTATAGAATTTACCAATCTTTGCTTAGTCTGGTACAAGGCCTCAGTTTGCTTCGTTACCTACTCTTCCAATGTGATCATCTCAGTATTAAGCTGGTCCATTGTTGTTTAACTTTGCTAACCATTTCGATAAAGTACTGAGAAAAATAGGTACATTGGAGAAGAGACCTAGAGAAACCGCGAATGAGAATGAAACTTGCGATATGGAAGACCAAAAATAATTTTTTTATTTAGAATATAATATCAAATTCAGGATTAAGTCTACGTATTTACCCAAGCCTCCAGCGACACACACAGGATGTTATACAAGGTTAATTTTTAAGCGGAGTACAGCTGGTGTGAATTTAGAGTTTTCACCTCCTAGACTGATTGCTTTACCAAAGATAAATAGCCTCGTCTTCCCTGCTATTTAACCACAGCTGGTAAGAGAGAGCAGATGTATTCATGCCTTTCTCAATAGCATTTGAGTGAAGCGAAGCGAAACGCAAACAGCCTCGTCCACTATTTGAACTCAGATTAATGATTCCATATCCTACGATGATAACTGTTACTCTCCCAAACGGCCAATCTTTTCTCAGCACAAATCTGTTTGTATTAAGTCAACACCTCGGGCAAGATGCAACACAAGTCTATTTTTTTAAACGGAGAACAGGTGGTTTGAATTCACAGTTTTCGTTCTCATAGAGCAGTTGCCGTGCCAAGGCTAAAGAGCCTAGTCTGCAGTACAATTTATTGATAGGGAGAGATTGATGCCTTTCCCATGGATATTAGCGCGAAGAGAAATGCGAAGAGAAATGCTGACAAGCTCATCCAGGATTTGAACTCGGGTTGTCGATTTTATTTCATTCGACAATAACTGTTAAACTAAGTGTGCCATTTTAGTTATGTCTAAATAAATTATTTTTGCATATCGGGTCGTTTTATTACGCAATAGAACATAGCAGTGAGTAAATTGATACCGAGGTAAGACTAGCAGGTAAACTACAAAAACTATATAAGTCAAATAAAACAGGAAACCGGGTGTCCTCGTGGTATAATGGTTAAAGCGATGGACTGCGGAATCGTAGTAAGCGAGTTCGTACTCCAGTTGCGCTATTACATTCACAAATACCCTTGGGAAAGGTATGAACCCCCTTATCCTCCCAGCTATGGGTTAAATAGTACCATTACTGTTCTTCTAGGAGAATGGCTTTGGAATTAAATAACCTACAAAGATTATATGCCATTAAACAAAGAAACCAAACCAAAACAGGAAACGAAAGCTAAAAAAGCGTCTAAAACCAGTTAGACAACATAAAGTAAAAAATATCAGCTTTGTTATTTCTAAATCGGATGACCGTAAATATGCAACCTCGTTACAGTGACAAGGAAGTAATTAGGAGATCTGGTTGATTCGGCTGTGGATTAGTGTCTACACGAGATTATTACTCCATGGCACATGTATAATAGTAAAATTTTCAATGCTTAACGACATGAATGCTACTAAACAAAACCTTAGTGGCGCAGACTTTGCAATTTAACTGATCATTTTATCATATACATGGATATTTAACTGACTTCCCGCAAGAGTATTTACAACGTTCAGCTAGGTTTATCACACAAGGTCAGGATTATACGGTAACTAGTTAGAATAAGACTCCCAAACCAGAGTATACTTGCCTGGTCTGCTAACCATTATACTACAGATGTGCCTAATTCCCCTCGGGGCCAAGAATACACCAACTGCTTTCCCTGGCGAGGAATAAGATCTCTACTTCTCCAAAAATGCGTCTTGGGTATGACACTAAACTGCATCTGGCACTGAGGCTGGAGTTCCATAACTCTAGGGAGGTGTAGAATCACCCTTCTGTTGCTATTACCCTGCCCCAGAGCGGTAGTACTACGCTGGGTCAGAGAAATAATGACGAAAGGATGACTATACTTGAAACCATATAACTATGTACAAATGAATTATTATTATTATTATTATTATTATTAAGTTGGAAAAGTTACTTGAAACTATAAAACTGTATAAATTAATTGTATCAAGAATCGTTACCTGAATCCATTATTGTTGCCAAATGCGTTCGTTACGTGAAACATAAGAATTATTTTTAAAAAAAACAACATAAACTTGGGTATTAAACAATCAAACAATGTTGACATGCCGTCTACCCAACGAACTAATCCCTACGGGGTTATTATGCAACATATGGTTAATATAATGAACATTTAGGAAATTTTAAAAAATTGCCTGGCCTCCGTAACCTATGTCACGAAGTGATCTGACTATTCCAATTCTCTTCTTTGGCGCTACGATGGAGGTACTGTGTCAGAAAAAAGATCCACAAGACTAGGCCAAGATATAAACATAGATAAAAACTGATCCCAGACCGAAAGTATAGTTTGTGGGATATTCGACAAATATCATTATATCATTACTGTTAGCCTAAGTATGGTTTAAACGAACAAATAAAACACATGTAATTACTTTTTACGTTCCTTGATTTGGATTAATGTCTCTATCCATACACTTATTTAATCGACAACATTAAATAAAATGATGTTTTAAAAAATTGTCTTATCTACGAAGTATCAAGAGAAAAATAAAGATGCCTCTTTCTTTTTTATATCTTGAATTTTCATGTTTATTTTGCAATATTTTTATCTATATCAATAAAATGAGGTTATAGCCTCGGTTTGGTTTCTGTTTAATGCTCTATCAAAGCCATCCTTGTTGAAGAACTGGTGTTGAACTATCTGACCCATATCTGTCTTGAGATAAGGGGTGGGGTTCTCAAAAATATTATTTCGAAAGTGGACGTAATATTTCGACGGAAGTTTGAACTCGCACACTACGATTTCGCAGTCTAGCACGTTAGACACTACGCCACGGGAACTTCCACTGAAATGACAGAAAAAATGGTTTTCTGCAAATGTAGACCATTAACCATTGCTCAACAAGTATATCTAGAATAAAATATAACTTGATTAAACTTTGACGTATCAAATTACTATAAAATTATTTCTCGTTAAACGGGTGAGTGCAGCTCAGTTAGCTGGGGCTGTAGAATATGCCGACTGCTTCTCTGCAGAAGGGTTAGACCCTCCCCTAAAGAGTGTCCTAGATTTCAAATTAAACAATCTGATAGTGAGGCTCCTGTCCTGGAGCTTTGGGGAATGTGGAGTACGCTTTTATTATCATTACTCCCTGATCCACTCTGACCCGTAGGGGTAGCACCTGTTAGGGTGCCATCTATGTATCAAATAGAACTGATTAAATGTGTGCAGGCAAATGACTGATCTTAAATTGAATTGTTACTGTTTGATAGCAATACTTGAAACCATTTAACTATGTGCAAAAATCGAATTATTTGTGTCACACAGCAATACTCGAAATGATTTCACTGTGTGAAAACAAATGGTTAATATTAAACAAAACTATTAGTTTCAGATTGAAAAACTTGAAACCATTTAAGCACGATTTTTTAAAAATAAAATTACTTACAAACTATTCACTCACAAATCATAGATGTATAAGCCTTTAACTATGTGCAAACAAATGACAAATGTTGAATTAAATTGTTAGTATTACGTAGCAGCATTTGAAATCAGTTAACTGTATGCATACAAATGAGCCCTGACTCATTGAAAAATATGATTTTACAAACCATATATATTCAATATATGTATAAGCAGGATTTGGTATTAAATAATCAACAAGGGTTGATATGCTACAAAATCTTACCAACCAACCGGATGTGCGTTCAAATGATGCAGTGTGCTTATTTAATTCTGAGGTTCTTTTTTTGTTGTTGTTGTTGATTGTGTACTCGATTGAAATAATTCTTGGTAACCTTTAATCCTTCTTTTGCATTTCTAAGAATGCTTCTATGGTGCCAGTGGAAAAGCAAATTTGTATTGCCGCTTTGCTTTTATTAAATAATTTTCGCCTAATTTCAAACAACTTCACAGCATGGGAAACTAAATGCATTTAATGTTTTTGTGTGGTCCAAGTGGTGTCCGTTTTGTATTAATGAAAAAGAGCAGTCTTCGTCTGTATTGTATATGTCATACAGAGAGAAAAGCAGAGTAGGATATATATATATATATATATATATATATATATATATATATATATATATATATATATATATGTGTGTGTGTGTGTGTGTGTGTGTGTGTGTGTGTATGTATCTTTAAGGGGAGGTCATTTTTTCTTGCAAGAACTTTTATGCTCTAAGTGGCATGAAATCTACGCTTATAATTCAAGTTAAACTTTTAACGATCTTTTTTGTTGCTGTTTTGTTTATGGGGCGATACCATATGTTGCAGTTTGAATATTGTAAGGCGGTGACAAACCTGACTGTGATAAAAAAAAAAGTAGAAATAATGGAATGTCGTTTTCAAGACAAAAAATAAAGGAATCTAAACAGAAACTGAAAGATTCCAGCAAAATCAACACCTAATTATAATTAACAGTTTACAGGTATAAGTAAAAGGGATAAGTATAAAAAAAGAATTGTTTCTGAATTATGTCGCCCTGTCGGTTAGGGCTGTAGAATTCGCTGACTGAAACTCTGCAGAGTGGTAAGACCACCTCATAAATTATTTGTCGTGGCCTCCCACCAGAAAAGGTCAATGACCCGAAGGTCGATTATAGTGGGGATTTAGGGGAAGGGAAGGTCGGGCACGTACCGAGGCTCGAGCCCTGCTGATCTATGCTGGTCATCAGCCCACTTAGTACAATGTGGGCCTGATGAGCCCTAGCTGGTCTTGGACTCAAATCTGGGTCCAAGCACGTATGCCTGATTATAGCTTAAACTGAACAGCAAGATCCAGTGCTATACAAGTGGGACAAAGGTGTCAATGTTGCAGCTCGCCCACCCGAAGGTGGTTCAGCTGAAGCCCGGGACCTTTTGGCCTTGAATCTGCCAATGGTTTCGATACCCCAACTGGTGGGAATGCCAGACGGCCCAGCTGAGGCCAGGAAAGTATGTGAGACACCCTCATAATAAGTGTCCTGGGAGGTACACTAAATTATCTAATGGTGAGGCTCAGTCCAACCAAGTGAGATATGAAGGCGCATGGCGTAGTGGTAATCGTGTACGAAAATGTGACCTGAGTTCAAATCCTGGACGAGGTTGTTTCCGTTTCACTTCGTGCTAATATTCTTGGGAAAAGCATAAATCCATTTGTTCGCCTTCTCCAACCCGTGTGTTGAGAGTAGAATAGACTGGTTTCTTTAACATTGGTAATGCGACCAGTCTAGGATAAGGAAAACTCTAAATTCAAACCAGCAGTCCTCCGCTTAAAATTTGACCTTGTGTCACACCCTGTTCATGGCCGAGGGGGTTGGATGAATACATGACGCTACTCAGACATTCTACTCAGGCAACAGTATTTTGCAGTTGAAATAACTGTGACATACACTCAATTTGTTTAACCATCTATTTCTTTGTGTTGTACCAGGTCTCTCGTTTTTCAAGGAAAAAAAATATTTCACACTCAAATCTGATAAATATATGAGTGACGAATTCAATGTGAAAATTCCCCCGCACTTTCCGATTATTCGACGGTATTATGTTTTGTTTTTTTGTTTTTTTGTTGTTGTTTTTTGTTTACTAATTAATACATGTGATCCTAGCAATGTTCTGGATCGAAGGACGGCCATTTCGTTAACTGCCAAAGTTGTTGATAACGTTTCCGAATGTTTAATTTCTTAAAGTTGTGTAGATTTAAATTTGAATAATCATGACTCACGTTTGGTGAGGGTCTGATTAACCCATGCCGAGGCCCTTAGGTTTCGAGTTTTTTACATCCCTCTCCTCTTTTCACACTCTCTTTTTGTACAATTTTCTCTTAATGGGCCTCTTGGCTTCAGTATTTAGTTTACACACACACACACACACACACACACACACACACACACACACACACACACACACACATATATATATATATATATATATAAATTTCCTTATATTTTAATTCAATGCACTAATAAATTCATTGTCTATTTTTGACAATATTTTTGATTACTTTCATTAAGGTAAAATATTATGAGAAATGACAGGAATTGTATAACCTTCTAGTCTAAAAGTTTACGTTCGATGCACGATGGATGAAAACGTGCCATTGACTTAATGTGTTCGTCACTGAACCGACAGACTAGGGTTCAATCCTAGGTCGAGGCATACCAAAGACCAAAAAAGAATAGTACTTGATGTCGCCTTGCTAAACACTCAACCTTATAAGGTAAGGATAAAGTAAAGCAATGCATGGAATGGAGTAGCGCCCTACCCTACCCCTTGGTGTAGTACCTATTGAAAAGGGAGCCGTCGAGTCACCCTTGACAAAAGTCACCAACTTTACTTACACTCCCTTTAAATGCCTAAAATGTTGTAATTCCTTCTTATATGAAATTGGTTCGTTTTTAACTTTCAAAATGACCTCACTCTTTCTTCCTTTATTTGTCTTCCCTTCGAAAAGATTGACTTTTTATACTTTACATTCTAAATTTAAATTTCTTCATAGAATTCAAGTAGGTTTTTTGCTTAGACAAAAAATCACAATGATTTCAAGGGAGACAACTGAAAATTATTTCCGTTTAATTTTCTAGCTACTCAAAACCGTTAACATAAAGAAACATCTGTCACCCAAATATCAACAAAATAATTGGCTATAAACATGGTTTACTCGCTTTCAAAATTATGGCTTAGTTTCTGACTTAGATACGTCTTTTGCACTGAGTTTATTTGTCTACTTGTAAATTCCTTCATTAATACGAACATACATATCTTTTTGTTGTTTCTGTTATCAAATATCCATGAAGTAACATGTAGAAAAAATAAAGGGACATTTCCGGTTGGCTGTTTCTCAAAACATATAGGATTTGTTGTTGATAACTCCTCAAGCTCTCAAATTATCAAAAGTACCCGAAAGAGAAAATTGGCCAAGTTTAATTTCCTTTACATTCAAATTACTTATATATTCAATATCAACCCTTTAATCCAGCTAATTCCCGTATAAGAGGACACAAATAAAATAAAAAATCTCTATACAAGACTTTGATGTTTAAAAAAGTACAAGAACATTACAGTGTGATAAAAGAATTTTCTGAACAATTTTAATTGTATTTTTAAGATATATTTCCAAACAGTAGCGAAATTATTAGAAAGAAGAAAAAATTAAACATAGATTCTTCTATGTATCAAAGATAATAAAATCAAAAAAAGAAGTCGAGCACAAGGCTCTAATGCATGATAATAAGTAGTTATACTGTTTTAATTATTTGCATTATAAACTTAATAAAAAAAAATCAATACATAGACAAAAACGTTGTTAGCACCCCTGAAAAAAAATGTTTTACACAAGAGATACTGATCAGAGAAAAAAAAACTTTTCGTCTGCTACTGAAATAAATCTTTTCTTTTCTTAACTGAATACTGAATTCATATTTAAATTTTATAAACACAATATTACTCTGCATAACATATCATATGTTATATCATCACTTTGGAAAGCAAACTTAAAAAGTCAATTTTAGTGAATATTTTATCATATCATATTCTCAAATTCATATCATATTCATTATATTACTTCAGTTTATAGAAATAAGAATTTCAATAAGAAAAACCATTTCATCAAGTATGAAAAATATTTATGATTATTGGTCTTAGCCTCCCTCGGCTGATGATACAGCCAGCCTCATCGACAAGACATTTGTGTCCTTAAAATGTTTTTGGTTTTAAAATCATTTAAATACAAGTCGCACTGTTGAATCCTTATTTTAAACTTCCTGAACATTTCCTGATAAGGTTTAAAATTAAATGTTGAATGAAAAATTCTAGTTTGCGTATATGTGTGTATATTTGTACGAGAATATGTTCACACACACACACACACACACACACACACACACACACACACACACACACGCTCTTTTATATATATATATATATATATATATATATATATATATATATATATATATATATATATATATATTCAAGCAACTTTTGTAAAAGACGATGGAACACTGTTTATTATTTTTTATTTTATTTTTTCAAGTCTTATTGTTATTTTTCTTGTGTCGGGATCAAGATGGTAAAGGAATTGTCCCATATCTTCTGCCCAAAATAACTTGCTGCCTAAATATACACTCTTCGAAAAAAATATATATATTTTGGTAGGTTTGTGTGTGTGTGTGTGTGTGTGTGTGTGTGTGTGTGTGTGTGTGTGTGTGTGTGTTTTGTTTTTTTAGGTTATGATCCTGTTTAGTTTTGAAAGTCAACGACGTAAGAGTTACAGACGCAACACATTCTTGCCTTCGAGAAGAAATGTCCCTAATTTTGCCTTTTATACTATTCCTGCGTAAATCAAAAAATATGAGTGAGTTATTGATTTCAAAATCTAGCGATGAATGCAAAAGTTTTGGTGCATTCGGTTAAAGGACGTGACTTTTTAAAGTTCTTGTTTTCAGACGGCATTTTATTGATTTTCTTTTTCTTTTTATCAAGCATTATGCCATTCGAATGTCGATGGTCTACTATTCACAGGATGTATTCACTTATGTATGTGTGTGTGTATATGTATGTATGTATTTGCTCGTATGTGTCAGTGTCGAGACGTAAGTGCTCTAATTTCTATCCTAAGAAATCGAATTCCGGGACAAGAAAGTGTTAATAGGTGTTAATCATGGATTCAGAGGTTTGCATTTTTTTTCTTTTTTATTCTTGTGCGAAGATTTTGTTTTTCCAAATTTTATCCTTGCTTATTTGATTTTTTTCTTCTTGGCAACCGTCAAATTTCTTATCAAGTCTGTTATTCCAAGGAAAAAAAACAGGTATTATTTACACATCTTAAACGGATGTCAGACTTTCTTTAAGATACACACTTATATCTTGGACTACAAAATTATAATTTAGAAATTATGTAATGATGTTGTACTTGATGCAAAACGATTCCAATGTTTTCTAGTCCAATTGATTGGCCAAAATAAACATTTTAACTTTGATATTCCTATAAGTCAGTATTGCAGATCTTAGAAGTACGGGAATAGCCTCTGTATAAGGCTACGGTACAAATACAACTTTTTGAACAAAAACTAAAATTGTTTTTCTTAATTGATTGTATGGTTTTAACTGCTAATAAACCTGTTTATGGTTACTTATGTCGAGAAATTAGGTAATTTTTATTTAGTTCTTAAAAATCTTTGTTTTTTGCTGTTACATATCAAGTATACATATCTAACACAAATAATTTGCATAGTTATATGATATCAGGTATTCCTTGCTAATACAAATAATTCGCACTCAGTTATATGATTGTCCAGTCGGCTGGGGTTGTAGAATATACTGACTCTATCTCTACAGAGGGGTAAGACCCCTCCCAACAAGTATCCTGGATATGACATTAAACAATCAGATGGTGAGGCTCCAGTAATGCTGGAGCTTTGGGGAATGCGGAGTACTCCTGATAGGGTCCTAAAGATATATGGGTCAAATAGAACTGTTTGACATTTAAACTGAGTGCAAACAAATGACATGCTAAATTGAAATGTTAGAAATAGAACTGTTTGATCATTTAACTGTGTGTAAACAAATGACTGGTGTTTAATTGAATTGTTGGTGATACTTAGCTATACTTGGAACCATTTAACTTTGTTGATTTAAGCTAAATTGAATCGTTAGAAATAGAACTGTTTGATCATTTAAGTTTGTATCAACAAAATGTGTTTACAAATCATAAATTTAATATATATCTAAAAACAGAATTTGACATTAAATAATGGTTGATATGCGATAAAACAAAACAAAACCAAACTGTTACATTATATCAAATATCATATCTAATAAAAATAATTTGCACACAGTTATATGGTATCAAGTATTCCTTTCTAATACAAATAATTTGTACAGTTTTATGATATCTAATGTTCCTTTCTAATATAAATTCCGAAGTATTTATTGCATGATTTTGTAAATTAAAGTTTATTTTCTGTCAACGGGGCTTAGAATTCGCTGACAGTATCCCCTTTAGAGTGCTAAGAAACAAAAAATAAGGGATATCCAGGGTATGACACTAAATCTTAACCCTGAGGAGTATCTTTTCATTGCCATTACTCTCAGGTCAACTCTGATTTGGAGTGGCAGTACCTTTTAGTGTCTCATCTATGAGTTAAATAGTTCTGTTGAAAAATTATTTCTTTTAGATAGTTATATAATATCAAGTATTGCTATGTGGAAATTGTTTGAATGAAGAATGATTACTTAAATCATATTTGCTTTAAATGATAATCATCATTAGTTATTTGAAACCATATAATTGCTTTCAACTTATTAGTGTTACATAGAAATACTTGAAACCATATAACTGTTATTGAATAAACGATTATTACTAAATAGAAATAATGACTTTAAACCATATATATATAAATACTACTTAGGAATACTTTAAACTACACATCTGTATCCCAACTATTTTCATTAAATAGAAATAACTGGTTGCTGGTTGGTTGGTTGGGTTTTATGACATTAACTTTTGTAGGTTATTTAACGCCAAATCCATTTTTATACAAATAATCTGTACTATTAGAATCAATTCAGTTTAGCATGAGTACACAATTTAATTGTTAAAAACATTTCTATGTCAAGCGATTCAGTTTATTCAAACAGTTCTAATTCAACCAATTCAGTTTAGTATAAGTATACAGTTTGTTTACACACAGTTAAATGTCAAATCAGTTCTATATTAAACAATTCTGTTTAGCATAAGTACGCGATTTAAATGTAAGTACACAGTTTAATTTTCAAAAACATTTCTATTTCAAGCTATTCAGTTTAATCAAGCAGTTCTAATTCAAACAATTCAGTTTAGCATAAGTATGCAATTTAGCCCTATTTAACCCATAGATAGGGCCATATCGAGTGCTACCATTCTGGGCCATACTTGACCTTGAAGCAATGACAATGAACGGGGGCTCCGCATTCCCCAAAGCCCCAGTATCACTGGAACCTTACCATCAGATTGTTTAGCGTCATATCAGGACACTCGTTGGGGGAAGGGTCCTACCCCTCTGCAGAGGTACAGTCGGTTTATTCTACAGCCCCAGCCGACTGGGCAGGAAATAACTGGTATCATATAACTCAGTGCAAAAACTCTTAAGAAACAATATATATATAAAAGTATAAATAAATACAAACGTAAATGTACGCGATTCCCTTACCTTTTTGTATAAAATAACTGTAAACAGATTCACATGCTGCTAAAATCAATTAATCAATTATTTGATATCCTACAACTAAATTCTTTGTATTAGACAAGAATACAACTTCCCAAAAGATGCGAATTAAAATGCACAATGAACGCGATTCCCTAACCTTCTGGCATATAATAATCATAGATATGTTGACATGCTGTTAAACTCAATCAATCCACTAATCGATCAATCAATCTTTCTCTTTTCAACTTTCAAATCATTTTTCATTTTTCTTTGTTTTTAACCAACTATTCCATTTTATTACCGGGACATTGGCCCAGCGGTTAGAGTGTTCGCCAATGGCCCGGGAGACCTGGGTTCAATCCCAGGTCGAGTCATACCAAAGACTTTAAAAATGGAACTTGATACCACCTTGCTTAACACTCAGCATTATAAGGTACGGTTCAAGGGTAAAGTGGAGCAATCCAGGGAATGGAGTAGCGCCCTCCCCTACACCTTGGTGTTGTAGCTATCGAAAAGGGAGCCTTCGGGTCACCCTCGACTATGGTCCCTAACTTTACTTACTATTCCATTACAATTGCATCTTTGCTGAAGCCACCTGTACAACAAATCCCGCTCTTTAATTACGCCCCTAACTGACAATGGTGCTGGCTGTCCAAATGCTGCCACCTGCTACCACACCACTGTAGTTGCTGTTGTTAATGGTGGTGTGGGTGGTCTGTATTTGTGCGTGTGGTTGCATATGCGTATATATATATATATATATATGTGTGTGTGTGTGTGTGTGTTGATGTGTTAATATATGCATACAGAAAAGAGACCATAAGTTCTGATTTTTGACGTGGTCATTCTTTGAATGAGTGGTCATTATCAGCTGTAGGTAAAAATGCACTTACTGATCCGAATTCGAACGCCATTTCTTGGATACGAAAAAAGGTTTATTTCTAAAAATTCATCCCAGGTCTACAGCTGTCGCGCACTGCATTCGTTATTTCCAATTAGGATTCAATCAGATGGTCATTAAAACCGATCCTAAAATCTAAAAGAAAAAAGTGCTCACCGAAGAGCACTTGTTTACATGCAAGTCTTGTCGACCACTGATAACGATTTCTTTAATCGATGGGTGCTCATAAATGTAGCCGTGTAATCCATCGAATTTCCTGCCTAAGATCATGCTTATTACTGTGAACAGCCGCTAGACCGTAATTTTATATTTCTCCGACTTAAAATACATTCACTGTCAAGGTTACGAAATGATTCTCGGGATAAAATAATCTAAAATAACAGGTGCTTCGCTCTGAGTGTCTGCGATATTCCAAAACATTTACAGAGGATAAATAAAATAGCACTCAGAGAGCACTATGTCTGTCTTTAAAATAAAGATTAATTTTCGACTGCTGTCTAGCTTTGATTGATTGATTGATTGATTTATTTTAAAGGCATGTCAACCCGCACAGGGATATTCTATAGCTAGAGGTTAGGGAATCGCATACAATTCGTTTTGGTTTTTCGTTTTTTGTGCAGTGGTTTCTTGCACAGTTATATTGTTTCAAGTATTCTTATCAAATACTAATAATTAATACATTGTTATATGGTTTAAAGTAACTATTCCTATTTGATAATGATCATTTACTTTCAAATGAACATATGGTTTCAAGTAAATAATAATGATAATAATCTGATAAATAATGTATTTTGCCGTTCCGGCTGACCACACGATAAAACTGAAAGAAAGCGAAAAGGAAAATAGGTACCAGGACCTTGCTAGAGAACTGAAAAACTATGGGACATAAGAGTAACGGCTATACTATTAGTAAATGATGTGTTCGATACGGTTACCAAAGGATTGGTAAAGAGTCTGGAGGACTCGGAAATAATAGAAAGGGTGGGGACCATCGAAATGACAGTATTATTAAGATATGTCTTAATACTGAGAAGAGTCCTGGAGACTTGAGGAAACTTGCTATCACTCAAACTCCAATGAGAAACCATCCACTAACGCTGGCGTGAAAAACGTTCAAAAGAATTGAATAATAATCGTAAGTAAATAATTGTAGCATCAAGTAACTATGCTTCATGCAAACAGTTTGTTTATGTGGTTAATGGTGTCAAGTAAAACTATCTAATGCACATAATTTTTGAACAGATATATTTGGTCCATAGATGGTGCCCTAACCGGTGCTACCACTTCGGATCAGGTTGGATCTACGAGTACTCCACACTTCACAGAGATTCAGTAATGGAGCCTCACCACCAGATTAATTTTAGTGTCAAACGTAGGACACCGCTAATTTTTTTTGGCGGGGGGGTCTTGCTATTCTCCAAGGGATATGGTCAGTGTATTCTCACCTGTCTTGCTTCATAGCGAAATGTCGTATATAATGTTTTTAAGACTACATGAGACCTCGACGGTAATGGGAAAAATATTTGTATAGTAAATTGAATGCTACTGAAAGTGGATCCAAGTTCTCTATTGGGACCTGTTCAAAACAAATTCCTTTTCTGGCATTTATTACAAATTTATGAAATTCTTCTTTTTAACGCGGGGGAGGTCCTCGTGGTGCAATGGTTAAAGCGATGAACTGCGGAATCGTAGTAAGCGAGTTCGAACTCCAGTCGTGAAATTACGTTTACTTTCGAACAAATACCCATTGGGAAAGGTATGAACCCCTTTATCCCGCCCGCTCTGGGTTAAATAGCTACCTCTACTGTTCTTCTAGAAGGGTGGCTTTGGCATTAAATAACCCATGAAGGTTTATATGCCATTAAACAAAAAAAAACAAACAAAAGTTTTAATAGGAGGAAAGTGGGTTTTACAGTATCGCTTATAGATAAACACACCCCTGCTGAGATCTGTATAAAAAGTTAATTGTCTTCTGGACCAAATATACAAGCATTGTATTATTTCTCGTGGAACATTATACAACTAAAACATTTGTTATACGAATTATATTTAAACAAACTTTATTCCAATGAAGTTCTACGACCAAAAAGGAATTTTTTACGCCTCTGTAACCCCACATAAAATTGCATAAATATATATGAGGTGTACTTATTTTTGGAGTGATACATATTCAATTCTTTTGTTACAGACTATTAATGTTGAAAATTTCGGTAATAAATAATTGCTAACAAGATCCGTTTTGATTATGCAATATCTTTATGAAAATGGTACTATCTTATTGTATCATGAGTTTAGAAGAAAATTAACTTTTTTATGAAACAATCGGTAAAACTTATTCATAAATGATACTCTCTCTCTCTCTCTCTCTCTCTCTCCCTCTCTCTCTCTCTCTTTCTCTCAATCGCTTTATCTACCTATCTATCTATCTCATCGAGAAAATACACCGATACCCCAAACAATGGAGACTGGTCGGGTCGAGAAAAAAAAAGAAATTATGCCAACATTAAGTGATGAAATAGCTTTTTCCGTGATGTAGTATGAATGTCTGATTACTTGGAAATAATAATTAATTAAATAATTTATAATTGTTTGGGTAGATACATTTCATCTCCCTTATAATAACTTCAGGGATCCCATGGTAATAATGTCACGTGACTTCTTTGGTAAGTAAGGATTTTCTACAGCACAAGGTAAGTACATTTCTCTTTTCTCACCTAAATAACAGTCAAATTCTCCACTCTCACTCCTCTCTCTCTCTCTCTCTATATATATATATATAATACCCAGAAATGTGTTACGCATACAATATATATATATATATATATATATATATATATATATATTTTAACGGAAGTGGGCTTAATGAGGAGGTAACTCGTCACCCCTCTTCTAGCTTTTTTTATCTAAAAGATCTGAAGAAGTCCTGTTAATCTTTTTTCGTGTTTTTGGAAATTTCAAAAATGCGTAACAGGATGGAAATAAATTTATAATCCTATGTGACCGGTTTTGTTGTTTTTCTTAAAAAATTTATTGCTCTGTATTATTGTTACATTGAGCTCTTTACCAGGAAAACTTTAAATATTCACTCATGAATTACTCCCAACTCCGGTTTAACTGGACCAAAGAATACAATATATATATATATATATATATATATATATATATATATATATATATATATATATATATATAAATTATCCAGTCAGTGTCCAAGGACAGTAGGTATAGATTATTCTTTACGTAGAATATATGAGGGTAATCATATAGATCTATGAGAGTGCTCAATGTATGGCTATTGTCAGTTCCCTATTTATTCTCTAGGGTATAACAAAATTCACATTCAGAGCGTATATAGTGCAATTAAATGGAGACTCAATCTCGGTTAAGCCGTCATAATAAATTTATTTCGGCGGAGAATGGGTAACACTTCTATGTAAACAGGATATTTCATTACTAAATGATTGATAAATCAAACAATGGGAGAATCTATTGTTATGATAATATGTGGCACTCAAAGTGAGCAAGCCTTACCATAAAAACAAAACTATTGTAATTGATATACTTCTACATTGAGTATATGTAAATATATGTAAAAATATTTTGATCATCTTTTTTATGGGTCGTAACTAGTTCAAAATGTTTCTTAAGTTAATGATCTGATTATTGTAGCCAGCTATTAATCACTTGATGGAGTACTTACTGGAGCACACTGGTTACCAAGGATGCCTTTCGATTTTGGTCACTAATGCAGTAAGTTCGATTCTCACTCTGTTCTTGAGGTGAAATAACCTCATTACGGGGATTCCATTTTCCCATCCTTATAACCTGTAGGCCACAAACACCTTCACATCTATAAATATTATTTTTTTGATTAATTTTGAATTCCTTCAAAAAAGTAAAAGTTTTAGATAATAATGGTCGACAAGATTTTTGGTGCCAAGAAACAAAACCGGTTTTTTAGCAAATTTGATGGTGCTGATTCCAAATATGCCATTAGTTATTACTGGTTAGCTCCCTTTTTTACTGTACTGTAATTGCTCAGTTTTAGAAAAAAAGATAAAATTTACGATCTTGGCTGGTCGCAAAATTTAGTTGATAAAGGTCGTAGAAACCTGTCAATTTTCAGGTATGCTGAGCAATTTATGTCAGCCACTTGAAGTAAACTATTTTTATTTTTAAAAAAAGTGTTTTGGAATCAAAAGATTTTAAATAGAAGTAACGATTTTTTTTAATTTATCGCCAAAATTCAAAGGAACTGATTAATTTTATCAGTAAAATGCTTAAGAAAACCGGATAATTAAGGTGACATAAAAAAATGAAATCCTAAAATCTACTGTTTTATATTCATAGATTTATCCCATCATTTTTTCCCCTTTACTACGGAAGGAAACCAAACACATTGAGAGTTTTTGTTTTCACAGTTGGAAAGAAACTCAAACTAAAGACATCCCAACTGAATGCACCTTTCCTATTGAACATAATGAACATTATGAAAATGGTTTCACCATAACATCAGGATGTTATATAATTGGAGAAGGATTTTTTTTTATGTTATCATTTTTCGTTTTGTATATCTTACCTTTCGGTTTAGTTAGGCTGAGAACCTTTCGGCTTAGTGCATGGGTTAGTTAGGTGCACACATTGAGTGCAGGTATTCACGCACGCGGGTCAGATGTGACAATCACAGATGTCACAATAAAAACCCCTGATAGTAAATGGGACCGGGGACGTGAATGGCGTCATGCCCGGAAGCGATATGCTGAGGCTTTTGAAATTTGAAAAAAAGAGGGACTTGAGATTCGACGCGAGAGGAAGGAAGTTGATTTTCCGGAGCTCGCTGAGGCCACACTAGTAGTTTGCAGCGGGGTGCCGCACGTGGTGAGGTCAGATGGAAAAGTCAGCATAGTAAGAAATTGTGTCTCTCTCTCCTCATGTCGAAAAACCTTAAACTCAAAAAGGTAATAAAAAGTTTCGTACCTGAACCAATTTCGCGTTTTTCGGATTCCTATATGCGTATTCATATCTTGGTCGTATTTTTGGATGTGGATATGCTACAAGGAGACTCATTAAGGATGATGAATTTGTTAATTCAATGAATGGAATTACGCGCTTGGACGTCATTTGTTGACGTGGGGAAAAACTTTTTAGCCAATCATCGGACCGAAAACTGCAAGGAGTTAGAGGGGAAAATGGTAAAAAGTCTATAGGACATAGGCGTTAGTATGAATATTAAGGTTCATTTTTTACATAGCCATCAAGATAAATTTCAAGATAATTGCGGTGATGTGAGGGATTAGGAAGGCGAACGATTCCATCAGGATATCAAAACATTGGAAGAGCGCTACCAGGGACTGTGGGACAAACGAATGATGGTTAACTACTGCTGGAGTATCCAAAGGCACTTAAATAACATTGAACATGACCGTCAATCAAGAAAGAGAAAATTTTTACCGGCGATCTTATGTTCACGAAGGTTTTATTTCTGCTATTTATTAAATGATTTGATGAAAATACGTGCTGGTCTTGGTATATTTAATCCTGTTATTTTTAAAGACTTAGGGTTTGATTTTTATTGCAAAAATAGTTTTTCTCCATAAGAAGACCAATATCTGTTGGTTTCAATACGAATTAGGTTTTTACGATTTCACTTTGAGAAATATTGCCATCGGTCAGTATCATATATACAAAAAACAAATGAAAAAGATGTTTTTTCTAAAAATGAAGCATTTCTGTACAACAAAAACTGCAGCTAACCAAGTAAAAATTAGGTCATTTTCAGATTCAGCGCCCTCAAATTAGCTAAAAGAGATGTTCGGTGCCTCGACACAATTTCAATATTTTGTTGTTGTTGTTGTTGTTGTTGTTGATCAGTGTCATTATTCCTGACAAATGGAGTGTTTTCATTTTCTTTTTTTTTTCAAAGCTGGGTACCTCAACTAGTTTGTTGTATATGGTACTAGAAACTAGCAGAGCCACCCAGTTTTGCTCGGAAAAAAGATATGAGACAAAATTTAATGAAATAATTTATATATATATTTTAGCACGATTTTTATGAAAATATTCATAACATAAATACGTAATACAATTGTTAAACATAAAGAAAAGTTATTAGATTCTGAAAGTCTCATAATAGTACATTATATTTCTTCTTCTTCGGTTTGATTTGATTTCTTTTTTTAATGGCATATCAACCTTTGTAGGTCATTTAATGCCAAATCCATCCTTGTAGAAAAACAGCAGTGATATTATTCAACTCATAGCTCGAGGGATAAGGGAGTTCTTACCTTTCCAAAAGTAAATGTAATAGCGTGACTGGAGTTTGAACTAGCATACTACGACTTCACAGTCCAGCACTTTAACCATTGCACCTTCTAAATACTGGATCGAGGTTTGATGTTCTGTCCAATACCACTACGTTACCAATGTAGCCTATTCTTGTTCTTTCATCATTGGTAAATATATAATGTCCTTTTTCACTGCTTATTTATAAATATCCAACATATAGCTGACTATGTGTTCTTGTTCATTTATATGCCGGGATGTGCTCTTGTTCATTTATAAAGTCAAAAAAGATTTTTGTACTTAATATCAGTCTCATACTATTTGACCACAAAAGGAATATTTTGCAATCTGATTAACTCCCAGGATCAAAAATGACCAAAGAGTTTAACCTCCAATAATATATGCTAAATTTTATAAATCAATATACTTCCAAAAATCAGTTCCGGAATTTTTTCATTTGGTTATCATTTCTGAAACTGACATACACACTCCCACAAAGGAACTTTGTCTTAGTAGTACGAATTGGACCTTTTCGTGACTCATCTGCAAAGAAAGTTTGGCTCTCTTAGTTGTAACGACTGAGCCAAGCCCAGAACACAACTTGCAGGTTCTATTTATTCAGAATGTATGCACAGATACGAAAGATATTAACTGCATGCGACAAGTGCAGTTTGCGACAGCTGCAGTGTTCTGGCGACCTTTTAAATTACTCTCCAATTAGTATCAAAATCTCTGGTAGCATCGATTGACTATGCAACTACCATCGAAATGTAAAATAAGTGTGCTGGGAGGGGGTCAAGTATAGACATTTTTAGCAACACAGATTTTATGAGACAGCAAGTGTAGCGAATATTGCTAACGTTGGTTGCTAAAAATCTGTTCGAAATACAACAGCGAGGAAGAATAAAAAAGCTCTTTTAAAACGAATGAAATTGGTTAAGGTTATTCTATAAACTTAGCTTAATCTGTTATCAGGCAATTGTTGTAAGTTACTCAGTACATTAGCGATCTGGTCTGCGAGATGAACGACTAAAAAACATTGCAATCATCATTATCATCAAGGCGTACCGACAGCACCGTTTGCTCTGTGTGTGTGTGTGTGTGTGTGTGTGTGTGTGTGTGTGTGTGTGTGTGTGTGTGTGACTCTCTCTCTCTCTCTCTCTCTCTCTCTCTCTCTCTCTGTATCGTTAATCGCGTTTCGTAAGATCTCTAGACAGTAGCCAGTGTCTGCACAGAATTTATGAATGAAATTTTCTGCTGGTCGGGCAACACTTGTGTGTCAATGGGTAAGAGTCTATATGAGAACGTCACTTACTTCTTACTTCTTCAGCAGTACTCAGCATGTCTTGCTCGTCTTACTTGGATGGTTTATGAGATGGGTGGTAAGTGACCGTACAGCTGCTGTATGTTAGGGTGCTGCTGCCAAAATTTGTTCAAAACTGAACGTAGCACCCTATTGTAGTTCTCGTCTAGCTTTTTCCCCATGCGTTTTGTTAAAAGTCCAAGTGGAACAGCTATACAATAGTACTGACATGACTGCAGCTTGGAAGAATTTATTTTATCAGACTGATCAGATTTCTATATAGCCGTTAATCTGTCAATAACAGTCCATGTCTTTCCAATGCATATGTTGACATTTCTTTCAGTAGATGAGATAACTAAACATCGCAATACATTAGACAATCTAAATGTTTACGAAGTTTATCTTTGTCTGATACAAAGTCACGGTAGAAAAGTACTTGCAGTTTAACTTGATCTACTCATTAACCATCACCTCATATGAGTCAGCCTTATGGAGAAGCATGTGGTGTAAAGATTATCGACGTAGAAAATGGACTCTGCGAATCAAGTTTAAATCCTGGAAGATACCATTGGCTGGTTTGGTTTAGTTTGGTTTCTTTGTTTAATGGCATATCAACATTTGTAGGTTATTTAATGCCAAAGCCATTCTGCTAGAAGAATAGTAGTGGTACTATTTAACCCATAGCTGGGAGGATAAGGGGGTTCCTACCTTTCCCAAGGGTATTTGCCCGAAAGTGAACGTAATAGCGCGACTGGAGTACGAACTTGCTTACTACGATTCCGCAGTCCATCGCTTCAACCATTACACCACGAGCACACACACCTCTATACTATTGGCGTTTCACTTCATTTTAAAGACATTGTGAAAAGCAACCATCCTTCTCTTCTCCCACGGAAAGTTCTTTGTAAATGATAGGATAGACTCGGCTTTTTAGCCTTGGTACGGTAACCCTCCTAGGGGAATGAAAGCTCCGAATTCAAACACCAGTACTCTTAAAAATGACTGGTAGGTAAATACACGCAGTATTCCCTCTGTACCATGCGTTTTACTGAAATAATTTGCAGATATAATATATGTCCTCAAATGTTTCCAGCGTTTATTTGTCTATTTATCAATTCAATCATTTTTTTCCTTTAATTAAAATTAGTTACTCTGATCAAATAGATCGGATATCATATGCTGTGTTTTGAAATGGGAAAAAATCAATAATGCATTAATCAAATGATAAACTAAGTAAATTGCTCATGAGATAACCAGGAAATGACACTGAAAAAAGCCCTGAAGAACGAAATGGGATCCCTATGAATAGCAGTACAAAACAATGTTATATGGTCTAGTTATGTCAAAACAAAAATTTGCAAGAAAATAGCAAGTGTAGGTTATATAGTGACAGAGACGAAACAGTTCATCACATAATAAGCGAATGCATCAAAAGGTATGATTAGGTGGGAAAGATGATCCACTGAGAAATTTGTCCAAACTGAAAAAATGGTATATGCAAAAAATAAAGTATTTCCTATAAAATGAAAAGCATAAAATTCTCTGATACGTTGAGATACAAATGCGTTCCCAAATCCAAGTCAAAAGACCAGACCTAATTTTCATTAACAAGAAGAAAAGAACATGCCATCAAGTGGATTTTTGCCATTTCAGCGGAGCATAACGAAAAGGAAAATGCAAGACATATATTTGGACTTTGTTAGAGTGCTGAAAAATTGTAGAATATGAGGGTGATACCAATTGTAGTTGGTGCACTTGGAACCGCCAACCAGAACCTGAGAAAATTACTGGGTGAACAAGAGATTAAAGGAAGAATCGAGACCATTCAGAGCATAGAACGGCTTAAATCGGCTAGGATGCTAAGATCAGTTTGGAAAATATGTATATGTATGCATACTAGCACCAAAACTGCAGTGAAAAACACCTGTAAGTGCTAGACCGAAAAGCTAATAATAATAGATCTTTCAATTCTTAGATGAAACATTGACATTGAATTTGATTTTCGGTTAGTAATTCTTTCGCGTTTATTTCCATTTCTTTTGACAGTCATTAAATCTGTCTTGCTTACCGACGGCCGTAGACTAGCAGTCTGAAAGGTGCGATAAAAAGCAACAGAAATTAAGATAAAAGAAATATGAATCGAAAAACTAATGATAATTGAATTTGGCATCTGTTCGTTATTAAAGTCATCTGTTCAAGCCAAAAGATGCCCTTTTTTCATTCATGAAACGTTCACAAGAAATTACTGTATTCGATATTCTGTTAATATCCCATAACTGAGACGAAACATTTTACGTAGTATATTCGTAATAATCTTAAATTGTGTACGCATTATTTTAGAAACGTTACAATGCTATTTTTTTTTTCAAGCTTTTAAAATTCCCCTTGAATAATTCCTCTAGGTATTGTGTTAATTGCATTAAAGATTGAAAAAATACTGCGTTCAATAGCTTTATGCATAGTCAATGAGTTTTGCATTTTAATACTGTTAACTGATGCAAGTTTTAGAATAGCGACTTTTTTTTTACACAGATTTTCATCTGGGCTAGGATAAAAGGTTTTTAAAAAAAACTGTTGGTGTTTAGCGTCACCAACTTTCAGTGTTTCCAAGTAAACAAAAAAAGGCTAACAAGAATTAGAGAACAGAAGACAGTATGACTAAGTCCATGCAGGAACCACGGCAGTACCGGAGACATGGTTGTCATTAGCAAAACTTCTGTCACCTGACATTGGCTCGCTAATTGTTGACATGCAAAATAAACACTAGCATACTTAAATACATAAACCTTTGTACACACAGACATACATCATATACATACAGACATTAGTACAGACATACACACATATATATAATATGAATGTATATATATATATATATATATATATATATATATATATATATATATATATATATATGGGGGGGGTTAAAATCTGAAATGTGTATGTGCATGTATGTGTATGTGCGTATATGTGAGTTTATATAAAAAAAAACATGCAAACACATACAAATGTATACACAGGAAACACATGCTTAAGCAGCAAATTTACATTTGTAAAAAATAAACAATTCACATACTTATCTATCCATAAGCGTTTGTACACACATACGTACATTATATATGCATAGATAAATACATACATATATATATATATATATATATACATACAGACATATATATATATATATATATATATATATATATATATATATATATATAATCTTGACGTTCATATTCGCATATGGATAAACCCTAAGCATTTAAACTGCACTTATATATATATATATATATATATATATATATATATATATATATATATATATATATATATATATATATGTATATATATATATATAAAGAGATTGTGAGGAGGGAAGTTGAGACTAGTGTGAAAAATAGATTAGACATGTTTTTTACAGACACAGACTATCATCCATTCATACGTGCACATATATAACTTTCTTGGTGTGTGTGAGGTGGAGTGAGACATGAAAGAAAGAAAGAAAGAAAGAAAGAAAGAAAGAAAGAAAGGGATACTCTCTAAAAAAGTGTCTAAAGCTGAAAGAATCCGTCAAACTAGAATCAACTAAAACGGGAAAACATTTATGGGAAAAGTTTTGCACTGACACACAAGAAAAAAGGATGAACCAAAATCCCTTGAAAACCTTTTACTTTACTTTAGCTGATATGCTATAACGCTATATAAAAATCTTCGAATAACCGTATATAGAATATAAGATGGTATCCTAACAAACCCGGAATTCGGATTTTGCGCTTGAATTCGATGTAATTGCATATTACGCTACTAGATATCACGAGTCGACCGAGCTAGCTACTGAGATTTTGTATGGCGAATTATAAATAGGTTGATTATACTATTTAATCTTTTTCCATCTTTCTTTCTCTCTCACTTCAATTTTTAAAATTCTCTTTTTTTTCTTTGTATTACTTTATTCTTTCCTCTCTCTCTCTCTCTCTCTCTCTCTCTCTCTCTCTCTCTCTCTCGTTTTCTATTCTTCCTTTCTAAGGTTTTCTTTCTTTTTCATGAGTAATCACTAAGCAGGCTGCATCGTTTGATCTCCCAGACCTTTCACTCTTTCTATAAGTGTCTTCTTCCCACTCTTTCTGTAACTATATCCCTTCTCCTCCTTTTCTATTACTTTTTTCTTTCTTACTTTTACATGAAAACTCTTTAGTTTCCTATCTTACTCTCTTTCTAGCTTCTTAAATTCTCCCCTCAATATAAGGTTATTATCCATCTCTCACTATAATTCTCATTCTTTCTTTCTTTCTTTCTGTATTTTGTTCTTCATTTGCTTTCTCTTTCTTTCTTTCTTTCTTTCTCAATTTAACTTCTTTTATGACTTTTTTAGCTTCTTTTTTTCATTACAAATCCCTTTCTTTCTTTCTTTCTTTCTTTCTTTGCAAATAAATAATTTAGCAGATTAACTTATTTTATCCTCTTTGCTGTTTACTTCCTCTTTAACAATAACTTTTTTCTCCCGGTGCAGGGAGTCATCGTAGCGTTGGGGCTAATTTACTGGACTGCGACATCGTAGTAAGCGAGTTCAAACTCCAGTCACGCAACTATGTTCACTTTCGTATAAATACTTTTTGGAAATATATGAACACCCTTATCCCTCCAACTGTGGATTAAATAGTACCACTACCATTCTTCTACAATGATGGATTTGGCATTATATAACCCACGAAGATTGATATGCCATTAAACAAAGAAAATTTTATCTCGTCTTTCACTATAATTTTGTTCCTTACTCTTTCTCTCTCACTTTCTCAGTCAATAAATATATTTCTTTCTTTCTTTCTTTCTTTCGTAAACAATCCTGTCATTTATGACAGAACCATATTCGTAAGAATATAGATTCTTACTTCCAAAATAATGCTCGGATAAGTATATTTTCCCTTAAAATTAGATTTGGGATTTTTGCGTTTAATATAGTGGCGTCAATCTCCCTCTGCTCGTCGCTCATATGCGACGCTTAGTCTTCGCGACTAGTGTCATAAAAGCGTCAGACTACTTAGATTCTTTCTTTTAGTGCAATGGGAAAGCGTTACTTATTTATTTATATATTCATTTCATTATTTTTATTATTATCGGTTTACTTTTTTTAGTACTACCTACCCCAAAATATTAACAAAATTGTAGAGAATGAACAGATACCACACTTTAATTCCAACATGAAGGCCAGACTGTCTAGTTATCTGTAATATGCATTAGGGGATTAGTCACTCAAGTTGGCTGGTTGTTTTGTTTGACAGCGTATCAACCCTTTTTGGGTCATTTAACGCCGAATTAAATTTCAAGCAATTCAGTTTAGCATAAGTACGCAGTTTAAAGGTTAAAACAGTCCTATTTCAACCTATTCAGTTCAACATGAGTACGTTGTTTAGTTCCATTTGACCCATTGATAGGACCCTATCAGGTGCTACCACTCCGGACCAGAGTGGACACGAGAGCAATGGCTATAAAGGAGTACTCCGCATTCCCCAAAGCTCCAGCATTACTGAAGCCTCGCCATCAGATTGCTTAGTGTCACATGCAGGACACTCGTAGGGAGATCCTTACCCCTATGCAGAGATGCAATCGGTGTATTCTGAAGACCTTACCGAGTTGACCTAGTCACTCAAGTGAATGATTTAAACTTTTCTGATTCCATAAAACTCACGTTGTAAGCAATGTTTCACTAAGCTCTATTCATGATTATCCCAAGCTAAAAGGTTACCATCTTTTAATTTTTCAGAGAAAACGAGAGTATTTTCTTAAAACGTTTAGTTTGTTATTAGTTAATCAGTCAACATCGCCTAACAACAACAACAAAAAAAAAGAAAAGATAATTCCTTGTTTTACCCGCTGTTTCCTTCTTTTTTCTCACTCCAAGTTGGGCGGTTGTGTGTCGTTTGGCAAGTAAAGATATTAGTTCTGTCACCTGCCATGTTAACAAGTTTGTCTCGAGGGAGATGGGGAGTAGCCTTC
This sequence comes from Sepioteuthis lessoniana, assembly GCA_963585895.1. Lineage (NCBI taxonomy): Eukaryota > Metazoa > Mollusca > Cephalopoda > Myopsida > Loliginidae > Sepioteuthis > Sepioteuthis lessoniana. Next base: position 83,625,306 of record OY757916.1, on the reverse strand, counting down.
TGTCAACAACCAGACAAGTGACATTGTTTGGCTTTTCGAGCATGTTTGTTCTGATTAAGTGGTTAGCTCTCTCACCGCCCATGATAGCAACTTGGTTGATTCCAAGATATTTCTTTCTTATAAAAACCAAATATTATAAACTCCCAACATGGGCCCTTCATTGTGAACGATTGGTTAGAAAGCTTATCTCGAAGAGTATTACTACTAAGCAGTGATTTCGGTTCTTACTGGGTGTCTCATTATTCTGACCTTGTGCCAAGCGAAACAAATGATCAAATCTTCACTTGGTCAGCATACTTAGGTCTTTAGTAAGAACTGTATATACTCAAGTAATGAACGATTTCGCGTAATAAATGACCATTAATTTTTTTGCCATAAAAGGTTTATTTATCACATAATACGTTTAATAAATGACCCCTAATTTTTTATGAATGCAAATTTTATCTATAGACTTAAATAAGTCGCTTACCACTATTTACTTTTTCTGGGTTTTTTTTTAAATTTTCCGTAGCATTTAGATTAAGGGTAACTTTTTTTTTGTTTTTTTTTATAGGTTTGTATATACATTGTATGAATAAATAATGATAATAGATATGATATCTTCAACACTTAACATTTTTTAGTAAAAAATATAAAATATATCAAAAACTATTTTAATTAAAAAATCATTTTAAATTTAAAAAAAATAAAAATAAGAAATTTTCTTTTAATACCATTCTTGCCGGAAGCAATATGAGAACACCCAAATAAAAAAATTTTGATTATTCATTTGATGAAGGTTTTAAGCTGAAATGAATTTATAAAGACACCAAGGAAGTGATTTTTTTCGTTTTGATTTTATATAAAAGTATTATATGTATATATATATATATATATATATATATAACAAAATAGTGATTTGCAGTGAAAACGAAAATGCAAATTTGCGTATTGATCTTACAAATTTGACCCTAATAAATATTTGCTCGGTATTATCGATTTTTAATTGTTTAGTTTTATTTCAATAGATATAGGCAAAAATATTGTCGATAAATTTGAAAAGAAATCCGTGGATAAAATGAAATGAATGCAATTTAATTCTTCACTGTTTAATTTAGCAATGAAATCTGGGAGTGACGGGAAGAGTTAGCGCCCAAGTTTTTCTATTCCTTTGATTATACCCCCTTTATTTCTAATAGTTTTGACGTAATAATCTAATTTTAAATGATATTAACTTCTATTTTTATAAGTAAGTAAAGTTGGCGACCACTTATAATGCTGAGTGTTAAGCAAGGAGGCATCAAGTACCATTTTTTGAGTCTTTGGTATGACTGGACCTGGAATTGAACCCAGGTCTCCCGGGCCATTGGCGAACACTCTAACCGCTAGACCAATGTCCGGTACTTCTATTTTTATAATAAAAACATATTAAATGAAATTATTTTAATAAATGTATTCTGTTTTTATTTAGTTTCATGAATCTTTGTAATTCAATGTAATATATTATTAGATTAAAATTTAGATATTTGGGCCAGCAGAGAGTGCACATTTTTGTTAGTAACAATAATAGAGCATAATGATCTTCGGGAGCAAATGATTTCATTTAAATACAAATATTTGATATCCAACATAATCTCTTTCTTTGTCAATGCAGTTAATTAATTAGTGAAATCAAAATTCAGCTACTGACGATGCGTCAGGTGACATACTTACTGATCATGCACCGTAAACTTATCAGAGGACTCCCTGTGGTGTAAGTGCTGAACTGAAGCCTCGAAGTAAGCTAGTTCAAACTCCAGTCGCACTTTCAGACTGACACCCTTGGGAAAGGTTTTTTTTTTAAACTTTCATTCCTCAGGTATGGGGTAAATAGTATCACTACTACTCTTGTACAATGATAGCTTTGGCATTAAATAACCGAGGACGGTTGAAATGCCATTAAACAAAGAAACCGAAACCAAATCGGAGACTTTTCTAAAAGACTTGCTTGGTCACCATTTCTCTATGCCAGGCGCACATACACAGACTCACACACACACACACACAGACACACACACACACACACACATATATATATATATACGTGATTTAAATTTAAAGCTAAAAGCGATTATAATCATTAAAATCTTTAGTGTTTATTGCATTAAAATATAAAGTAATAACACACACACACTCACACACACACACACATATATAAATATATATATATATATATATATATATATATATATATATATATAAGAGGGTCATTCACTAAATTAGGGGAATTTAAAAAAAAGATATTCTTTCTTTTGCGAATTTTCTTCCATAAATATAAACACTGCATTGTTTGGTAGAGGTTTATAGTAAAACTCACCTTAATCTCGCAAAAACATTTGCTCTTAGGCTATACAAAACGGCAGCAAATCAAGTACTGTGCACTAAGGCTCGAACAAACATTTGTCATCAAATTTTTGATCGCTGAAAAATACAAACCACGTGAAATTTACAGAAGATTGCGTGATGTGTATAGAAAAGCATGTTTTAGTCAAGAAATGTTTACAAATTGGCTAAACATCGGTTTTCCACTACGAGACTGAGTCTAGAAGATACTCAATGGAGTTGATACACACTGACTCTCTGGTAAGGAAAAACTTACGGGTGCAACAGTCAATAAAGAATGTCCTGCTGACAGATTTCTAGGACTTGAAAGGACGCATCGCTATTGATTTTCATGAAACATTTGCAGCTGTAAACAGTTCTTTCTATTTCCAACTCCAAATTCAGTTTATTTATTACATGTGGCATGACCCTTCTTGTATATATATATATATATATATATATATATATATATATATATATATATATACAAGTAAAGTAAGTAAAGTTGGCGACCGTGGTCACTCTTTTCGATAGCTACTATACCAAGGTGTAGGGAAGGGCGATACTCCTTTCCCTGGATTGCTCCACTTTACCTTAGACCCCTACCTAATAATGATGAGTCTTAAGCAAGGAGGAATCAAGTACCATTTTTGAGTCTTTGGTATGACTCGGCCTGGGATTGAACCTAGGCCATTGGCGAACACTCTAACCATTATGCCAAAGTCCGGTGCATATGAAGAGAGAAGAAAACAAGAAACAAAAGCGTGAATGCAATAGAGAAGGCGTTTTTTGATGTTTAAGAGAGAGAGAGAGGGAGAGAGAGAGAGAGAAATAGAGGGGGTCAGAGAGAGAGAGGGGGGAAGTTGAGAGAAAGAGTGTGAAGTATGTTCTTTAAGGACTGGGGATCGCTTTTTGTAGCTTTTTTTTACTATCAATATAGTGAATAGATTTATATTCCTTTTCCCCTCCCTCCCTTCTCATTCTCTCTTTCTCTTTCTCTCTCTCTCTCTCTCTCTCTCTCTCTCTCTCTCTCTTTCTCAATCTCAATAGGAAGGGAAAGAGCTATCTGTCTATCTACGATTGTCAAGAAAATTGGTAAACGCTGAGACAGATACTCCTTTACAGGGAACAGGATAAAAAGATATAGAGAGTGACTAACAGATCCCACCAAAACAGAAATCTGGACTGGATCTCCTTGTACCGTTTAAAAACTTTTCAGGCATAATCTTAATGCTTTCAGAAAATTTGGTTGAAATCGAACCTTAAATGTCCAAGAGTTAGTTCCACGGACGCAGGAACGGCCATTCGTTGAATTATAAGATTATGAAATCTGACCCAACTATTTCACCCCTGAGTAATAAACCTTGGATTCTAAATGAACACAGTGAGGACATTCTGGCTTTTAATATAAATGGCAACTACAAAGATTTCAGGGTTATATATTTGGTAATTTTATGACAATTCACTTTTTTTGTTGTTGCTTTTTTTTGGTTTGTTTGTTTGTTTATTTGTTCTTTCGTTTGTTTGTTTGTTTGTTTGTTTTGGTCTTTTCTCCAAATTAGATAACAAAAATCTACTTAGGAACTTTGAGGTCAATTTTGGTTGGTTGGTTGGTTGGTTGGTGTTCAATTCCATATAAATTCTTTTGGGTTATTTTATGTCTAATCTTATATATATATATATATATACATATATATATATATAAGTTGTAAGGGAATAGTTTGTTGGTAACTTTATTTTTAAACGAATAATTAGAGCTCATTTGTTTGTACACAGTCAAATGGTTTCAAGTAGAGTTATTTAACAGATACAACCAATATGGCTCAGAGTGGACATGGGAGTAATGGCAATGAAGGGTACTGCACGTTCTCCAAAGCTCCAGGACTGGAGCCTCACCATCAGATTGTTTAGCATCATATAGAGGCCACTTGCTGCGGGGGTCTTACCTCTCTGCAGGGGTGCAGTAGGCGTATTGCACTGGATCAGCTGACAGGACGGAAATCAATTTAGAGAATTATTGTGATATGAAAGTTTTGTTTTTCATCTACTTCGATGTATTCTTATCATTTCTTATTTCTGTATCTATCAATATATATGCACAGGTGTTTTTGTTTATTTAAGTACACACGCACATTTATGAGTTCATTCTCTTTTTGGTGCCTGGACCGATTTTAAACAATCACTCAAGTATGCTTCATCTCGGAAAGTTGGTATTAATTTCGGGGAAAATAGCCTCAAATTTTACGATTTCTATCTTGTAAGTGTTTTTTTATTTTTCTGCAAATAAATTTCAGAGTAATAAAATTTTAGAAGCTGTCTAGGAAGTCCCTTTATAAATTGTTGGTCAGAGGTGCCCGTGGTGTAATGGTTATCGTCGTAGGAAATGGACACGGCGACACGAGTTCAAATCATGGACGAGACTGATTGCATTTCACATAGCACTAATACCCTTGGGAAAGGTATGAATCCAATTATTCTCCTTCCAGCTATGGGTAAATAGTAGAGCAGACTGGGTTCTTCAGCCTTGGTGAGGCAACTAGTCTAGGAGAAGGAAAACTCTGAATTCAAACCTGTTAAACTCCGCTTAAAAAATTGACCTTGCGTCATATCCTGCCCGAGCGGAGGGGTTGGGTAAATATGATAAATTGTTGGTCTACTGTTAACTAGACCTAATCTCAACATCAAGGCTGCATTTTCCAGGGCTTCTGTAAGGATCAAATTCACATATATTAATTTTTACAATGATTTGTTTTATCTAATAGCAAGAAAATTTTAGCGTATCTTTTCAACCTACCACTCACCCACAAATTAAAGCTGTTCAGTATTTTATAGATTTTATCAACTTTCTTGAATTGTCTTTTATATATGTATCACCCAAATATTCCACCACGAGTAAGATGTGGCACAAGGTCAATATTTAACCGAAGTAATTAATTCTCCTAGAGTGGTTGCCGTGCTAAGGCTAAAGAACCCAGTCTGTCCTACTATTTACCCCTAACCCGAGCAGAAAACTTTCCTATGGCATTTGCACAAAATGGAATGCAAAGAACATCATCCAGGATTTGAACTCGAGTTGTCGATTTTATTTCCTGTTGCGATAACCGTTACGCCACACATCTAAAGGAAGAAAAGAAGTTAAGTTATTTTTTTAAACTTAATGTCATTGTTCTGATCACAGGTAAAGAATTTATTGATTAAGCTTAGCTTAGTACAAAACCAGAAATCTCCAGTTATAATCGAACTCACAAGTCATCATCATCATCATCATCATGTCGCGCTGGTAGCACAGATATCCCTGACCCTCTCTCGCCGCTCCTCCCTATAGTTCATCGCTCTAGGCAGGTCCTCAGGACAACATCCCGTATCCTCACACAGCTGCTGAATGTATGTTCGTGCTGGTCGTCCTGCTTTTGTACGGCCATGTGTGGGGGTCCATAAGAGTACATCTCTTATGAGTTCGTCTTTGCTTCTCCAGCGGTGTTCTGCATGTCTGGTTCGTCTAACTTGAATAGTTTTCGTGATAGGAGGCAGGTGGCCGTACAGTTGGTGTCTTGTGGGGTGTTGTCGCCAGGACTTGTTCAAGATTGCACGCAGCATTCTTGTATAATTGCCGTCTAGCTTCTTCTCCAGCCGTTTTGTTAGCGTCCATGTAGTGCACCCGTATAGCAGTATTGATGTGACTGCTGCCTGGAAGAAACTGCGTTTCATTTTATCGGTTAGGTCTGATTTACATATAATCGATAGCCTATTGATAGCTGTCCATGCTTTCGTTAACCTCGTTTCGATGTCCTTTTCGGTTGATTCGACGCTTTTACAAACCTAGTCAGTTAACCATTAGCCACACGAGGTGCCAAGTAGATTAAATACAATATATTTCTCTAATATTACAAATTAAATTTGACTTACATTTTATTGATACAGCATTTAGTCTTCCTTTGTTGACTGATGATTTTTGTTGTTTTCTGTTAATGTTTTTATTTCAATATTTAGTTACTACAACCGATCCGAATTCTTCAATAATTGAATTACTTTATAATTCGTTTAAAGAACATAGAAATGTATTATAACACCCAAATATTATTAAAATCAATTCATTAATCTCGTATATGTAACTTATATCTAATAATTAGGAAGAGTTTGTAAGTCTGAGTTCCATAGAAAATCAACTGTTTTAGGTAAAGCTATTAAATTTGGCATGTATGTTTATGATAACCAGATGAAAGTGCTAACATTTTTTTTTATATGGAGAAAAGGAAATACCTTTAGAAGGGTTCTTTAACAATAATCAGCAGAAAGCCATGTTTCTGCGAGTTATAACTTATCGTAAAGAATTCAAACTTTTAAAACTTCAAGAAAAAAATACGAATTTGATGTCTTATTAAGATACTTATTCACATTTGATTAAACATTTCTTATTAGGTGTATAAATAGTACTTCAATCTAACAATAGTACTTCAATATATTGATAGTACTTCAATCTATTAATAGTACTTCAATCTATTGATAGTACTTCAATCTATTGATAGTACTATAATCTATTAATAGTACTTCAATCTGGAAATGAAAAATGATTTCATAGCACTATTGCTTAGGACTAACAACCGAAAAGAAAGAAAAACAAACATGTTTACATCCATAAATTTCTTAACTGTTATACACTTAAATTTTGAATTAATTCTCATCAAAATTACCTGTTTTTTTTCCACGGAGTAATACTCATTTCATATGATAATATAAAAAAAAATCATTGATGAATCTCTTTTCTTTTACGCGAATTTATCTTCAACCAGCTTACCATCACATGAGGAATCGTTCTCCTGTCATTATAATCAGCTGCAATCGAACTCCGACGAAGACGAGTACTTCAGCTAGTACTTTCATCTATTCTAGATACTACTCAAAACTTCGTGGAATTTGAACAGCGCGCGTGAACCAAATGTATGTATTTACCCAACACTTCCACCACGAACAGGAGGTGACACAAGGTCAATTTTTAAGCGGAGTAAAGCTGGGTTTTTTTCTATTTGACTGGTTGCCAAACCAAAGATAAAGAGCCTAGTCTGCCCAACTATTTCCTGATAGCTGAGGTGAAAACAGATGGATTCTTGCCTTTCTTCATGGTATTTGCGCGAAGTGAAACACAAACAGCTTTGTACAGTATATGAACGTGGGTCGGCCATTTAATTTCCCACAAAGGCAACCGTTATGCCAAGTGCGCCTCAAAATGTAGTTCGGATTTTTACTACTGCGTTTATATCCCTTGAGAAAGTTCAGTATACAGTGATTTTGAAACATACTATTTCGAAAGAAACTGTGAAAACCAGAGTTTAGGATGAGCAAGTTTTTCATTATCGTTTTTTTTTAAATTTGGTTACACGTCATATATGATACCGTTTGTGCAAACATTATCGTAAGAAGATCGCTACAAAGCGTTTTCGTCAATAACCCAGCACCTTTATCTTTGTTATTTTTATCATAAAGTTTTTATCGATGCATTCTTTGATCTTCGTCTGTTGCATCTAGTAATCTTTTAGAGTTATTTTGTTCTGGTGAGAGCCTCTCCTACTTTTCAAAGTTAATGATACGAAATGCGCTTTCTGAACTATAAAAACATAGTTATTGAAATAGGAGGATAATAGCAGTTTAATTGTGGGCAATCTAGTTTCAGTAACCATTGTTATGATTTTGATCGTTGCTGTTGAGGCTCAAATAAATGTAATTTTGATACTTCATTTAAACCAATATCTGAGTCAGAGACCTTCAAACAAGGAATGAACAAATGTCTTCGCTTGTAAAATTGGGGAATTAGACAGTGTTTCAGCTCAGTTTTAAACCTTCCCACTTACGAGGTGGAATTAGTTCAAATTAAGCAAAAAAAGTACTGAAAGATCACAAATCTGGCAGTACCCCGCAACTGTATTAAGAAGATTGTCGAGATTGCTATGACACTTTTACGCTACACACCGCGGCATCTGGGATATTTTTGTTAGTAAACACTCGTGTTGGATGGAGGCATATTAAAATTAACTTCGAGTTATACTGCCCTTGTAGGGAGATAAATAAATATTATATCCATTGTGCCTTGCCTGGTTTGTGAAGATTCATCTCGAAGACAACAACTCCCAATTGTTTAACTAACGCAATAATGACTATTTTACTACAGGGGTTCTAACTATGAGCCTGCATTTTCTTATTGATTTGCTTTTAAAGTAAATTGATCTTCTTTTACTATTTATTACTATGAAGATGAAATCAAGTTAGCGAGTATTTGAAAAGACCTTATATAAAGAATTTGGCCACTTCTATTTAAATTATTTTGACTTCTTTATAGCTCTGTAAACAGTTGTTCTACACAGCCCAATCTGTGAAGATAGTTTTATCCCCGATTTTAAACAATTAGATAGATCATTAAGAACTTCGGCAGTTAACAAAAAAACTTGACCTGAGCTCATTTGATCCTGCAGACACCCAGTCTTAAAGAACTGATCAGCAAAATACATATGAACAACGAAACAAACATTGGAGAACGATATAATTGACACAATAATTAGGAATGGATCCTAGAAAGAAGCTAGGGTATGATGCAATCATTTTAACTGCTAAATACTATTGTCTCTGAGTACAGAGTTACTGCATGATTAATATTGTAGTATAAATGAATGTAGGTGTAAATTCTACTCTTCTTATCCCCATGTTAATTTATATATATATATATATATATATATATATATGTGTGTGTGTGTGTGTGTGTGGTTTAGTTTCTTTATTTACTGATATACCAAACTTCGTGGGTTACTTAATGCCAAAGTCATAGCAATATTTGAACCATAGCTAGAGGATGAGAGGGAATTATACATTTCCTAAATGGATTGGTCCGAAAATGAACAGGATAGAATGACTGAAGTTCGAAATGGCTTTTTTTATGATCCAACAGTTCAACATTTTAGCCTTTACTCTCTCTCTCTCTCTCTCTCTCTCTCTCTCTCTCTCTCTCTCTCTCTCTCTCTCTCTGCATATATATATACATATAATATTAGGTAAAACTTAACAGATAAGTTCCATTATGTATTGAACAGAACTTTATATTAAATGATCATTTCATCATCTGGGTAGAATATATATATGTATACACACACACACACACACACACACACACACAGACCTACATACATATATATATATATATATATATATATATATATGGAAAGCGTATACATAGGGTCAATGGGGCTGAATAACAATCGGTTTCTTGGCGATGCGTTCATCAGTAGAGGAACTGACGGTTACCAAAATCCATTGACTTTATCTTGACGCTGTCCTCATTTATATATATATATATATATATATATATATATATATATATATATATATATATATATATATATATTAGGTTGTTCAGATTATAATTACGTTTTACTAAAGGAGATATAAAAACCAATGTAAGTTAAATTCATTTAAATATTATCATTAAGAATGTAACCACTTTTATTCGCAGCCTCTGTAGCCGATCAGTTCAGCAAATTTTCGATTCCACAATGTTTTCACGACAAAAACCTATCAATGACTGATTTCAACTTTTTGTTTCTGAATTTTCTACCATTTATGAAATGTTCTAGTGATAGAAACGCATAAAAATCTGTGGGTGCTAAATCTATCAAGTATTGAAAAAATAGAAGAACCTTCTTAATGATCTCATAATTTCTTAGCTTTGTTGGGCAACTATTGATTAAAATGTGATTGTATTTTTAAATATCAACATTTAAATAGATCTAATTTGCATTTGTTTTTTGTTATTCATATCCTCACTGTTAAAATGTATTTACTTTCCGAACACCCCCATATATATATATATATATATATATATATATATATATATACACGATGCTACAAAAGATTTACTAACATCTGAGGTGTACAGTGTGTTTCAGAATAATTTATAAAATTTCCTAATCTAACGAATTATCTTTTAAATGGTTTCAAGCTTTATATATGTGAAGAAACAACTCAATATTTTATGCTTAAACGTCTTTTCTTTTCCAGTAAATGCATTTCTATACCTGAAAGTAAAAAAGCATTATGCAGAGAATTTTGAGATTGTTTTAACATTCGCTGTCGAAATTTGAGATGATTTGAACGAGATTTAGTCAAGTGATCAGATTACGAAATGATATCAATTTTTCTTAAACTTATATATATATATATATATATATATATATACTGAATACTGCCAAGAAAAAAAAACATGATCTTGGTTAAAATAACACAATACCCGAACGAAATTGCATTGTCGATTCAATCTTCCCAGTCGATATACTCCATTATCCACGTTTAGAAAAGTCAGTGCAAAATTTCCCAAAGATTGAAGCACTTTAATAAAAAGAAAAATTAAAAAATTAAAAAAAGATGATGACGATCTACCGCAGACATATGGAGCCATTTTGTTTGTAAAAGTGGCGGGGAAAGTTGCATTGGTATGCACTGCGCATGTCGAGAAAAAGATTTCCGTTCATTAGTTGTTTTTTGTTTTTGTTTTTTGTTTTATGTGTGTGTGTGTGTGTGTGTGTGTGTGTGTGTGTGTGTGTGTGTGTGTGTGTGTGTGTGTGTGTGTTTTCTATCGTTTTGTGTTTTGTTTCGTCTTCTTGGAAAAGAAAAGAGAAAAGACGTAATTAGTGTAATTCGGTAACAAGTTATTATTTTTAGTGGGAAAAAAGAAGTTAAATAAGTCAGGTGTTGGTAAGGAAGGGAAGGAAGGAAGGAATGAAAGAAGGAAGGATAGTGGTAGAATAGAGGCCAACGATAGCGAAACTAGTTCCGCATGTCCTTACCCTCTTGAAACACACTATCTCGACTGACTCATCCAAGTACGGCACTTGAAGAGCGATCAAGTCCTCCAAAGAAGAAATCTGGAAACTATGAAACAGACAAATCTTTGGGAACTTTTTTTTTTACTTGGAAAATTGCGATGTTTTATATACAGACATGCAAACACACACGTGTTTGTATATCCTCACACATATAAGTTAAATTTGCCTTTTTTTCTTTTTTTTTCTTTTTGTCTTGCTAGGGATGTAGGGTTGTGGAGCGTCGGGTACGACTCCCGACTGTGTGCAATAAAAGTTTGATTTTAATGATATAAAAATTAAAGTCTTCTGGCTGTGCGAAACTTTTATCTAGTCAATTATACGCCCAAACAGGGTTATTTAAAACAGGCACGTTTCTTTTCTCTTTTCATGGACAAATACTTGGTGGAAGATTTTTATCACACATTTGCCTTCACCTATCCCGCACTCTCACATTCTCACTCATGCTCTCTTTTTTATTCTTTTTAGTCATTTATTCGCTCTTCTTAAAAACAGATTCATCCTCTTCAGTGCCTTTCATCTTTGTATAGTCTTTACCCTCTCTCTCTCTCTCTCTCTCTTATCTCTTTTATTATCTGTTTATCTATCTAGGTCTGTCTTCCTGCTATTCTCTCCTCTCTCTCATCCTCTCTCTCTCTCTCTCTCTCTCTCTCTCTCTCTCTGGTCTTCTTTTTTCCACTCTTTCATTTCGTATCTCTTTCTTTGTTAGAATTAACTTGTTTTATGAATATCTTTCTCTTCAATATATTTTATCGTTATTTTTCTTCTTCTTTGTTTTTCCCTCCTACATCTATCTTGAACTTCGTTTACGTTTTCATCGTTTTTTTTATGTTTCTCTAGTGCCGTCTGTGTGTGTGTGTGTGTGTGTGTGTGTGTGTGTGTGTGTGTGTGTGTGTGTGTGTGTGTGTGTGTCCCTCTCTTTCTCTCTCTCTCTCTCTCGCTCTCGCTCTCTCTCCACACACACAAACACATTGCCATCACTGATCTGAAATGTTCACCGATAATATTTGATTTATGGGATCTATTTAGAAGAGCTGGGGTTATTGTTTGAGTGCATTGATAAGGAAAGCGACTGCTGAAAATTAATAGGTCTCGTTAAAAATAAGTTTCTATCATAAGCCTACAAGCTTAATTATCAACCTACTTATGCATATATATTATAGTGTTACGCTTACAGCACTGAGTTCCCAGACTCTTTCTCGCCATCCATCCCTAAAATCCATCGCTCCTAATAGATCTTCTAGACTCTATTTAGTGTCCTCACAGAACTGGTCAACCAACGTTGGTGTGTCCATATATAAGATTCCATAAGAGAAAATCGCTTATGAGTTCGCTTTACTTCTCGAACAGTTCCTAGTATTTCTTGTTCGTCTTACTTGGATGGATTGCTTGATGAGAGGTAAGAGACCGTATAGCTCCTGTTTTGTGGGGTGTTGCTTCCTGGAGTTGTACAAAACAAGACGTAGCCTTCTTTTATAGTTCCTATATAGCTTTTTCTCCAAGCGTTCTATTAGCTCCCGGGTGATGCATCCATACAGTAGTACTGACACCGTCACTGTTTGATAGAAACCCCGTTTTATTTCATGGAATTGATGGGATTTCCATATGATCGATAATTTATCTATTCCAAGCCTTCGCTATGCTTACGTTGACACCGTTTTCAGTAGATGGGATTTTGCTACCGAAGTATGTTAATTGGTCGACTAATTTCAATGGTTTCCATCTTTCAGTGGAGATGGTTCCTACTTGTTTAAAATACATAAACTTTGTTCTATTTGCGTTCACAGGTAGACCAATGCATCCTGCTGTTTTGAGAAGTACTGGGTCATCTGTATAGTCGGTGCCTGTTATAGTTTCTGCAGGATATCCTCTGCTTCTTAACTTTTTTTTAAATTGTGAAACCATTTTTTATTAGTTCTATTTACATCCAAAGTAGGTAATCTAGGCAGGTTAAAACATATATGGTTGTAATGTATCTCCCTGCTAGACTCCAGTGTCATTGTCAAAGAAGTCGGTCTCTCCATCAAGTGAATGAACCATTGCTTTCGTGTTTTTGTAAAGTATCATTATAGCGGTAACAGTTTCTGTGAGGAGAACATATTGTTGTGGGTGCCTTACCCATCTCACCATAATGGACTCTTCTCACCGTTATTAGCACTGCGAGATTTCGCTGCCAGAGAGGAAGATCAATATCGGTGTTATCCGAACAGTACGAGACTTCTTACCTTTTCTATGTAACTCTATCTTCCTTGTGTAATATTTTTTGCTCGTACTCCGTCGAAGTATTGACAGATTGTCAGAATATGTAATGTAGTGGATTGATTTCTTCAAAAGCCGTTCTTATTTTTCTGGGATTTTTCTTAATTTCAAGTCGGACACGATTGAGAAATGGGGCATTATAGATAAATCTTATCAGCTCTAGTAGTTAACGTCATGCCTCTGAAGAGATCTTAGTGATTCTGAGGTCACCTTTCTTCGAGAAAGGAACGATGAAACCTTTTGTCCATGTTTCTGTTTATAAACAGCGTCACATAATCGAAGAAATAAGTAAAAGTTGGCGACTGTAGTCGAGGGTGGCCCGAAAGCTCCTTTTTCGATAGCTACTACACCAAGGTGTAGGGGAGGGCGCTACTTCTTTCTCTGGATTTTTTCACTTTACCCTTGATCCCTACCTTATAATGGTGTGTGTTAAGCAAGGAGGCATCAAGTACCATTTTTTGAGTTTTTGGTATGACTCGACCTGGGATTGAAAGCAGGTATCCCTGGCTATTGGTGATCCATACTTCAGAAGGTATTTCGTCGAGGTATGTAGGTGTTCTGCTTTAAATATTTTCTTTCAGTATTGCGTCATGTTCTAGTTGGTTATTTATAATTCTCAGTGGTTTATCAATGATGTCAGTAGGGTTTCCGAGCATATATATATATATATATATAACAAGGTAAGCCAAGTAGAAGGAAAGATTTATTAAGAAGCAAAGTCGACACTATAGTGTTTCGGTTCTACTGAAACATCATCAGGACTATGAGGGATGATATTAGTGATGTTAAATCAACGATGGATGTTTAAAAATGCAAAATACAAAAACTTAGGAGAAATTTGTATAACAAGAAAAAGTTGGCCGTTTAATTAATGAATCAGCATTTGCGGTTTTAAATTACGTCATTTGACTTATTAGAAATATTGTGTAGAACTTATGTTCCGATTGTTTATCTAGAAAGATTTCGAATCAAAAGGAAGGAAAAGAAAGACAAAAAGAAAAAGAGAAAGCATGAAATTATGATATATGTGGAATATATTAACTAAAGATAGAATATATTGTAGCTATTTCAAATGGATTTGCTCAAGTAAGGAGAAATACTATAAAAGCCAGGACGAGTATTTTGGGAATTAAAGACTGAAATAGCAGCGGCTTCGAAAATTCGTCTTAGACTTTTATTATGAATGTAAATGAGCATCTTTGCTGAATTGAAATCGAAGTCGGGATTAGATTGAGAAATGTGTTGAAATAATGCATTGTTTAAGTTACATCATATATATATAAGAATCCATTATATATATATATATATATGTGTGTGCCCGCGCGCGCGTGTGTGTGTGTGATGGACTCTGTAATTAGAACTCAACTGTTAAATTAACGACGAGAACCATTAGGTTACCAGCACAAGAGATTTGTTAATAATGACGGTTTTTGTAGGATCAACCACACTTTTTAAATAAGCTGATAAGAGAAAATTACACAGATTTTCCCGAACAAAACTCCTCCAGTTTTGAATTCATATTTTTCCTTTCTTCTTGATCGGTTGCTTTAATATGAATTGACAACTTAGACAGCTTTATTATTTGACTCCTAACTGGATCGAGAAGAGATGAATTTATGTCTTTCTCAAATGTAATACTATTAAGTTAAAGTCAAATAGCCTCGTCTGGGATCTGAACTCAGCTTGTTAAATCTATTACGCCACGTCCAAATCGATATATATATATATATATATATATATATATATATATATATATAATACGCGCACGCGCGCGCGTGTGTGTGGCATAACGCAGAAATGAAAAGTACATATTACATCTAATAGTATTACGTTTTTACGATCCTGAGTAAAGAGAACATACTGAACAACTTCAGTTTTAAAATTTGGAGAAAAATATGTACTGACTATAAAAGAAACAGGATTTACATTACGAAAGATCCGAATAAATGTCCGTAGAATATTAAACCGAATAAAAACAGCGTCGGAAAAAAAAATTCCAAACTTTTCAAAATCCTTTAAAATTTCAAAATTAAATTTTATTTTTTCTCCATTGAGGACTCATATTTCTGTAATTTTGTTAATCAAAGTGTAAATAAATTACAACTATATATTATATATATAGATATACTCTTACCTAACCAAGCATCTACAGAATATCACTTGTTTCGATCCCTACAAAATGTCATTACTGCCAGAACATTCAGAATAAAAGCTGAAAAGGGTGTTTCAATGTTTTTTTGTGTTGGGGAACGCCGGATTTCTTCAAACGTGGAATTGAATATTTGCCTTCCACTTAAGCTACTGTCGTTATAACTAAAGGGTATTAAATACATTCAATATATATATATTTATAGGTCCTCTCAGCTAAAATATAATTCCGAACACCCTAATATATATATATATATATATATATATATATATATATATATATATATATTGGCTTCAGACCTTTTGCAAATACTATGAAATCGGAACATTTAGCTTATCTTCTCTCTCTCTCTCTCTCTCTCTCTCTCTCTCGTGTATTCGAAGTGAAAGGAAATGTAAAGTCAAAAAAAGAAGATTACGTTGCCCTAGTTTTTTTTTAAAGAAATATCTGCGCTTGTTTTATTATCAAAATCCCGAAATTTTGATCTTCGTCAGAAATCGAAACCCGACCATGAATTTCAATACACCACCGATTTTACATAATTTTTTAATAAACTCGCAAGATATTGATCTGTGAAATGATAGCTTTATTTCATCTGGTAACAGAAGGCAATGTCTGAAGCCATAAAAAAAAATTAGATATTTTTATGTTAAATTTAAAGGTCAACATGTCTTCTTGACTCGAAAGACAGATGCGGCACAAATTGTCTGCTTAAACTTTCTATATCCTAGCAGTCTATTGGCACAGCCTTTAGTGTGGTTGTTAAAAACAATCTTTTTTTTTGTCTCGTGTGTAAGTACGTATTTACCCAACCCCTCCGTCCAAGCAGCATACTACACAAGGTTATTTTTTAAGCGGAGTTTAATAGATTTAAATTCAGAGTTTTCCTTCTCAAAAATCTGTTGGCAAGTAGGACAAGTCGTATTGTATTTGTCGCTGCCTCCCACCAGACAGGACTTGACACAAGGTCAAAAGTCCGAAGGCCGATTAAAGTGGGGATAAAGGGGAGGGGAAGGTCGGGAACGAGCCAAGACTCGAACCCTGCTGGTCTGTGCTACTCATCGACCCACTTAGTGCAATGTGGGTCTCATGAGGCAAGCAGTTTCACGAATCCAAATTTGGATCCGGGCACGTATGCAAGTAGAACAAGTAGTAGTTTTCTTAAGTTGACTGAATTTTGAAATGAAGTATTTCCATTATCAATTTTTCATTAACTTATAGTTGCTTTTCAGACAAGACTTAAACTCAAATCCAGTGTTTTAATTGGGTCAGTCTGGTTATTTTATTTAATGGTATATCAGCCCTTATGGGTTATTCAAAGTCAAATCTTGATAATACATACATGATTCCACGAATAGTTTGTCGGTAACTTTATTTTTAATCGAGTTGTTAGAACTCATTTGTTTAACACTTATAATTCTATGTAATATTAATCTCTTGTTTGTACATAGCAACTTTCTAGCACCTTCAAGATAAAAGAAAATTGGGTATTTGTTTGCCACCCGAGCAATTTGAAGAATTCCGTTGGGAGAATCATATAAGTGCAAAGGCTTGACATGACCAGCTAACTGATCGGATCTGGCCTCTCCGATCACCAATCTAACCAATTAAGGACCGAAGTGGAGTGTTGCAAGTAACTTGGCCACTTCATTTGCCTGGTAAAGGACTACTCAGCCACTAAGATCCTGTCCTGGAGCATTATGGGTTGCCAGCTACGGCCAACCGGCACCCTGGTTGGGAGGAACTTACTCCTTTGCTGAGGGGCAGTGGGCGTATTCTATCGCCCCAGCCGTCAGGGCGGCAATATTCTGAGAACTCCCCTTATTTAGAGGATGACATCTAAGTATTTTTGAAATGTTTTCTTCACTTGGTTCATAGTTTTAAAATATCCATCTATATAATTAAGAATGAAGTTTTGTTACTTTCTTTCTTTGTTCATTCGTCTTTAACTTCTTTTAGAATAAAAAGTGCTGTATCTGGCATATTGCTAATTTGCTCCTCATCACTTCTGCTTATCAACGGGGAACATTTATAAACATAGAAATCTAACCAAATATTTTACAAAAAGTTATAGATTAAGAATTATCTAATTATCTTATTAGATCTAATTAAATTTTGTGGGTCTTTTTCCTCTTATTTTGTATGTATTTTTCAGGAGGTTCTAGAATTAATCAAAAGTTTTACAATATTTTGGTAACGCAAGATAGAATTCGGAAGCTCTGAGTGCTTTTGCCGACGTCACGAATGTGACAAACCACACTGGACCGTGCGATGACGAGTTTGCCTGATAACCTTCAAGTGCTACTGGCCGAATTTGCATGTATGGCTTGGAGTACAGCATCGGAATCTAAGCTTTTAGGGCTACCTGACTTCACTTGATCGTCGAAATTCTTACAAAAAAGAGAATTTTTTTCGAATCAGCAGGTTAATGTATTATGATCAACAGCACCTTTTTGCTCGACAAATGTTTTTGGTTGATTCCACAGCGTTATGGCCCAGTTCGAGCTCTTAAAGCCGAGGTTCTTGAACTAAGCTACGTTACACGTTCATCAGTACGGCTTTCAAATAGCACATGGAGCGAAGCTATGCGCAACGTGTCAACACACCAACTCCCACGATACTACCAACTACAGTGGGCACCACCTACGACTTGAACTGCTTGGGTCACATGATTTACGCGCCACAAACTTGCAAACAAAACAAAATATAGCAAACTTTTTGACTTACTCGAGTAATCTTCAAAATAATCATTTCCATTTGCTTATTTTATATTTTATTGCTTTTGCAAGAAGTACTAGATTTCTATTGATATAGATTCTACACGGTCATCCTAGTTGATTCACACATAAATAATCCAATCCCATCATTTTACGGGAATTATGCGAGTTAATAATAATAAAACAAACAATTTAGCTTGATAGTTACGAGTAGAGGAGTGGCAGTTTAACAATGCGGTTTCCGGTGACTTTATACAATTTATTTTAATGGTATTCAACTCAGAACTCATTAAAGATAAATGAGTTTTTCCCATAACTCTCACGCATCAGAAGTAGATGGCACCTGAAAATCTACTTAGAAAAAAGGATATCTCATGGAGACTCAACTTCAGGAATATTACCATGGCATCAAATGCGGGTTAGATTGATAATGTAATGGAAACAAAAAAAAAATCAGTTATTCCGTGTTGGCGTTGGTCAGCATTTTAAAGTTGAGGAACTGGTCTGATTTCAAAACGACTTTATGACTAAGAAAATTAACTGGAATAAGGTTTTCAAAGTGAAGAAAATGACTTATAATAAACACCTTCAGAAGCTATCAATCCCTTCGTGAAAGCATTGAAGTCGGCAACAATGTTGGAGAAGACCAACATTTACGTAAATGTTTTGCAAAAAAAAATAAATAAATAAATAAACGAAAAGTTGCACACACACACACACACACAAACACACACACACACATACACACACACACACACATAAATCCTGTCCGTGACGGAGGGGTTAGGTAAACACACACAGAAATATATATATATATATATATATATATATATATATATATATATATATGGGACGTACGTGTGGCGTAACAGTTGTTGGCACAGAAAATGAACTTAGCTAATCGATGTAGACCGGGGCTGTTTGCGTTCACTTCATATTGATAATGTCCTTGGAAAAAGCATAAATTCAATTCTTCTTCTCCACTTCAAACTATGGATAATTTAGTTGGGAAGACCGAGCTCTCCAACCCTGGTAAGAAACCAGTCAGAAGTGAACCTCTGAATTCAAATCTCCCGCCAATACATCATAGGCAGCTTGGCAAAGTATGGTCCATTACTCTCTAAATCTAGCAGACATTGAGAAAGGCCAGAGTACTGAAGTGGACTGAGAAAAAAACTATTTTTTTTGGTCTTGTTTTTGGAAAAGAAAAAAATGTTATTTGTTAACAAAAAATGAATGTCATCTTTTTTCTATTATACTGTTCATCATCACTTTTAATGATGTCTCTTTTCTATATAAAATAATGTTTAAAAAATTGTTAAATTATAAAGTTACGTTGTTTAATACTCATTAAAAACTAAGCTTCTTCTTTGATTTATGATTCTAAGAGTTCATTTAATAAGATTAGCTTAGTTTGGTACAAGACCAGAAATATGGGGCACCTAGTGAGAAGGAAATTGACTAATTAGCATTCTAATTGTTCAGATTAATTATCCCTCCCTTTACTGTGCTTCCTGTTGCGATCAAATATAGCTTTTTTTTAAGAGTACAATTCCTGCTGAAAGATGATGGATCTTTATCTCTTTTTCAGCGAAGCGACTGCTCAGCAGAAAACAGTGGCATTTTTCGGGTTTACACTATTTGAAAATTGAGAGAGAGAGAGAGAGAGAGAGAGAGAGAGAGAGAGAGAGAGAGAGAGAGATGAACCTTATCTTTCTTGGAGCATACTTTGTGTATTTCTTTTAATTTGATTTTAAATACATGTAAAACAGTCAAGAAGAATTTCACATACACACATAAACATAGAGGCACACGTATATATTTCTGCGAATGGAACATTTTTTTTTTTTTTGTTGTTGTTGTTGTTTTCGGTAAATTCAAGTACGAGTGTAGCAAAGAACAAAAGGAATAGTCAAAAAGAAAAGTTCTTGCATTTATTTAGCATTGCTTAGTCTGGCATAGACTACTTTAACTAAACTGTCACCCATATGAATAATGAGTAGGTTTTAAGGTTGCTTAACTGCCATGAACATAAAAGAACTTGTAGGATCAAATACTTATCGAATCCACCGGGCTGGGACGCTAGAATACGCCGACTACACCTCTGCAGAATTGTAAGACTTCCCCTTAACGAACGTCCTTGATATGACACTAAGCCATTTGATGGTGAGACTCCAATTCTGGAACTTTAGGAAATGAGGAATATCTCTTCATTGTAATAACTCCAGGGTCTACTCCGACCCGGAGTGGTTGTACCTACTAGGGTCCAATCTATGGATGAAATATAACTGTTTGATAATTTACTATACTTGAAACAATTTAAATGTGTGCAAACAAATGATTAAATTGAATTATCAGTAATAGATATCAATACTTGAAACCATTTAACAGTGTTTAAGCAATAAATAACAGTAGTTAAAACAGCTTAACTGTGTGCAAAAAATAAATAGCAATACTTAGAATTATTTAACTGTATGCAAATAGATGAGCTCTGGCACGATTTAAAATGTAAGCTATAAACTATTTGTTTATATATATATATATATATATATATATATATATATATATATCAGGATTTGTGCATTAAATAACCTACATGAGTTGATATGCCATAAAACATTACCAACCAACCAAATACTAATCGGGTTCGTATTTACTTCCACCGAATCATCTTTGCTTTTGTTTTGTTGGGGTTTTTTTGGGGGGGGTTGTTTGTTTGTTTGTTTTTGTCGTTGTTGTTTTTTAAATTTTGGTTGTTTGTTTGTTTGTTTGTGTGTTGGTTTTTTCATCTTTTAAAATATTTTAATGTGTTGATATTTGTTGATATTTTTTACATAAAATTATGATGATCTATTCCAATGAAAACTATCTGAGATGTGCCGTCTCTACTTTGAAAAAACACAAGAATCAACAATACAAAAAAGGAAAATTCAAATATACTATGAAGACAAATCTCTAACCTCAAGCTAAAAAATAAATCTAGACGGGTTGTCATGCCGCTAATAGATATATACGAGGGGCATGCGATAAGTTTCCAGACTTTTTTGTTTGAGGTTTAAAATTGTCGTAGACTCTTGAAAATTCACATCTTATTGCTCGACCAATTTTTATTATTTCAGGTTCAAATGAACAACTACAGCAGGAATTGGAATACCCCTACTAAAGCCTGATTGTCACAGTTGGTGAATTTCAAAAATGCAATCTGACTCTTTAGAAGAACGATATGCAATAAAATTCTGTTGTAAACTTGGAAAAAATGCCACAGAAACGTATGGAATGCTTCGGGCTGCTTTTCGACCATCTTGCATGAATTGAGCATCAGTTTCTTGAAGTATGGATTTGGCAATAAATAACCCAAAAAGTAATATGCCATTAAACAACAAAACAAACGAATCGTTGAAGTAAAAATTATTTACATTCTGGCAAAATTTTTGAGTGAAAAAATTTTTCATTGCCATTTCTCCTAGGCCATTTTTTGCCCGGAGTAGCAATATCTGTTAGGGTTCTTTGTATGGGACAAATAGATATGTTGAAAACTTATTCATATTTGATAAGATCGTGTGCAAAAGAATCTAAAGAAAGAACCATACAAAAATGTAAATATGAACGTACAATGAGCGTGATTTTCTATCTTCGAGACAGGTTTGCATGCCATTGAAATCAGTCAATCAATCAGTCACTCTGCCACATCCACACGAAATGTATCTACCAATCTCAGTCTTGTTGGCTCATGAGAAAATGTAGACTGGCAAATTTTCGACTAAGTTCGTTTCGTACACATTTATAAAATTTGAACGCAAAATTCGTTCGTATTCAAAAACATTATCGCTGACATAACCATATTTACCAACCCCTCCGCTCAGGCAGGATATGACACAAGGTCAATTATTAAGCGGAGTTTAACAGGTTTGGAATTCAGAGTTTTCCTTCTCCTAGACTAGTTGCCTCATCAAGGCTGAAGAAACCAGTCTGCCCTACTATTTACCCATAGCTGGAGGGAGAATAATTGGATTCATACATTTCCCGAGGGTATTGGTACTATGTGAAATGCAATCAGTCTCGCCCAGGATTTGAACTCGAGTCGCCGTGTCCATTTCCTACGACGATAACCATTACACCATAATGTGAACGTAATAGCGCGACTAGAGTTTGAACTTGCTAACTACGATGTTGCGGTCTAGCACTTTAGTCATTATGCCAAGAGGGCTTCCATTGCTGTTCTTCAAAAATAATCTTCTCCCAGACTAGCTGGCCTACTATTTACCCATAGCTGGAGGGAGAATAATTGGATTCATACCTTCCCCAAGGGTATTAGTGCTATGTGAAATGCAATCATTCTCGTCCAGGATTTGAACTCGTGTCGCCGTCTCCATTTCCTACGACGATAACCATTACACTATAGGCACCTCCTAAACATTATCGCTGACATAACAGTGCATGTTGGAGTGAGGCTAATGCATGGAGCAATCGTTTCATTTTGCAAAATGCTGTTATATCTGAGTACAATATTACCCGGTGACTAACATTGTAACATGAAATTTAAATGTACGTAAATTCTTATCAGTTATCCTTAAAGATGTGTTCTTTATGAAATACATAGTATATTTGTTGTATAGTGGCTCGTACCATGTACCTTCCGATATCGCGGAGGTATAAAACACGTTGTGTTTCTTAAGCACGAGTGTTCTGCAAGATCTCGGTAAGTAGTAAGACCAACTTCGGACGTAACACCCACAAAGCGAGACTTATGATATTTGTTGTACAGTACCATTTCAGTTAATAAATAATTAACTCTTAATTCACAATGTATCTTGCCACGATACAACAATATTATATACAGAACATAAGAATCCAAGATTTGGGACAAAAATGAAATCTTAATGCTATTTTTCATTTCAAACTTGACGCCACAGAGTTTTCTTTCAAGATCAGAAATAAAAACACCTTCAACAAGTGGTATCGCAAGATGCGAACTAAAAAAGATACAGGTCAAAAGGGCGAAGAAAACTTTTAAAAAAGGGGGGGGCAGAGATTTTAAAAAAAGAACAAAACACAAAAAAGCTTTTAAAAACATCTTAAAAGAGACACTGAAAGAGTTGAGGAAGAAGGATATATTTGAACAACTGCTTGTCTTTTAATCAACCGGCCTTTGTCGCTGAGTCGTTTAGATGTTATCATAGCCTTAAAGACTGGCAGATGTCCAAGAGGGAAATGCTTGTCTCTCAAAAATGTGTCGAATTAATGATTTTTCCCTATATACGAGCAAAAAGCATACTTTGCAAATGGTCTAGAAAACCTCCATAACGACAGTTTAAAAATGAATTTGCTCGTTTTCAAATCCACCTTTTTGGTTGAGAGTAAATACACCAACGGAGATAAAATGTTTAAAACTTGCTCATTTTTTTTTTTTTGTTTCATTTGACAATTCATACACCTTGATGAAGTTTTAATATTTTTTTCAAATTTAAAAGCCGAAACGTTTAACGTAGGGCAAATAATTCAGATTATGAATAAAAAATCATTCCCTGAATCCTTTGTTTTTATCATATTTGTACATTTTCATACTGTCAGATTTAATTCCAGTTTTACATACACACATATATATACGAGGATCATTAAATAAGTTTCCAGACTTTTTCGTATGAGCACTTTTATTGATAGTACACACATGAAACTTTAGTCCCCTTCGAAGTAATCTCCTCCGGCTGCAATGCACTTGTTGTACTGTTCCAACAACTTCTGGAAAGACCCATGGAAGTCCTCTTGCGTGAGCGTGTCATTGACCTTCGTCACAGCCTCTTTCATCTCCTCAATTGTCTCATAACGACAGCCTCTGGGAATAACCAAAAGTCACAGGGTGCAAGGTCTGGACGATAGAGAGGGTGAGAAAGTGTCTTGATGCCCATCTTTGTCAAATAGTCAGTGACAAGGATGGAGTTGTGGTCTGGTGTATTGTCCGGTTGGAAATGCCACTGACCCGATTTGAAGACTGCTGGCCTCTTCCGACGGAATCTCTTCCTGAACTTCCTTAAAACCTCAACATAGTAACCCTAACCCTAACGCTTTGGCCAATTAACTCTGGTATATTGACTTCCTTACTCCTCCCACACCTCTCATCATACCTCACCAACTCCCTATCTTCCTTGAATCTCTTATGCCACTCAAAAACTGATGCTCGAGTCATGCAAGATGGTCGAAAAGCAGTCTGAAGCATTCCATACGTTTCTGTGGTATTTTTTCCAAGTTTAAAACAGAATTTTATTGCATATCGTTCTTCTAAAGTGTCCTCACGTCTAGATTGCGTTTTTGAAATTCACCAGCTGTGACAATCAGTCTTTAGTAGGGGGTATTCCAATTCCCGCTGTAGCTGTTGATTTGATCCTGAAATCATAAAAATTGGTCAGTCATCTCATAATATGTATACCAATAACATACTGAATTTTGTCTACGACAATTTTAAATGCCAGTACAAAAAAAGTCTAGAAACTCATTGAAGGCACCACGTATATGTATATATGGGAAATCAACTGATTTCCAAACTAAAAAAAATGTTAATTTTTGAGCGAAAATAGGCTAAAGAGCCTGTTATTTCGCATTTATTGACAAATCGGCGCTTACGCGCTGTTTGGAAAATTTCTTTTAGATTTGTCGACGACAATATTTGACTTACCGCAAACAATTTGAAGGATGAAAAACAAAATAATTTAAGAAATCCTTTCCTTCCAAGATTGTTTAAAATACATTTTAACCAATTAGAATCATAGATAAACCATCAACTTTTTAAAATCTAATTTAGTACCAACCTCAATCTTATACATAGCGATAAAATAATACACCAGGCAACAGGTTTGGGGGATTTACTCAGTAAAATACTCAAAGTTTCGATTTTATTCCTTTTGCGTGAAAATCTAACATTTTATTCCTTCAGGTTTGCTTTTAATTTGAACGTTTCTTAATTATATCAAATTGAACGAAAACAGTTTGTTTATATTGACATGCTCGTACACATAACCTTCCCCTTGAAGATGAAATTTCTAGCCATATTCGAGTACATATTAACGCATAAATATACTTTCTCTTTCACATTGTGACATGCATTCAAAAATATCTTTTACACACACATAATATATAACGCGAGTCAGACAATTAATATATTTCACACAGGAAGTTTACTTTCTCTCGTGAAATATTTATGCTTTGACTAATATTATCTTTTCTTATTAGGAAAGACTTTGTAACTTTGGTTTTTTCAACAAACTTTTCACTCAATGTAAACAAATAAAAGTATTTTAAGGTGTTGTTAAATAGAGCTGGTGTTGGATTGGTAAAGGTGTTAAACATCTCGGCAGAGTCGTTACCGTCAGGCCGATGTAGGTATTTTATTATTGAAGCATTCTCCAAGTAGACATTTAAACTCGTACACTGCATTCGTCGTACTGTGGTAACGAATCGAAGGAGAGAAGTTACTGCAGATGACAAAGTGAGTAGTATCGAATTTGTGATAATATATAATTAACTTTATTTCATTGTTAGAGTCAGTGACGGAAGTGTAATTACGTATTAGATTCATCGCCTCAGGCAAGTCTTCAGGGCTACATCCCGTATCCTCACATAGCTGCTGTATGTACGTTCTAGCGGGTCGTCCTGCTTTTGCTCGACCATATGTGGGGGTCCATAAGAGTTCATCACTTATGAGCTCGTCTCTGCTTCTCCAGCAGTTTCCTGCGTATCTGGTTCGTCTAACTTGGATAGTTTTCATGACGGGAGGCAGGTGGCCGTATAGTTGGTGCTTTGTGGGGTGTTGCCGCCGGGACTTATTCAATATTGCTCTCAACATTCTTGTGTAATTGCCGTCTAGCTTCTTCTCCAGCCGTTTAGTTAGCGTCCAAGTGGTGCATCAATATAGCAGTATCGACACGACCGCTGCCTGGAAGAAACTGCGTTTCATTTTATCGGTCAGGTTTGATTTCCATATGATCGATAGCTTATCGATAGCAATCCATGCCTTCATTAGCCGCGTGTCGATGTCTTTTACGGTTAATATACACACATATATATATATATATATATATATATATATATATATATATATATATATATATATATATTAACCTCCAATCTCCAAAGCAATATTTTTTAAAGAAATAAAACAAACTGTCATCAATAATGGGTTCCCTAACTAAATTGTTAGTGAACAAATCTAACATATAATTAAAAATGTTAGCCAACAAAATAAACACTTTAACACTCCGTCCAATAAACAAGCATTTATCAAACTTTTTACTGCAACCAAATGCACAACAGTTATAAATTTGATGAAATTTTTTAAAACATTAATTAAAAGAAATATACCCCTCACTGATTTTAATAAAAATAAAACTTATCATAAACTATAATAAAATCTCCAACTTAGTCATTATTGATAATTCCTCTCCTTCGATTGATGTTTTGCAAAGAAATCTAACGTTATATATCAATTTAAATGTCCTTTAGGAGATTGTATCTCTGAAAACAACAATATATGTGTCGATTTAACCTCAACTACCCTATCGAGAAGACACACGATCCAACTTTCAGATAACAATTCCATAGCCTAACATCTAAAAAAAACATTCATGTCCGACAACTGAATTTCAGAAAATTCTTACCAAAAACACAATATAAGAACAACAAAATAACAAGCAAAACTACAGATTATTGACGCGCTATACATTAGAAATATACAACCCAAACTTAATAGAATTCATTTTGAATCCAATGCTGATGTACTTAAATGTCTTTAGCTACTGATACTGAAACAAATTTCTAAAAAAATAAAAGCTACACAGTACACCACTATAAACGCTCTTTTTTTACAAAGTAGTAATGTTCCTTCAAAAGTTACATCACTCTTGCAATACACCCCCTGATTATGGCCCAATATTGGGCAGAAAATACAAAGGAAATAACTAATTATGGAGATTCTGGAGCGATTTCTTCGGATGCTGTTTTAATTTTTCTTAAGAATTTCCTCATTTTCAGGTAAGTTTTGATTGAGAAGAAGGGTATTATAAAAGTTAGCACTTATAGCAGTAAGAATTATGTCTGTATAGTTCTTATTTTTTCTGAGGTCACTTTTCGAAGGGAATAGAAGAATGCAACCTTTCGTCCTTTTTCTGTCTGGGGTTTTGTTTATAGACTGCATTGGAAAATTATGTTGTCAAAGCTCAAGGGTGATTTCGTCGAGGCCTGTTGTTGTTCTTCTATAAACAGTCCTAGTTTTATGTCTTGTTGGCTGTTAATGATTTTTATATTAGTTTGTCAGTGATTTCAGGTGGGTTTCTGAGAAGATTCTTAAAATGTTCTGTCCACTTCAGAAATATTTCTTGTTGGCTGGCAACTTCTGTTTTGCTCTTGAAGTGCACTTTTTTCTGCTTACTTTATTTAATTGTCTGGTATGCTATTCGTGATTTTGTATCTTCCATTGAATTTCTAATTTTATCGATTTGGCCTTGAATTATTCGAATTGTTTTTCTTGGTATGCGTTGGTTAGTTTTTTCTGGGCTTTCTAAAGTTTCTGTGCGTTGGCATTCGTTGGGTTGCTTTTTTTAAATAAGTATGTTTTTTAAAAGTTATTTCGTTTCTTCGTAGGTACTAATGAATGTTATGGAACTCTACATTTGGTTCTTGGTTTGCTTGATATGCACTTTTAAGGTGCTTCCATGTGCACAGTGACGAAGTTTCCAGAAGAGTATCGGATTTGTTTCGAGCATTTACCGTATATTTATTGCTTATATCTCTATTAATAAGTAAGTAAGTAAGGCGACCATAGTCGAGGGTGACCCGAAGGCTCCCTTTTCGATAGCTTACTACACCAAGGTGTAGGGGAGGGCGCTACTCCTTTCCCTGGATTGCTCCACTTTACCCTTGATCCGTACCTTATAATGCTGAGTGTTAAGCAAGGAGGCATCAAGTACCATTTTTAAAGTCTTTGGTATGACTCGACCTGGGATTGAACCCAGGTCTCCCGGACGATTGGCGAACACTCAAACCGCTAGGCCAATGTCCGGTATTAATAAGTAGGAACCAGTCATAACGTGTGGTTTTGACCGTTTGTTTCTTATTTCTGAGTAGACTCAGTCGAAAATACCAAAATGCAAGTACTAAGATGAAAGTGACAATTATCAATAAATAATTTCATATTATGCAAAGTTTTTTATTCAGGAAAAATGTCGAGTATGTGGTGCAAGTGTTGCATATATGAACCCTTCACCTCGGATATATATATATATATATATATATATGTATATATATATATATATATATACTAACAAAGTATGAGACACCCAGTAAAAATCCCACTTACTTACTACTCAACAGTAATGATCCGATCAACAAGCTTAATAACCATGATAACACTCACTATACACACACACACACACACACACACACATATATATATATATATATATATATATATATAGATATATGTGTGTGCGCTAAAAATTCTCTGTCCAATTAAGAAGAAAATCACCGTGATGTACACTCTGCTCGACATATCCATCCCATAAGTTGAACCTT
Organism: Sepioteuthis lessoniana; assembly: GCA_963585895.1. NCBI lineage: Eukaryota > Metazoa > Mollusca > Cephalopoda > Myopsida > Loliginidae > Sepioteuthis > Sepioteuthis lessoniana. Next base: position 83,596,420 of record OY757916.1, on the reverse strand, counting down.
CTTGATGTCCTTTCTCAAGTTTCTTTAAAAATTTTAAAAATTCGCTATTTCTTATTTCTTTAACTAATTCTATTCTTGGTCGGGTGCAGAACCTTTCTGAATTCCCTCGTATGTACATTCAAAGCTGATATTTATTTATCTATTTATTTTTCATTTATTGTATAATTCCTTATCTCCTCACTCAGTACAAAGATTACATATAAAAATACGTTCTTTGAGATTAAATATCTTCCTTTTTTTTTTCGTCTTTATTTCACATTTGTTAAGCGTAACCCTCTATTAAATGTACGGGAACCGGTGATAAGTTGTAATTTTTTTCCTTTCCATGAAAAGGTCGAACCCAAGTGTTGCTAGATCACATTCTGTCCGTCAGAATACAATTTCCTCTCGGCTGACGACTTATTTCTTCTTGTTTTTCAACGCGTCTTCAAATATCACGCGATCACGGCTGGCAGATTGGGCCTATCAGTCGAAAATACTGTTACTCCAAAAATACTGTTACTCGATTCTAAGTTCTATTTCAAACATCTCAGTAACTTTATTTTCTACTCTTTCAGCAATATCCACTGATCTTGCCTTCATTATTACATTTTTTCAAGATAACTCTACAAGAATGAAAAATAACCAGAAAAGACCAAGAAAAGAAACGGACATCTCTTGCTAACAGTATTTCCCAACCACTGACACTAAAAAACGTTTTTTTGGATAACGTTATAGATTTATCGAGATGCCTTACCTTTTCATTTCCCGATGAATGGTAAATTTGTTGCCTATCAGTTTCTGTTCATCTCATCTCATTGTATTCATTTCCAACTTTGATACGCAAACGTCAGCATCTCACAATTTATTTACTTTTTTAGGGTTTAAATTAGATATTTTTTTGCGTTAAAAACGTGCACAGACGAAGCTTAGAGAGTTTAACAGTTTTATAAATATGATCCTGGGTAGCTTTCTTTCTGTCTGTAGCCGCACCCAGGAAAAGTTGATTCAGCTGGAGAAGGAAATTAACTTTTATTTTTTTCATGGGTAACTGCCGTTTTTCGGGTTGAAGACGGGTACTTGGTTTTGAAATTGCTATAATTACCACCTTACGTTGTATGTCATCGTGCATTAGCGTAATAAAAGACAATGCAATAAACCACTCTGTTGATTACTAACAGATATCATGTCAAAACTATAATATCTTGAAATGTTGTACATATAAAACAATGAAAGAGTGGATTTTGCTTTATGGCCACATTTAATTTAAAATGAATTTTCTTTTCTTTTTTTTAATAAAAACAAGGAGAATGCTGCACTTACAAGTACAAGTAGAAAGATTGATCGATTTATTGATCTTAACGGCATGTCAACCAGTCTTGGATAATTCATTGCTTAGAGATTAGGGAATAACGTTCATTTACATTTTTGGTTAGTTGTTTTCTAAGAATTTTTACATACGATAACAAGTATCGTTTTATATTAATTTTCACGCTACCACTGATGCAGGAAGCTTTTTCTTTACAAAATCTAGCGATGGACTTAGTATGGTATATTTAGGGTCAAATCGGATGCCATCTTACAAAGAGTTTCATTGTAATGATATATATATATATATATATATATATATATATGTGTGTGTGTGTGTGTGTGTGTGTGTGTGTGTGTGTGTGTGTGTGTGTGTGCATATATATATATACTAGGGCCATTCAATTGATAACAGGAATCATTTTTTAAAAATTCCATTGCATTTTTTTTGCCTTTGAAAATTATTTTAATCTCGCAAAAATATTTATTTTAAAGCTATTCAAAATGAAGATGAATCAAACAGAGTGCTCCAGGCTGGAAAAGATCTCTATCATCAAATATCTGGTGGTTAGGAAGTACAAACTAGGTGAAAATTGCAGAATAATAAATGATGTGTACGGAGAAGTATGTTTTGATAAAAAAAAATCTCCAAAAATGACCTAAATATAGGTTTACCCCAACGAACCTGTGTCGGATAAAGAGCCCACGGAGTGGAAACACACTGACTTTCCTATAAAGATAAAGGTTTGGCTTCAGCGGTCAGTAAAGGTCATGCTGAAAGTCTTCTGAGACTTGAAAGGACTCATCACAATTGACTTTCTTGCAAAAGGTGCAACTATAAACAGTGCTTCCTATTGCCAAATCCTGAGGCCCATTTCCCATTAAATATTAAATAACCCCCGTATATATATATATATATATATATATATATATATATATATAAGTATTATGTATATATAGATATATATATATATATATATATATGTGTGTGTGTGTGTGTGTGTGTGTGTGTGTGTGTGTGTGTGTGTGTGTTCATCTTGCCACGTTGTATTTTATACGTAAGATAAGCACAAACACAAACATGAATTCGAGTAAACAGATAGAAAGAAAGAAATGGGGAGAACACGTTAGACTGAAATTTATAAAATTAGAGAGAAAACAACTGAAATAAATGATCCTACGAGAATTATATATATATATATATATATATATATATATATATATATATATATATATATATATATATATATATATATATATATTGAGAGAGAGAGAGAGAGGGGGAGGGAGGGAGAGAGAGAGAAAAGTGATATACAAACAGACAAACAGACAGACAGAGAGAGACAGAGACAGAGAGATACAGAAAAACAGAGACGAAGACAGAAAGAGAGAGAGAGAGAGAGAGAGAAGTGGGGGGAGGTAATTTATGTTTATATTGCGTAACCATCGAAAATATATATTTATTAAAATATATAAAAAATGATTACAAAATCAATAGATAAAAATAAATGCAAATAGTGACAAAATAGGAAATACTAAAAAAAAATAGATTGGCAGAAGAGTTTGTATACAAGTTTGAATAAAAATTCAATATATGTAAACAAAATTTGCAATGGTGAATGTAAAAGTAACAGAATATAAAATTTGAAATGAATGGAAACTTTTAAGGTAACATAATGCTCCGTATAAGACAATATACAAAATACTAAAAGACATGAAAATGGGATCAACTCACTTGAAAAGATGGGTTAACATGGAAATCAAAACAATTTGATAAATATAATGTAACCATAATATTTATCAAATTGTTTTGAAGGTTCTTGGGGTGTAAAGGTTATCGTTGTAAGAAATGGTCACTGTGACCCGGGGGCAAATCTTGGAAGAGGTTGTTTTCATTCCACATTGCGCTTAGAAAAGTATGCATCCAAAAATTTTTACTTCAACCATGGATAAATAGTTGAGCAGACTAGGCTTTTTAACCTTGGTAAGACAACTGGTCTAGAAGGAACTCTCTGAATTCAAACCTGTTAAAATGCACTTAAAATTGACCTTGTCTCTCGTCCTGCTCGTGCGAAGGAGTCGGATAAATACGCACACACACATATAAGTCAATCAATCTTTTCAACCTAGAATATTCTATTCTATATATATATATATATATATATATATATATATATATATATATATATATGAAATACAACAAAACTGATTAAATTGAATAAATAAATCAAATTACTGACAAGAATATTTTGCTTCTTTTTTACCTTCAAAACTGTTTGAAAAATTAAAAACAAAAATTGAAGATTTAGTTTTGAGAAGTAAGTAGTTAGTTTTTGCAAATAAATATATTTTCCTTCTTTTTGAGAAAAAATCGGCTATTTTTTGTGGTGGGGGTGTCTTGTTCAATTTACAGAACACAAACTTTCATGTTGCCAAGGAAAATAAACTTGTTGTTATTTTTTGCCCAAGTTATACATTGATAACACTATAGTTATAAAAGCTATCAGCCAAACGATCTCATATTTAAAAACAAACAAAATAGAAACAGGTTATTGAAAACATAATTTTAAAAAACTGAAAATGAATTAAAAAAAATATTTGATTTATTCAAATCAGCAAACCCGATTAGGAACAAATTGCTAACACCTTTCAGTTATATCACAAACTACACCGAAACTCATTTAATATTAAAAGAAGTTGTTGTTTTAGTGACACAATTTTTCAAATCTTAACATTGACGAGAAAAAATAAAACAAAAAAACAAACACAGTAGTTAAATATATATATATATATATATATATATATAATATTTTTTATTTATATTTCTCTTTCTCTCTCTCTCTCTCTATCTATCTATCTATATATATATATATATATATATATATGTATATATATATATATATAAAGATGTTATTTGAAGTACAGAAATTTAATAGTGACAATAACAAGGCCTGGAGGCAACACTCCACAAAACAGAAGCTGTAAGTCACCTACCAACCATCACGAAAACTATCCAAGTTAGACGAATCAGTTGCAGAAGTAAGGACGAACTCATAAGCAATATACTCCTGTGAACTCCTTCCCGTGGACGAGCAAAGGTAGGACGACCAGCAAGAACCTATACACAACTTCACTGTGACGATACAGGATGTAGCCTTGAAGACCTCCCGGGAGCGATGGACGATAGAGACGGGTGGCGAAAGAGGGTCAGGGAGATCTGTGCTAACACTGTGACATGATGATGACATATATATATATATATATATATATATATATATATATATATATATATATATAGAGAGAGAGAGAGAGAGAGAATAACTTGTCAAGAAATAAATATGAACATTTTTAAACTATGGGCAATGAAGAAAAAAGAAATAAAACTGTAAGACAAAATTTAATCGAACCCACTTATCAACCACCATTTCATTCCAATTACGCAGATGTGGTTTGAAACATTTGATTTATTCGTATCCGATCTTTATGTAAGCTCGTTGCAGTAGTTTAATTCTCACAAATATTCCTTGATGATGTCATCCAAAGTTGATTTTATTTCATAAACTTCCTTATCTTAAAGACATTTACCAAGCACTGAATATTTTGTAAGCAATGTTGATCAATACACACTGTAATATATTGATGACCAAATAATCGAATATTTCGGTTGCTTTCTCTTTCAGTTGTTACATGTGAATGAAAACGAAGCGAAACTCATTTTTGTCTATGCTGTGTAAGGCTACGATACTTACTTAGAAAACTAATAACACTTTTTCATTTACAAACTCTATAGTGTATTGAATAATTACCCTTCTCAATTTCATCCTGCTAAAAATGTTCTTTCTTGATAATCTTACAGATAAATTCGCATATTATACTAAAATAACTGGAAACAAGAGGCAAATGTATTCGAGAACTATAAACATCTGCAAATACCTAGGTAGTGTATAGATATTATGAAGATATTGGCGCATGCATATATATATCATTGGCTTAGTGGGTAGAGTGTTCGCCGGTGGTCTGGGAGACAGGGGTTCAATCCCAGGTCGCGTCATACCAAAGACTTTTAAAATGGTACTTGATACCGCCTTGCTTAACATTCAGCAATATAAGGTACGTATCAAAGGTAAAGTGGAGCAATCCAGGGAAAGGAGTAGCGCCCTCCCCTACGCCTCGGTGTAGTAGCTATTGAAAAGGAGCCTTCGGGTCACCCTCGACTATATATATATATATATATATGTGTGTGTGTGTGTGTGTGTGTGTGAACTATTTGGCACGCGTGCAGGAGGAGCTGCATATATGTATATATATAACCTAAAACAAACAAATTATGTTCTCGTTTAATTCTTTACTCAACAAGTAATTGCTTGGATCATCATTTTTTTGTCAAAATTCAACAAAAGGAGGTTTAAACTAACAGTTCATCAGAGAAATATACAAAACTTGAGAAATCTTCAGATGGTTTCCTAACGAGAACGGAATAAAATTGGAGTTAATTTCTGCAAGAAACTTTACTTCAAATTACTTTAAACATTTGACAGCTGTCATGATACCTAAGAAATTTGCTATTAAATATTGAAATCTGCTTATGACTAAAATTTGCTTGTGCTATTTATTTGTTGAATTTCTCAATAAATCTAATCATGGAAAACTATTCCCTTTTTTCCTGGTACAAAGAATATCTGTAGTATTTAGTATATTTAAGTGAAGTTTGAAGCTAGTAGCAATAAAAACAATTATTTAAAAAACGCAGTGTGTCCAGCAGGTTCAAAAATAATAAGGAACACTAACTATAACTTAACACTTGTACCCGTTTATAGTTAACGGAATTAGAACAGTCTTCCCACCCCGGAGATTAAATAAAGGGTTCGGTTCAGTGCATATAGTTTCACGATTTCGACATGAAACACCTGAAGAAGGCCAAAGGGTGCATCAGCTGAAACGTTCTGAATATAACAATAAAGATAAAGACAATAGTCCGAATCCTCTAAATATTAAAATTTTCAAAAAACATTCAAAATGCAATATTTTCAATACTTTCACGTGTCATTATATATATATATATACATGTATATGTGTGTGTGTGTGTGTGTGTGTGTGTGTGTGTGTGTGTGTGTGTGTGTGTGTGTGTGTGTGTGTGTGTGTGTCATTATATATATGATGACACGTGAAAGTATTGAAAACATTGCATTTTGAATTGATACTTGCTTCCGGTAAGCCAGCACAACCTGTCATGTCTGACTTGGAGAGGATATGGGCCTCCCCAAAGAATCCCCCATCGCCCTGAGAAACGCCATCAGAGACAATTTCTCGTGTAATATTCAGAGATAGAAGTACGACATTTCATACATTCTCAATTATGAATACAACAATTGGCATATTCATGCATGCATCAGTTCATTCAATTTAGAAAATTAAAAAAAGGCTCTTCCATTGCGTATGACATATGACTGTCTATAGGCTACAATTAAAGATGTGAACCGCTTGACAGTTTACAAAAATGATTACGTTTACCATGGTAAAAATTTGAGTAGAGGCTGCCACACTTTTTGGGTGAACTGCTAATTGAAGAATGGTGCAACAGAGTGGCACAGATTCTCCAGATAACAAGTTTTAAATTCAGAGTTTTCATTCCCCAATACCAGTTTCCTATTCAAAGCCAATATGCCTAATCTACATTAATCTTGATATATTGGCTGGAGGAAGAGAAAACTGTCCACATTTTTTTGAAGGGTATTAGTGTGAAGTGAAACGCTTGCAGCTTCGTCTAAGATTTGATCTTGGCTCATCGATTCCATTTTTTAGATCAATAACCGTTTCGCTAAGCGCGTCTCTGAGTGTAATCCGGATTTTTACTGCTGCCATTTTGTGAGATTACCGTATACATAACAAAGTAGATGACATCGAGGAAAACACTAAAAATGATTGGTTAGATTCAGCACATTTTCAAGATCATATTTTTTTTAAATCAGGTAACCCCTCTTACATGATATTGTTTGTACTAACATCGATAATCTCAGAAATATTCTTAATAAACGTCCAAGATTTGAATTTAAAGCTTGTCAAGTTCATTTTTTACAACTAAAACCTTTAAGACACACGCGCTTCCATAACACATTCACACACACACACACACATATATATATATATGTGTGTGTGTGTGTGTGCGTGTGTGCCTTGGTATATATGAAGTGACTAATTATTTTAATCATGACTAGTAATAATCAAAATATTTTTTTAGTTATAATAATAATTTTCCTAAACTCTTTGTATTTTTAAGGTACATGATAATATTTCCTATTTCTCCTTAAAAAAATAATCCACCTAAAATAAATCTAAAATAATCGTTTTCGGTTAATCCTACTTTTTATTTTAAATGTCTTTTTTTTTTTATTTTTTTTTTTTTTTTCGAATTTCTTGCCAGTCAGTTTCTCGTTTTGCCTGACATGAGTCAACGATTAGGAAACGGCAACTGTTTTCTGAAACCGTTACACACTAAAGTTTCACTACTGGTGTTATTAATACCGACGTATCTAACTTAAAAATAAATAAATAAATAAAACACGCCTCTGATATTTGAACAAAAACGCTAGATTGCTAATCTCGATGACCAACGACGTGGATTCGTTCCAATTTGGTACATGTCCTGGGTATGATACTAAACAGAATCTGATGGTGAGGCTCCACTCCTGGAACTTTAGGAATTGTCAAGTATGACTTCATTGCTACTACTCCTACGTATGCTTTAATTGGTAGTACCTGTTTAAGTCCCATCTATGAGGCAAATTGAACTGTTCAATCATTTGCTAAGGAGGATTATTATCGGTAATTTGAAACCACACAGTTGTGTGCAAATTATTTATATTATGTAGGAATACTTGATAAATAGAATTACTAATTTTAAATAGCATTACTTGAAATCTTTTAACTATATTCAAACAAAGAATTGATATTGAATAAAGTTATTAGTGTTTGAAAGGAATTATTGAAATCATTTAACTGTGTGCAAACAAAATGAGCTATTAGAAGTTGTTTAAAAATACAGTAATCAACAAACTATTTGCTTACAAATTATATATATATATAAACTGGATTTGACGTTAAATAACCCACAAGTGTTGATATGTCATTAAGTTCAAACCAAACAATCAACCAACCCAATTCAGTTACTCAGTTGCTTGCAGCTTTAGAATACACCAACTGCATATCTGCCGGGGGTAAGACTCCCCCACCCAATGAGTGTCCTGCATATGACACTTAACTATCTGATGGTGAGGTCCTAGTAATGCTGGAGGTTTGGGGAAGGCGGAGTACCCTTTATTGCCATCACTCCCAGGTCCACTCTTGTGCGGAGTGGTAACACCTGATAGGGTCCTATCAAGGGTTTGAATAGAATTAACTGTGTACATATGCTAAACTGAATTGTTTGAAATAGAACTGTTTTTGACATTTAACCTGTGTACTTATACTAAACTGAATTGTTTTGAAATAGAACTGTTTATATGTATAAAGATGGATTTGGCATTAAATAAGCTACAATGGTTGATTGGAAAAACCAAACCAACCCAATTCAGTACCGCAACGATCAGAAATTTGAAATGGAATACCAATAGGTTTACCTGGCCTTCGGATTTAGGATCATACTGTGGCATCTGTTCTTTTTTTTTTTTTATCTGCAATGCACTTGTCTTCAGATTGGTTTAGTTTGGTTTCCTTGTTCAATGGCATATCAACTTTTGCAGGTTATCAAATGCCAAAACAATTCTTCTTGGACAGTAGTTGTACTATTTCATCTATATCTGGGGGAATAAAGGAGTTCATGCCTTTGCCGAGAGTATTACTCCGAAAGTGAACGTAATAACGCAACTAGAGTTCGAACTTGCTTACTATAATATCGCAGTCCAGCACGAAGACTCCCTTACCCCTTCAGATCAAATAAGATCCGACAAAACTCAAAATTAGACTGACGCTTACTTAAACCCTTTGATCAAATTTATAAAGTAAAAGTATGTAAAGTTGGTGACCTTAGTCGAGGGTAACTCAAAAACTCCCTTTTCAATAGCTACTTCACCGAGGTGTAGGGGAGGGCGCTACTCCATTCCCTTGATTTCTCCACTTTATCCTTGATCCTTACCTTATAATTCTGAGTGCTAAGCAAGTCGGCATCAAGTACCATTTTTAAAGTCTTTGGTATGACTCGACATGGGATTGAACCCTGTTCTCCCGGACCATGGGTGAACACTCTACTCATTAGGCCACTTACACCAAAATAACATTATTCCAAGACCAAACGCCTCACATCTTAGCGCTAAATATTTGTACTGTACTGGTCTCTTATAAACTTATAAAAATTTCGCAGATTAAAAACGCTTCAAACGGGTAAAATAATATTTCCAGGAGAAATTTCATCAAAAGAAATTCTACTTGTAGAATACCTAGGACCATTCTTAAAATGGACGAGGAAAGAACTAAGACAAAGGGACCAGGGACAAGGAAATTGATGACTATGCACAAGGCCTTCCATTCGAAAGATGACATAGACGATATGTTTCAAGAAAGGAAGAAGGAAGAGGACTTGCCAGTATCGAAGATTGCGTCGATGCATGAATACAAGAGCTCGAAGACTAAGAGCAAAGAAAGATTTATCATAGCAGCTAGTTACAGCAATGTCAACTTGAGAAAATACAAAAAGACAAAATTAAAAAACAAAATGTGAAGAAAAACAACTGTATAGATATTTCAAGCAACAAATTGGGGAAATCTCACACAAGAATACATGGGCATGTCTAAGAAAGAGAAAGCTTCCGATAATCCTATCTAATCGAAGCTCAAAACAAAGCCAAAAGGACGAATATTGAAGTGAAAATTGATAATATGCAACAGAATGGCAGGTTATTTGGGGACAGAGATGAAATCGCTAATCATATAATAAGTGTATCCAGCAAACTAGCACAAAAATAAAATAACACTATGTATATGACTGGGGTGGAAAAGATGATCTAGAGGGAATTGAGCAAGAGATTATAATTTGACCATATGGTATATGCGTAAACCAAAACACGTCCAAGTGAATGATACGCACAAAATTCTCTGTAACTTTGTAATACAAACGGATCACTTAATCCCGGCTTGAAGACCTGACTTAGTATTGATTAACAAGGGAAACTTGCTGTTCCGGCGGACCGCAAAGTAAAAATGAAAAAAGCAAAAAGATAGAAACATACTTAGACCTTGCTAGAGAAATAAAGAAATGTGGAACATGGCGGTGATACAATTTTTAATTTGTGCGCTTGAAACAGTTTCAAAAGGCTTGTAAAAGACTGGAGGAATTTAAAATCAGAAAAAGGATCGAGGCCATTCAGACTACAACATTGTTAAGACGGACTAAATACTCAGAAGAATCTTGGAGACCTGAATAGACTTGCAGTCACTTTTGAAGTTTTCTGCCGTATTGTCAAAATAAGCTGTGTGTTTTTTCCCTTGAATATTAAGTATCAGTTCAATATATGTTATTTGGAGGAAGATGGGAGGGAAAAAGAAGTAATGGTATCAGAAGGTAGTGGAGAGGTGATAGTATTGGTAGCAGCAAACAGAAGGATTTTTCCAGGTCACGTGATAGGGACTCATTGGGAAGAAAAAAAACATTGTAAATCTTTTTTAGAGGACAGAAACGTAGCAAGCTTGAAACGAAGATTTTCAAAAAAAAAATAATCCTCTACTCTTGACTTTAACTTTGTTGAAGCACTGAAAAATATTACCAGTTAGTAATTCTTTTTTTAAGTCTTTAAATTTTTCATGTATATCATCGAATTAAATTGTGTGTTTTTTGCTTTGAATATCAAATGTCAGTTTAGTATATAATATTCGGAGGGGGATAGGAGGAAAAAAGAAGCGGAAAAAGAGGGAATGGTGACAGAAGATAGTGAATGTGGTTGTAAAAATGGTAGCGGCAGACAGAAGGGTCTATCAAGTTTATGTGACTAAAGCGCTTTTGACAAAAACATGATTATCAGTAGCAGATAGAGATGATATAGATGATATAACATATTTGAAAACATATTTGAGTAAAGATCATTATAAATAAAAAGTAAAAGTAAAGTTGTCTCCCTTAAGTTGAGGGTAACCCGAAGGCTCCCTTTTCGATAGCTACTACACCAAGATGTAGGAGAGGGCGCTACTTCTTCCCTGGATGGCTCTACTTTACCCTTGATCCGCACCTTATAATGCTGAGTGTTAAGCAAGGAGGCATCAAGTACCATTTTTTGAGTCTTTGGTATGACTCGACCTGGAATTGAACCCAGGTCTCCCGGGCCATTGGCGAACACTCTAACCGCTAGGCCAATGCCAGAAAATTGCACAAAATTTAAACTAAAGCTTATCAGTCGTAAACCAATGTAAGAGTTTAAATAAAAAATGAAGACATAAAACGAAACTGTAAAAAGAAAAAAAAAACCTCTTCGGACTTAAACTAAGTTAAAATTTTGGAAATTTAAGACGGATTTTTTTGGTGGGGGTGTTTTTATGACCCGCTTAAGTATTCCTTTACTTTTAAGTGTACCTTGTCACATCTGTGACTGGAGCCGAGATAATAAACAACCCCTGGGTCTGGTATAGCCACAATATACTAACCACGAAAAATGACAAATCGAAACTTGATTCAACATGGGACCAAGACAAAAATTCTGGGTATCATGATTAGTAGGTGCTCCCTTAATAGCCAACATGGAGGACTCGTAGACATCCTGCGAATACTAACAGTTCTAATTTCAGGTACCCAAACAACGGCCTAAGCAAACATCCAACTCAAGAGACACCAACGGATCAAAAAGTCTTGGGAAGACCACAAAAATGTACGTCACTGTTATTTTAAGAGCAATTCTTCGAGAAGAGCCGAACTAGTGTTCATTGATTTCTCCATTCAAGAGAACCATAAAGTGGAAGAAAAAAAATGACAACCAAAAGATAGCAAATACTTTGATCTTGCAAAAGATGAAAGATTTATGAAATATGAAGTTGACAGTGATACCACTTGTAGGTGGTGCACCCGGAAAGGAAACTGAATTTGATATCAGAGGAAAAATCAAGAACATTCAAACCACAATATTTATAAGATCAGCGAGAATACTTAGAAGAATCATAGAGAATGAGAAGACTTGCTATCACTCAGATTCAATGTAAAATAAAGATAATGGAAATCTGATTATGAAATTTGAAATGCATTCAAAATATTCATACAAAAATAGTTAAACTTTAGCTTATCACGTTGCAGAGTCTATTGCTAATGATTTGGTTTCGCTTGCCAACTTCTTTCCGTCCCTATAGAACATTTATAGGGCTTAAATGATTTAATTTTCACAATAGACAGGTGTTCGCAGCAAGAGATGCGTAAGTAAGTGGGAAAATGTAGAATTTCTTCTTTTTGCTTTTCTATTGTCTTTAATTTCTGTGTATATCTTTCTTTTTGTAACGATATTTCTTGGATATTTTTTAACATTTAAATATTTGCTGCGTATCACGTATATATATATATATATATATATATATATATAAAGAGAGGGAGAGAGAGACCTTAAAAGCCTGAAGTTATTGTAACAATTGTTTTATTCACCGTAAAGATGTTCACTCTTCATCATACGAGCTTTTTAAAACACAATTGAAAGGTTTTGGTGTGCCGGAAAAGATACTGACACTGATGTTTTATTAATCAAATGTCAACGTGTCGAGACATTATATGACACGCTTTTTTTTCAAAATTTTGAGTTCCTAAAGGTCTTTGCCAAATTTTAAGAATATATATATATATATATATATATATATATATATATAATATTTGTTTTGATTGTATGTTTCATTAGAAATAATAAAATACTGGTGTATTTGATTGAAAAAAAATTCAATAAAAAATTCCATGGTGTGTATTTATTTATGAGTGGTATTAGATAGATAGATAGATAGAACATTGTCATATAAGTACATATGCATGAATTTAGATATAAAATTTTATCACGCGTTTATGTGTATGTTGTTGAGTATCCACACACACACACACACTCACACACACACACACATAGAGACTTATATTGGTATGGATTTAAAAACAGGAACTCAGTTACTCCAACATGGATGTCGACTTTTAAGATGTGGTTTTTCTGAGGAAATACATAACAAATCTGTGAAATATAATGCTGACAAATCTTTCATCTTTTTTGTAAGTTACAAGTACTGACAGACGTTTAAAAATAGTTGTAGAGTGTGATAACTGCACAAAGGCAAAGTTAATTCTTTGTACTCACTGACTAGACTAATCGGTACGTGAGACAACAGTTTCGAATCCAGACACCAACTTAATATTTTCCCGATCATTATACAATTTATCAAACTTATATCAAATTGCGTAAAATAATGACAACTTACTATGGAACAAAAGTTAAGATATTCGTTTTGTAGACCAATTCATTAATAAAAAAATTGCCTTGTGACAGAATATTGATTAAGAGCTTATTAAATTTAGTAATTAGAATAACTATCAAGACAGCTTTGTTTTGTACATCATTCTCTAGTGCAAAGATTTCTATTTTTTCTTGGGACCATACAAACCTAGCTTTTCATTAGACTCCGCCTTCATAATCATCATCATCATCACCTGTCCAAAAACCCTGTTTTTGGTCATAGGGGTGCAATTCATGTAGTGTGTCTTGGACAAGATTAGCCTGGCGAGCCCATCCGGCTCCAAGTCTACAAATGCTTTGAATTCAGGGTTTTCTTTCTCTTTTCCTAGGGTATTAGTGCTGTTTTATTACGTTTCCCAAGGGTATTTATCCGAAAGTGAACGTAATAGTCTGACTGGAGTTCGAACTCGCTTACAACGATTCTGCAGTCCAACGCTTTAACCAATACACCACGAAGACCCCCCCCCAGAATAAGTTCTCTGCCATAACTAGGGCCGGTGCTACTGCCTCATGCTCAACACAATCTATGATACACTCCTATCTATGATACGGGGCCCCACTATATCAAATGTTTATTTTCATTAAGTAGTATTCATTGAAAATATATGAAAGCCTCCTTTCCGGGGTTCACAAACAAGTTTTCCCCAACACCGTTCGGGGGGTGTAGAACACGTCGGTCATGTTTACAAAACCAGAGATCGACAAATATAAAAGACTCTACAATTAAAAAAACGTAATCTGAACCTTGTTGATTTTCTCTAATACAGAAGTACTTATTTGATTAAATATTTGGATTTTTTGATTCAAGGGCAGTTACCGAGGGGTAGTGGCTAACGTGCGGGACTATGACATCCCAGTAAATTAAACCGAATTCCGGCAGAGCTTTTGCGTTTACTTCCTGATTAATACCTCTGGGAATGGTTTGAACGCCCTTATCTCTAAATAGTACCACAACTTTTCTTCTACAGGGATGGCTTTGGTATTAAGTACCCTACGAAGGCTGATAGACCATTAAATAAAGAAACCAGCCTGATTTGATTGATCTGATTGATTTGATTGATTCAATCCTTGCATTTTTATTGGTAGACTCTCTGGTTTTCGGCCGTTGTATATCACATCCGGTAATCTTTTTAATTCCTCATTCTTTTCATAGTAACCAAGTATTTACCAGAAACTGCGTAAAATATTTAACTTAACTGAATGTATTATACTAATCAATGTACGTTAAACTTATTTTAACTTATCAGGAGGGTATAATCAAAGAATATAACGGTTTGGACGTAAATTCTTCCCTTTTATTCCTAATTTCTCCTAATTTAACTATTTAACAAAATTAGACAGTAAAGAATAAAATGACTGTTATTTCTTTTTGTTAATAGATTTCTTTTAAGAATTATCGATGCGATTTTTACTCATATTTATCAAAGTAAATCTAAACAATTAGAAATCAATTATACGAAGCAAATATTTATTAAAATCAAATTTTAAAGATCAATATGTCTATTAGCCCTTCCATTCACACGGTAAACCTCTATTTGATTGTATATATAAACACAACTTCATGTTATTAGTGTGTAGATAATATAATACATTAATAATATAAAACAATCTTCTTAGTAACTGAGATTTAATTAAGATCATGGAGAATGTGATGTAAATAACAAAGAGAACTGTACCAGATACCTAATCTTCATTATAAGATGTTACGGGATTTACTTACATATTGGACATAATTTCTTTTTTCAATACAATTTACACCTCACAAACCAAGCAGTAACTACTTAATTTTAACCCACATGATATTTAATTAATAATAATAAAGTAAAATTGGCGACTTTAGTCGAGGGTGACCCGAATGATCCCTTTTTAATTGCTACTACACTGAGGTGTAGGGGTGGGCGCTTCTCCATTCCCTGCATTGTTTCATTTTACCCTTGATCCTTACCTTATATTGCTGAGTGCTAAGCAAGGCGGCATCAAGTACTATTTTTGAGTCTTTGGTATGACTCGACCTGGGATTAAACCCTGGTGTCCTGAACCATTGGCGAACACTCTAGTCATTAGGCCAATGGTCAATCATAATGTATAAAAGTCTTCAGTCTTCGAAATGAGAAAGCATCAAAAAATTTTAACTGAATCTCTATCCGTTGAAAATGCTTAATAAGTTATTAATTAATTATTAGTTTATTCTTCCTAATTATTTTGTTCTTCTGGAGACACTTGACTGTTTGTACTACTCTGGTTCTGTAAAAAAATACACTGGCATAAACACGATTCTAGTCGGAATAAGTCATTGAATAACAAGTACACTTCAGACATACAGAAGTTCGTATTTGAATTTCTAGCTGACATCAATTAATTTATTTTTTATCACAACAGATAAGCAAAGATACCCATGATGATATCGAGGGCAACGAGACTTGATAGTCATCAATACTTAATAGATCTATTGATGAACAGATGGGAATTATGGAAGCTCTCATATGGCACGAGTTGTTTAAGTTTCAAAGTCATCAAATCAAAAGTGTGGGTTCTAAAAATCTACCAGTTGAAAAGACATAAAAGTAATTCAAAAGTTAAATATAATGTATTTAAGTGTCATACAGCGTAAATCAATTTTGCTCTCTTCAGCTTTTCGGAAAGTCTTCGAATTTCTGAACGAAGTCGAATCTATTATACAGGCAAATTTCTTTCGCATCGTTTCGTCTGTCATATCTTATGCGAAATATGATTTATACTCTTTATAAGATATGAAAATGTACATTCATAAGTGAACAAAGAAGAAGAAGAAGAAGAAAAAGAAGAAGACATGCAGGTTACAAGTAAATGTATGCTATGTGGAGAGGAAGAAGAAACTGTCAATTTTAAATGTAAATGTATTAAACTAGCACAGGAGAACAAGAACAGACATGAATGGATAGGGAAAAAGATCGACTGAGAATTGCACAAGTGACGAAATTTAGACCTTACTGACGATTGGTAAGCGCGAAGAACAAAATCCTTCCCGAAAAATTAGAACCCACAAATTTTTCAAGAATTCTGAATAGAAACTATTTACCCAATTCCAACCAGAAGGCCAGACCAGTTTTAGTTAAGAAAAAAAGAACTTTTCATCTACTGGATTTCACCATTCCAGGAATCATATAATGAAGATAAAGGAAAGCCAAACACTAAACAAATACATGGACATTGCATGGGAGTTGAAAGATTAATTATTATTAAGGTAACAGTTATGTTGTCGGAGGTGCCCGTGGTGTAATGTAATGGTTATCGTCGTAGGAAATGGACACGGCGACTAGAGTTCAAATCCTGGACGAGACTGATTGCATTTCACATAGCACTAATACCCTTGGGAAAGGTATGAATCCAATTATTCTCCCTCCAGCTATGGGTAAATAGTAGGACAGACTGATTTCTTCAGCCTTGGTGAGGCAACTAGTCTAGGAGAAGGAAAACTCTGAATTCAAACCTGTTAAACTCCGCTTAAAGATTGACCTTGTGTCATATCCTGCCCGAGTGGAGGGGTTGGTAAATAGGATTAAGGTAACTGTTATACGAATTATAGTTGAAGTCCAGAGAGCCTAATGAATTTTGCCGTTCCAGCGGATTGCAAAGTGAAAGTGAAGCAAAGTCAAAAACGTGACACTTACCCAGATCTTGCGAGATAGCTGAAAATGTTGTGGGACATAAAGGAGATGGTAATACAATTCGTAGTTGGAGCACTTGAAACAGACTCCAAGAACATGTAAAAGTGACTGGGTTTGCTGGAGAGCTGGGAAAAATCGAGACCATCTAGACCACAGCACTACTGAGAACTATGAAAAGTCCAAGAAATCTGCGGAGACTTGCTGTCTCTGAGACTCCATTTAAAAAATACCTATTAGGGTTGATGTGAAAAGCTCATAAGAATTATTATAATCATTGTTTACTCCTTTAAAGTTTTTCCCATCTGTGTTAGCTAATGGTTTTTTACTGGAGTTTGAGGGACAGCAAGTCTCCTCAAGTCTCCAGGACTCGTCTCAGGATTCAGGCCGTTCTTAGTAGTGCTGTCGTTTGGATAGTCTCTACCCGTCCGCCAACTTCCAAGTCCCCCAGGCCTTTTAATAATCCTTTAGTTATTGTGCCTAACGCACCAATCACAATTGGCACAATCGTTACTTTCATGTTCCACAGCCTTTTCAATTCTCTAGCAAGGTCGAGGTACTTATCCTTCTTTTCACTTTCCTTCAGATTTATTCTGTGGTCCGCCGGGACAGCAAAGTCGACAATTTTGCAGATTCTCTTTTTTTGTTGATTATCATAAGGTCTGGTCTTCTGGCCGGGATTAGTTGATCCGTTTGTATGTTCAAGTCCCATAGGAGTTTATGCGAGTCATTTTCTAGGACAGGTGCTGGGTTGTGCCTATACCATTTGTTTGTATGGTCGAATTGAAATTTCCTGCACATTTCCCAGTGGATCACCTTGCTGATACAGTCGTGTTTCGCCTTATACTCCTTCTGTGCTAATTTGCTGCATTCGCTTGTTATGTGATTGATCGTTTCGTCTCTGTCAGCGCATAGCCTACATTTACTGTTTTGTTGCGTCTTATCTATTCTCACTTTGATACGATTGGTTCTTATGGCGTTATCCTGTGCTGCTATTAGAAGGGATTCCGTTACTCCTTTGAGAGTTTTTTTCTGCCAACGTTAGCTGATGGTATCTCACTGGAGTTTAAGTGACAGCATGTCACCTCAAGTCTCCCGAACTCTTCTCAGTATTCTGGTTGATCTTAATAATGCAGTACTTTGGATGGTCTCTATTTGGCTTCTTATTTCCAAGTTTTTCAGTCTCTTTACCAATCCTTTGAGGACTGTCCCAAGTGCACCAACTACAATTGGTATCACCGTCACCTATTATTCTATTGTTTTTTTTTAGTTCTCTAGCAAGATCTCGGTATTTATCACTCTTTTCACTTTTTTTTTTACTTTCACTCTATGGTCTGTCTGGACAGTAAAGTTCATAAGGCAGGTTCTCTTTTTTTGTTGTTAACTATCATTAGGTCTGGTCGTCTGACCGAGATTAAGAGATCAGTTTGAATCTCAAAATTTTGGCACGAATTTACTATATTCACCTATTTGATGAACAGTTTCGTCTCTCTCACCGCATAACCCACACTAGCTATTGCTTATAGCATTATCGTCATTATTATTCGAAAAATTTGTTATCTGCTTTTGAAAGTAAATCAACTGTAGCCTCAATAAATATGACTAATATTTTGCTGAGGTTTTCTTTTCTGTCATAAAGTAACCAGTCTTATCTAAAATTATGGACTTCAAATGATTACTTCACACTATTTATTGGGTTGGCAGGCATCTATGAACACTTAAGAGAGAAAAAATCAAGATTCTAAGTTCACGTAAGGCTTCTAAGAAAAAAATCAATTGGTTTAGCTACATACGAATAGTTTACAAGTTTTACTTTTTAGGAAGTCTGAGAAAAAAAATTCAGTATGACTAACATCGAGGATAGAATAAAAGGAAATCCTTTATTGTGTCATTTTGACTACGATCAGCAAACATTTAAAAAATGTTGGTACTGTAAATATATAAAATATATACGTGCTATGAATTAGAAATAATAGTGATTGCTTTATATATACGAGGATCATTAAATAAGTTTCCAGACTTTTTTCGTATGTGCACTTTTATTGATAGGACACACATGAAACTCTAGTCCCCTTCGAAGTAATCCCCTCCGGCTGCAATGCACTTGTTCTACCGTTCCAACAACTTCTGCAAGGCTCCATGGATATCCTCTTGTGTGAGCGTGTCAATGACCTTCGTCACAACCGCTTTCATCTCCTCAATTGTCTCATAATGACAGCCTCTGAGCTTAGGGACTAACCAAAAGTCACAGGGAGCAGGTTCTGGACTATAGGGAGGGTGAGGAGTTGTCTTGATGCCCATCTTGGTCAAATAGTCGGTGTGGACTGGTGCATTGTCCTGGTGGAAATGCTACTGACCCGATTTGAAGAGTACTGGCCTCTTCCGACAGAATCTCTTCCTAAACTTCCTTAAAACCTCAACATAGTAAGCCTAACCCTAACGCTTTGGCCAATCAACTCTGGTGTATAGACTTCCTTACTCCTCCCACATCTCTTATCATCCCTCACAGACTCCCTGCCTTCTTTGAATCTCTTATGCTACTCAAAAACTGACGCTCGAGTCATGCAAGATGGTCGAAAAGCAGTCTGAAGCATTCCATACGTTTCTGTGGCATTTTTTCCAAGTTTAAAACACAGTTTTATTGCATATCGTTCTTCTAAAGTGTCAGATTGCATTTTTGAAATTCACCAGCTGTAACTATCAGGCTTTAATAGGGTGTATTCCAAATCCTGCTGTAGCTGTTGATTTGTACCTGAAATCATAAAAGTTGGTCAGTCATCTCAGAAGATGTATAGCAATAACATACTGAATTTTCAAGAGTCTCCGACAATTTTAAATGCCTGTACAAAAAAGAAGTCTGGAAGGAACCGCATATATATATATATATATATATATATATATATATATATATATATATGTGTGTGTGTGTGTGTGTGTGTGTGTGTGTGTGTGTGTGTGTGTGTGTGTGTGTGTTAGAACAGCTACTTGGTGTGAAGTTCTCTCGGCGAAGGTTGTAGATTACGCCGACTGCACCTCAGCAGAGGGCTAAGACCCCCGACCCGGCCAACGAGTTTCCTTGCTATGACTCTAAACTGCATCGGATGTTGAGACTCCAGTCAGGTGGAGTACTCCTTCATTGCTATTACTCCTAGTAATCCGGATAGGACATCGAAAAGGCAGTTGTAATTCATTATCCGAATCGACTCAAAACCAATTTTCTCATAGCAAAACAAATCAAGGGTTACATCATTAGAGAAATGTTTATGTTAAAATTTCCCGTTTTCTCAAATAATTTGGTTGCAAGTTAACAGACGTAGAGATTCGATATTATAAGAGATGATCCCTGAAACAGTTGGATTCCGGTTCGAACCGTGCACATGAAGATATTAAGGGCTTTATTTAAAAGGATTTCATTTGTTTGTTATATCGAGTATTTAAGCAATTGAACAAATATGTTCACCTCGAACTTAAACGCCACAAAATGATCATTCAGGTACAAATTGATATAGAAATTGCCTTTTAAGAGTATTTTAAGCGCATTGCTCAGATAAAAAGTTACTATTGTAGAGCCTTTTTCTGGGTTACAGTAACAAATTGAAGCAGAGATCCCCCTTGGAGTCCAATAAACAACCCTTTCAACCACTTTTTAAGGATAATATATACGGATCCTTTACAATGATGAATCAAATCCTGATATATATATATATATATATATATATATGTGTGTGTGTGTGTGTGTGTGTGTATATATATATATATATATATATATATATATATATATATATATATATATATATGTATTCAACAACAAAAATATCAGGATGTTATTATTTGTAGAAAATTATACAGTCGAGTTCCGTAATAAATTATATTAAATAATATATGTTTTTATTTTGAAATTTTTTATAGTAATAATACAATCGTGGTATTTTCTACTTGAACTTCTATTTTTTAAAAATTGACCGGAATGTATATTCCTAAAGATAGTGTTTTTCTTATATATGTTGACATGTATATATGTATTTGGCTGTGCGTGTTCGTGTGAGTGATTGTAATATTCATGAGTATTTTGTGCTTATGTTCGTGTTTATGCCTTTATTTATGAGTAGCTGAATGAGTGCGTGTATACATATGTGAATCTTACTCTTGAAAAACACTAGAGTATTTAAAATGATTTATCTCAAGTCCTTGTCTTCTGAGATGTTATCATGATCCCCATGATGAAAAAAAAACCGAAAACGAATAAGATAAAATAAAGAAAAAATTTATTTCCTTACAGAAATTCCCAAGTCTTCTTTTTTTCTGCTTTTCTTTTTAATCCGACAATTGCAATTCACTTAATCCAGAATTGTTTTCAGATCCACTTAACTTGTCGACGAGGGAGAAAAAATACAAAACAATTAGTGAAACACTGAAAACACGTGGGAAGCTTCCGATTGCTTCTAGACGTCATATAACTTCCTTCTATTACCTAAAAATACAAAAATAAAAAAAAAAGAGTTTTATTAATTGCTCAAAGATAAGGCACAGTAGATTATCTAATTAAAAAAAACATAAATAATGTGATTGCTTTAAATAAAAACAAATCACACGTTTTCATTTCAGTTAATTTTATTTGTTGATGTCATTCACTTTACGTTTTGTCCGTTTTGTATATTATATATTCTGATTGTTCAAAGATCTACATTCAAAATGGTGTCCTTGATATTCTCATCAAATTGTATATGCTTTGGATTTATTTTAGTTTTTATTGTTAATCAACTCGTTGGGACTTTTTCATCCCAGATTTAAGTGGTAGTTGTTCCTTAGAGTCTGAGTGACGGAAAGTATCCTCAAGTCTTCAGGACTTTTCTATGTATTCTAGCTGATCTTAACAGTGCCGTAGTTTGAATGGTCTCGATTCTTCCTCTGATCTCGAATTCCGTTAGTCTCCTTTCCAAACTCTTGAGAACCGTTCCAACTACAAATGGTATTATCTTCACCGTCATGTCCTATAGATTTCTCAGCTCTCTGGCAAGATCTTAGTGTTTATAATTTTGTTATCTCTCTATGGTCCGCTGAAATTTAAAAAATTACTAGATAACAAGTTCTATTCTTCTAGGTCTTATCTTCCGGCCTGGATTAGGTGGTTCTTTTCTATCTCAAAATCCCAGAGAATTCTATGGGTTTTATTTTATAGGACATATTGTATTTTATGTATAAACCCTTTGTCAGTAAGGTCAAATTTTAATCTATTTCAGCATTTACTCCTCGTTGTCTCTAGTGCTAGTGTACATTGTTATTATTATTTTGCCATCATTTTGCCTATTGCAAATTTTTCACAAAAGTATTAGCTCGTTGTCTGAGTGACAGCAAATCTCTGCACATCTTCGGTCTTTTTCCGAGCTTTCGGAAATGGTCAAAAGCGCATCAACAACAATTGGTATCACCACCATCCTTGAAAGAGTAAAACTGTAGGAACAGCATTTCAAAAATCTACTAGGAAACCCACCGGAAATAACGGATGAACCGATCACCAGAATTATTAGTAAGCAATTAGACGTTAAACTAGGTCCTTTCACCAAAGAAGAACTCGACTCGGTTCTCAGAAGAATTAAAAATAGGAAAGCGGCGGGGCTAGACGAGATCCCCCCCCAGAAGTGTGGAAGACTAGACAATTCGACAATATACTGCTCCGGCAATGCAACGCAGTCTATAGTCAAAATAGGATAGAAAGATGGACGGAGGGATGCATCCTTCCTTTCCCTAAAAAAGGCGACCTCGGACTAGCCAAGAACTACCGAGGGATAACACTTACATCCATAGCAGCCAAAATCTACAATGCCCTTCTACGAAACCGCATAGAACCCAAAATAGACAACATCCTTAGGAAAAACCAAAATGGCTTCCGGAGAAATAGATCCACAACCTCACAAATACTGACCATCCGTAGAATCCTTGAAGGCGTTCGGGCAAAAAACTTACAGGCGACATTACTATTTGTCGACTTTACCAAGGCCTTCGATTCCATACACAGAGGGAAGATGGAGCAAATCCTACTAGCATACGGCCTACCAAAAGAAACTGTAGCAGTGATAATGATTCTCTACAGAAACACCAAAGTGAAAGTACGTTCACCAGATGGAGACACGGAATACTTCGACATTGTTGCAGGAGTACTACAAGGAGACACACTAGCCCCGTACCTCTTTATCATCTGTCTAGACTATGTGCTTAGGACTTCGATTGACAAAATCAGAGAAAATGGCCTCGAGCTGACTAAGAAAAGAAGCAAAAGGTACCCCGCAAAAACAATCACGGACGCCGACTACGCTGATGACTTGGCGTTACTAGCGAATACGCCTAATCAAGCAGAGACACTACTGCATAATCTGGAACGAGCCGCAGCTGGCAATGGCCTCCATGTCTATGCAAACAAAACTGAATATATGTGTTACAACCAAACGGGCAACATTTCCACACTAGACGGAGCCTCTCTGAAACTAGTAGACAAATTCACCTACCTAGGAAGTAGCGTCTCATCAACAGAAAAAGACATCGACACACGACTGACGAAGGCATGGACAGCTATCGATAGGCTCTCGATCATATGGAAGTCGGACCTAACCGATAAAATGAAACGCAGTTTCTTCCAGGCAGTGGTTGTGTCGATACTGCTATATGGATGCACCACATGGACGCTAACTAAGCGGCTGGAGAGGAAACTAGACGGAAATTACACAAGAATGTTGAGAGCAGTATTGAACAAGTCCTGGCGACAACACCCCACGAGACACCAACTATACGGACACTTGCCCCCCCCCCCATCACGAAAACTATACAAGTTAGACGAACCAGACACGCGGGACACTGCAGGAGAAGCAAGGACGAGCTCATAAGCGATGTACTCCTGTGGACCCCCACATATGGATGTGCAAAAGCAGGACGACCAGCACGAACTTACATACAGCAACTATGTGAGGACACAGGATGTAACCCTGAAGACCTGCCGGAGGCGATGAATGATAGGGAGAAGTGGCGAGAGAGGGTCAGGGATATCCGTGCTGGCGGCGCGACATGATGATGATGATGATGATGGCAAGGTTTAAATATTTGTCTATCTTTACGTTCTATTTTATTTATCTTTGGGGTCCTTCAGAACGACAAAATCCAATAGAAGACAAGCTCTTTTTTTTCTTGTTTATTAACACCAAGTCTGGTCTTTTGGCCAGGATTAGATTATCTGTTTCTATCTCATTGACAAAGACTGATTCTGGTTTATGTTTATACCGTTCAATAATATATTCAAATTTTAATCTCTTCCCCAATTCCAAGTGGATCACCTTTCCAACTCAATCGTGCCTTGTATTCTTTTTGTGCTATTTTGTTGCACTCGTTCATAAAGTGATTAATTGTTTCATCTCTTTCTCCACGTAATCTACACTTGCACATTATCGATTTCCCCTTCAACATAATTGGTCCTTATGGTGTTGCTTTGTGCAACTGTTAGTAGAGATTCAGTTTCTCTCTTTCTTAAGTTTTCCCTTTCTTAACCATATCCCGGTCTTCCAATGTGCAATCTTGTCAGTTTGTCACTTGAGATATCCATTTAGTTGTTTTTCTTCCCTTGTCTGTTTTCTACTTTTTGTTATTTTTCTGGGTTTTTTTTTCTTAGTTGCTGTAGTTGGTCTTTCTTTACTCTCTATAATGCAGTCCAGTGAAGGGGGGAGAGTTATTAAATTTGTTGTAGTAAAAGGTAAGTTTTATTTTTTTCTTAGAATCAGCAGGGAGAAAATTTTTGGATAAGTTATTTTTAATATATGTTCATCTATCTTATAATTATTATGAAATTGGTTTCGGTAGTAAAGGTTTATTGGGTGTTTATGGTTTAGAGCATTGTCTATGTAATATTGTTCAGTTTTATTAATGAAATATTTGATTTCCTTATCAATAATATATTACCACAATGACTGTTGTGCGTATGTGTGTGTGCGCACGCGTGTCTCTGTGTGTGTGTGTGTGTGTGTGTGTGTGTGTGTGTGTGTGTGTGTGTGTGTGTGTGTGTGTGTGTGTGTGTGTGTGTGTGTTTTAGCAAAACTCACGGATCCAAATGATACATATATTCACTAAACTCCATCTCTCTCTATCTCTCTATCTCTCTCTCTCTCTCTATCTCTCTCTCTCTCTCTCTCTTTCACACACACACACACACACACACACAATAATTACACATAAAGTTGGTAGACAGATAGATAAAATGAAGAGATGACAACGAGACGTGAAGTGATAATCTCGGGTCAATGAAGGTAGATCTAGTATTTTGCAAATCATAGCCTACGCCCAGTTGTGGAGGGCGATTTAGCGAGCTCCGAAGTTTATATCGTTCCTTGTCTCTCAGCCTGTTACTCTAGCACTGACCCTTTTCAAAATTCTCCTACTCATTTGTGTGACCACTTCTCGCACCCTCCGCGAGAATTCTCGTGATTAACACCTTGCTGTTGGTCACACAGTCGGGCACCAGGTTCAGTGGCTGTAGAGTTTGGACTAATCTGATGTGTCTGTTTAAAGAAAACCCCACAAAACTCTATAAATTATAGTTTGATGTTTTCCAGGAATGTATCAACTTAACTCTAATTTCTTAATGCACTCTGTTGAAAGATCCTTTTTATGCCTAATATATGAACTAATATAAACGATGTTTTGGGGGTTTCTTTTTAATCTGGTCTTGTTATTTTCTGCTTAAACACGAGATGACACGACTGAACAATTACGTACGCGTCATCGTACCTTATTAACTTCGTGTATTAATTAAATTTTTTTCAATAAACATTGAATTCACGACTGATTAACCCCGAAAGACATGATTTGGTCATTTGTGTTTATTTATCATCATCATCATTTTAATTTCTTTTGTGTCCACAGTTGAAGACCTTTTCTGATTCCTTCCATTATTATTTCAGCCTCTATAGCACCTTATCAACAAACTTTGTTCTCTCGTATCTCCATATTATCTTCTTATATTAATCTTTATGACAATTTACACTTATAATTTTCAACCACTAGTTTTAAACCACGCATAAGACGTATACAATCAGGCAATTGCTAACTTTAAAATGTTCTCTCTACTGATCCTAACAAAAAAAAAAAAAATAAGACTTATCATTTCTACAACAAATTTAAAACTTCCAACCGAACATAAGATGTATACAATCTGGGAATTGCTAAATTACCATAGATTATACTGGTATTCACCAATGGTCTGAAAAACGGGGGTTCAATTCCAGGTCGAGTCACACCAGAAACACAAAAAATGACACTTGATATCTCCTTGCTTAAAACTCAGCATTATAAGGTAGGTATCAAGGGTAAGTGGATCAGTACAGGGAAAGGAGAAACGCCCTCCCCCTACACATCGGTGTTTTAGTCATTAAAAAGGGAGCCTTCAAGTCGCCCTCGACTCCAGTCAGCCGAATTACTATATTAAAGCAATGCATATTTATGTAAGTATAAAAAACATACAATATAACTCCAGTAATTTTTATATGGTATGTAAGTGCTAACAATTCAAACACTCAAAATGACTCAGTTTGTGCAGATTATTATTATTATTAGTAGTAGTAGTAGTTATAATAGTAGTAGTATATTTTGCGTAACCAAACATTTTTTTATGTATGACAGTACACTCATTCATAGAATAAAACGAAAAACTGGACACACGCTTAGATCTTGCCAGCGAACTAAAAAATAATTGTGGATCATAAAGATGACAATGGTACCTTTCATTAGTGGACCCCTTGAAAAAGTCTCCAAGAACCTGGTGAAGAGACTGGGGAAACTGGATATCATAGTAAGAATCGAGGCCATTCAGATCACATTTCTGTTAAAATGCCCGAATACTCAGAAGAGTTCTGGAGATCTGTGGAAAGTTGAAGTCACTCAGATTTCAGTGAAAAAAAAAAAAAACGGCTGACACTGGTGTTAAAACATCGCATAGCGTGAACATGATAGTAGTTAGCTCCCTTTAAAAAGAAAAAGAATTGGGATCAGCGTGTTCAAACCCTTTGCAATATTATTACTTTTAATTTGCAAGTTGGTTTGGAAATTATTATATTCTCTTAGAATATTTTGGCACTATAGTACTAACAAAAAATATCGCTATGATGCGCCATTTTTGCTGTGTTGTGAGTTTTCACACCACTCTGTTTGTCACTTTCTCTGCATTCCAAGTACCCGGAGTTTCCTCAGTTCTCCAAGACTCTTCTCAGTATTCTATCTGGTCTCGCTCAAGATACTTAGAAAAGGAGATTTTCTGTCATTTAGACTCCAATGAAAAACTATCAGTTAGAGCTGGTATGAAAAACTGGGAAGAACTGATATATTTTAATCTTAAGTTGCCATATTATTTTTCATTTTTCAATTGATTTCCGAACACAATTTTGCTTAAGGTTTCATTTCTTTTTCTTTCATTTTTGTCTTTATCTTAGTTTTATTTCCATGCTCCATCACTTTGTTTCCCCTCTCAACATGTTTCTTCCCTTTTTTTCGCTGTTTCTGCCGAGGTAGTGTTAACAATTATCTTTGTGAATCATTGTCAATTTAACTTGCAATTCCCCTTTCTCATGTTTCGGTCGCCATAACCTGCATGTCACTAAATATAAGTGTTTTCAATTATTTAAAAATAACTACTTAATTTCGTTTTTTTTTTTTTTTTTAGTTTTAAGTTCAACAACTGTCCGCCTTTTATCCGTTAAAAAAATTAGTATTCCCCAGTGTTCTTGAGGAAATTAATTCAATAGTATTTTTTGAAGAGCCTTCCAAGAATTGTATCAAATTTGCATGGCACAAGGCTGCACATATGACGCATCCATTAAGAAGAGGTATCTCTCCAGTAACAAAGGCTAAAAAGACTAGTTAACGAAGAAGCCCTCTTTTGCATGCAACTTACACAGTACATGTAATTTTCATTAATCTGAAAAGAGCGCGCTCAGTGTAACGGTTATCGTCAAAAGAAATGAACGAAGCTGTTTGAGTTTCTCTTCTCATTGGGAAAGGCTTGAATCCATCTGTTCTCTTCCCAGCTCTGAGTTAATAGCAGGACAGAGTGGAATCTTTAACCTAGTCAAGAAGAAAACTCTGAATTCAAACTAGTTTTAAACCACTTTAAATTGACTTGTGGGAGAGGGGTTGGATAGATACGTACGTACGTACGTAAGATAGATAGATAGATAGATATAAAATTATAAACGAAAATATAAATATGTATAAAAATGCAAAGGTACATGCATATACAAACACAAACGGACGCACATATTAAGAACTTCTCAGAAGTATTTAAACAAACACAACCTGATTCTCATCTTTTTGTTTTCAAAGGTAAAATACAACGCAAGAAGAACGAAGGTTTATTGCAATCAACATAACAAATTCTATGTATTAATTGGTTCTGATTGCTAAATTAATGGGGAATATATTTTCATAGAATAAATTGTTATATAGACAATCAAGTTTGTTTTTTCCTATGCTACCGAAATCTTCTTCCAAATCGGTCAAAAGGAAATCATGATAATCATTCCAATTTGGAAGAGTTACCAAATTAGCGTTTATTTACCCAAACCCTCCATCAAGAGCAGAATATTACACAAGGTCAACTTTTAAGCGGAGCAAAACTGGTTTAAATTCATAGATTTCCTTCTCCTAGACTTGTTGCCAAACCAAAGCTAAAAATCCCAGTTTGTTCTACTATTTTTCTATAGGTAGGGAGAAACAAATGAATGTATGCTTTACCTAAGGACGTTAGCGTGAAGTGAAACGTAAACAACCTCGTCCAATATTTGAACTCGAGTCACTGAGTCCATATTCTCCAACTATAACCGTTATGCTAAGCGTGGCTTGTAAGTTTATCAAGATCCCTTCCAACCCGAAATCTTTTGTGTCCTCTGCAACCTAAGGCAATAAAAACCGATTTTAGTCTTGTCTAAATACTTTTCAGCAGATCACTTTCGGGCAAATACCCTTGGGAAAGGTATCAACCCCCTTATCCTCCCAGCTATGGGTTAAATAGTGCCACTATTGTTCTTCTAGGAGAATGGCTTTGGCATTAAATAACCTACAAAGGTTGATATGCCATAAAACAAAGAGTCCAAACCTTTTTCAGCAGAACTTTAACTAGCCTTTATGAGAAAGTCTCTAAGGAGTCGTGGCTGACATGCTGGATAGCGACATCGTAGTAAGCGTGTTTGAACTCCAATCTTGCTTTTACAGTCCCTTCCGGACTAATACCCTTGGGAAAAGTATGAGCCTCCTCATCCTCCCCAGTAATGGGTTAAATTGTACCACTACTGTTCTTCTACAAGGATGGCTTTGGCATTAGAAATCCACAAAGGCTGCCATTAAAACAAAAAACTTCAAAATAAACGTTTCTAAGAACGGTCATATCCAGAGTATTGCTAATAAGCATTTGAACAATTACAAAATTCGTTTTTATTTGTTTAATTACAGTTGGTATTTGTCATAAAGTCACTTAATAACTAGGAACTTACTATAAATCACCAAACCTCTCATTGTTCAGATTTCTGTGCCAACATTTGAGCTATGCTAAAACATTTCGTTAAATACGTATTTATATGACGTAAATATTGCCAATTTTTCAGGCGTTTGTCTTTATCTAACACCAGTTCATTTACAGGCGTTAGTCTTTATCAACCAAGATTAGACTGTGATAAGAAATATAACTCGTCCTTAACATAGTATAGGAACTAGCTTCTTTCCTTTTGCAAGTGGCAAAAGCTCAAAAGATGACGTTATGTCTATTACAGAAATCATAGATTACTTGGATTTTACAAGAAAGAGAACATTTTTTTTTTTTTTTTGCATTCCCAACTTTGAGAGGTTTAGAACAACTGATTAAAACTTCAAATGAAATATGAAACAATTTAATTATCGTTGCTTTTCTGTCATTTTTAGATAAATCAGAAAAGAACCTTACAATGACATCGCTGCAATAGATATTCTGATTTATCAAGGAACAATTTTATCATTGAGTGATTGATTGATTTTAATGACATGTCAACTCATCTAGGGTTATTTCATGCCAAGAGTTTAGGGAATCGAGTTCATTGAACGTTTATATTTACATTCATGTATGTCTTTTTAAGATTTTTATTTTGTTTTGTACACGATCCTATCGAATACGAAAAAATTTTCAACTGATTTATTTGACCCATAGATGGTACCCTAACAGGTTCTTTCACTCCGAGTAGAGGTGGACCTAAGAGCGATGGCAATGAAGGGATACTCTACACTACCCAGATTTCCAAAACTCGATTTTTGCCAACAGTCATACCAAGGACATTCTCTTTTTTTTGGGGGGGAGAGTCTTACTCCACTACAGTAGATACAGTCAATACATTCTAAGTCCCACCCACAGGTCAAAAGAATAATTTTACGAGTTAGGTACACATGATTCTAGCAGCAAAACGTTGACAAAGTACAATTCGATTTCATATCCTAAGACTGCATCAAAAAATCACTTGATGCTAGTCATCGATAACGGATAAAGTGACTTCTCACTCGATCTATATGAATACAATGGACTTATTCATAAAATACGACGGGGTTTTATATCCATATACATTGGTCATGCTACTTGGATTCACAACAGAGTTATGAGAAATTTCATGGTTGTAGAAAAGCTAGATATATTTAGTCGTTTGAACATTGCTTTCATCTCATAACCCAAAGACACGTACACGAATCTGTTTGCTATATATTAGCAATCTGATCTCTATGTTCAATAATGAGACACTCCGTTGATATGGTAACACTCTCCTCATGTTTGTTGTATTATTAATTTTTTGTCCAAACCTTATCACCTAGATGGTGTATGAGTTTGGTTTCTTTGTTGAATGGCATATCAAACTCCGTGGGTCATTCAATGTCAAAGCTGTGCATCTAGAAGAACAGGAGTGGTACTAAGCCATAGCCGAGGAGAAGAAATGAGTTCATGCTTTTCACAAAGTTATTTGTCCAAAAGTCAACGAAACAGTGCGACTGGAGTTCGAACTCCCTTACAAAGGTGTCGCAGTCTAACACGTTAGCCATTATGCCACGGAGTCTTCTCACCAAAGCTGTACAATTATGTTGAAATTATTATTATTTATATAGCTACAATTATATATATATATATATATATATATATATATATATATATATATATATATATATATATATATATATATATATATATATATATATATATATATATATATATATATATATATATATATATATATATATATATATATATATATATATATATATATATATATATATATATATATATATATATATATATATATATATATATATATATATATATATATATATATATATATATATATATATATATATATATATATATATATATATATATATAATGCAATCAGTCTCGTCCAGGATTTGAACTATATATATATATATATATAGTTCAAATCCTGGACGAGACTGATTGCATTTCATATAGCATTAATACCCTTGGAAAAGGTATGAATCCAATTATTCTCCCTCCAGCTATGGGTAAATAGTAGGGCAGACTGGTTCTTCAGCTTTGGGGAGGCAACTAGTCTAGGAGAAGGATAACTCTAAATTCAAACCTGTTAAACTCCACTTAAAAATTGACCATGTGTCATATCCTGCCCGAGCGGAGGGGTTGGTATATATATATATATATATATATATATATAACATTATGAAGGATGATCCCCCCAATGGGTTTGGGCACTCTGGCAAAGGAATTTACGGTCACCAATCGTGTAATGCAAAGCTCTTCTAACGAACTGAGCACTCCGGTCTACATTAACGTAAATGTAACCAAAAGAAAAATTAATACATATACGTTAAATTCCAACGCTTACTTTGCGGCTGTTGGTGGCTGTAAAATTATAAAAAAATTCATAATTTATATTATATTTCAAATAACAGTGGAATTTTCATGGATACAGAAATTACAATCTGATCCTCGGCAGAAGTGAGGCATTGTCATCGCAACTGCTATGTCGGTGAGGGCTAATAATCGGATGAGAGGGGGGAAAACTAAAACAAAATTCATCTTAAGCCTTAGATCTTCGTTGCTTTGTTCTTACCGTTCACTTTCTGAGATTTTGGAAGCAAGAAGAAATGGATAACGGAAACTACTTGCGAGCTAGCTAGTCTCCACGTACCCCAGCCACCTAAAGAGGAAGGATCAAGGAATCCGTCGTCTTATATCCGTCGTCTTATAGGTTCACAGAACACCCACTCCATCTTCCACCTCGAGTAGGTGACATTATGAGTCCTGCACCCATCATCACTCAGATAGCCGATCTCTAGTGATCTCGTTAAGAACCGACCCGGTTTGGTTTGTTTGGTTTTATGGCATATCAACCTTTGTAGGTTATTTAACGCCAAATCCATTTTTATGTAAATTATCTGTTGTATTGAAAACAGTTCAGTTTAGCATAAGTACACAGTTTAATTCTCAAAAACATTTCCATTTCAAACTATTCAAGCAGTTATATGTAATAATTCAGTTAAGTGTAAATGCAGTTTTAATGTCAAAAAATAGTTCTATTAGAAAAAATTCAGTTAAGCATACGCACGCAGTTTAAATGTAAGTACGGTTTAATTGTCAAAAACGTTTCTATTTCAAGCTATTCGTTTACTCAATTTATTTTAGCATAAGTATGCTGTTAGTTCTATTTAACCCATTGATAGGGCCCTATCAGGTGCTACCACTCCGGGCCAGAGTGGACCTGGGAGCAATGGCAATGAAGGGGTACTCCGCATTCCCCAAAGCTCCAGCACTGCTGGAACCTCACCATCAGATTGTTTAGTGTCATATCCAGGACACTTGTTTGGTGGGGGGTCTTACCCCTCTGCAGAGGTGCAGTCAGTGTATTATACAGCCCCAGCTGACTGGGCTATACACAGAGTTAAATGTCAAACAGTTTTATTTCAGATAATTCAGTTCAGCATAAGTACACAGTTTAGACGTCAAAAACAGTTCTATTTTGAGCAATTCAGTTCAGCACTAGTACGCAGTCTCAATGTCAAAACAGTTCTATTTTAAACAATTCAGTTTAGCATAGATACGCTGTTTAAATGCAAAAATCAGTATAGTTAAAGAAGCATGTAGTTCTATTTAACCCATAGATAGGACCCTATCAGGTGCTACCACTCCGGGCCAGAGTGGACATGGGAGCGATGGCAAAGAAGGGGTACTCCGCATTCCCCAAAGCTCCAGTATTGCTGGAACCTCACCATCAGATTGTTTAGTGTCATATCCAGGACACTCGTTGGGGGGGGGGGTCTTACCCCTCTGCAGAGAAGCAGTCGGTGTATTCTACAGCCCCAGCCGACTAGGCAAGAACCGACCCGGGCTCCTCGATCAAGCATATCTTGTTACACCGAGCACACTTAACGGTATGGTGAACTTTGTTAACTCGTTTTTCTTCTGGTTGCTGGCGTTTTTTATGGCTTATTCATTTGCATCCTGGTTCTACTACAGTTACAATGTTACGAGAAGTGTTACAAAGAGACAATTTGATCCTAAGTTGAACTTGCAAATACTACATCTTCATTCTGAGTATAATAGTCGATCCTTAAGTAAGTACCTCAGTCATTACTGATAAGAAGTATACAAATAAAAATTAATTACGAAAAAGAATAAGTTAGCTCCGATTTAGTCCAAGGTGACTTGGGAACTGAAGCTAGTGTGACAACATTTTTTTTTTTTTTTTGAGTCAGTCTAAGGACTAAAAATTACTGATTATCACAACTAAATGAAAGTACCTGTATTTGTGAGCTCAACCTCTATTAAAACTTTGTAAGAGGTTAAGGATATTCCTCATTTAGATTTGAACACCAGACTCTACTGTTTTATATACATTGCTTTAATCAGTTGCATCTGCGAATACATTTATGATCAAATCATCAGATCAACTGTTAAAATGTAATGACTAACAATGAATATAGTATCGGAGACGCACGAAGTGTGATGATTATTTTTGCAAATAATGGACACGGCGACCGAGTTCAAATGTTGGACGGGGCTATTTGCGTTTCGCGTAGTGCTAATACCTTTAGTAAAGGTATAAATCAAACTGTTTTCCCTCCAGATATGGGTAAATAGTAGGGC
>OY757916.1:83519391-83556891 GCA_963585895.1 Sepioteuthis lessoniana | reverse complement strand
CTCTCCTCTTTTGACATCCATCTCTACCGTCTACCTGTCCCGGCAGGTCTTCAAAACTGCATCCAATGCCAACGCAGAGCTAATGTAAGTCTTCGCTGGTCATCCAAAACACATGCGACCATATATCGGAATCCATAAAAGAACAACTTTAATGAGGTTGTCCTTATTTCTCCAATAATGCCCAGCATGTCATGTTAACCGTACTCGGATGGTTTGGAAGATGAAAGGTAATTTGCTGTACATATATTGTTTTGTTGGGTGTTACTTCCAGAATCTGTTCGAAACATCGCGTAGTATTCCTGAATAGTAACAAGGATTTACGTGTAATAAAACATATGTTAGTGTAATCATTTACGGAACTAGTTTGAAATAGTGATGAAGAAACTGTCGGCAGTTTCAATAAAGTTTTATTGATGTTTATTTTGTTTTTTGTTTTTTTCGGGGGGGGTTGTGTTCTTAATCAATCAGACAAGGTTGTACTCGAGTGGAAGGAACAGTTAACACTTTCGCAGATGAAAGAAAGAATGTTTTATTGCAAGAGAGATACAATAAGACTGACAAGAAATAGTGAGACATGCTACTAATCCCTGAATAAAGGCCCGTATTTGTCTCTGTCTCCCACCAGACAGGACTTGACACAAGGTCAAATGACTCGAATGTCGGAATATAGTGAGGGTTAGGGTAGGGGAAAGTCGGACCCGAGCTGAGGCTCGAGCTCTGCTGGTCTATGTTGGTCAACAGCTCACTAGGTGCAATGTGAACCGATGAGCCAAGGGGGATATGGACCGAAACTTGAGTCCAGGCATGGATGCCAGATAATAGCTTAAGCTGGACAACAGGGTCCAGTGCTATACAAAGGTGTTAATAATGCAGCTCCCCCACCCGAAGGTGGTTCAGCCAAACCCCAGGGCCTTCCGGCCTCGAATATGCCTTAGATAGACTATACTTCGTCCGACACGAATGCCAGACAACCCGGCTAAAATGTCGGGGGAGGGGGGCAAAGCCAACAGCAAATTAATGCCGTCGGCCTTATCACTAGAGCAGGGTATATTTGTCTCTACCTCCCACCTGACAGGACTTGACGCCAGGTCAAATGACCCGACGGTCGGATTATAGTGGGGGTTAGGGGAGAGAAAGGTTGGACCCGAGCCCTGCTGGTCTATGCTGATCATTGGCTCACTTGATGCAATGAGTCCAGGCACGAGCAGAATGTTACACAAGGTCAATCTGGCCCAGTCGGCGGGGCTGTAGAATACACCAACTGCGTCTCTGCAGAGGGGTAAGACTTCTTCCCCAACGAGTGTCTTGTATATGACACTAAACAATCTGATGGTTAGACTCCAGTAATGCTAGAGCTTTTGGGAATGCGGAGTACCCCCTTTATTGCCACTCTAACCCGGGGTGGTAGCACCTGATCGGATCCTATCTATTGGTCAAATAGAACTAAACTGTGTTCTTATGATAAACTGATTTATTTAAAATAGAACTGTTTAGACATTTAAGCTGCGTACTTATGCTGAACTGAATTGTTTGAAATAGAACTGTTTATATGTATATAAAATGGATTCGGCATTAAATAGCCTACAATAGTTGATATGCCATAAAACCAAATCAAACCAAACAAGAGCAATCTTTTAGTGAAGAAAAGCTAGTTTGAATTCAAAGTTTTCCCTCTACTATATTGCCTTACTAAGAATAAAAAAGCCCCCTATTCTCTACTATATGACCATAACTAGGGGAAGAAGAGATGGATTCCTGCTTTTCCAGATAGCAAAAAGATATGTCCAGTACTTTGACTCGGATTGCCGATTCCATTTCCTTCGACGATGACCGCTAAGAGTGCCCCGCCCAAAAAAATTTACCACTGCAAAAAGATTTTAAGTTATGCTAACTTAAACAACTTTTAGTATCGAAATAGTTTTATCATCAATGAGAATATAAACCCCTTTTGAGTAAGCCTTACGCAAAACGCGCCGATCAAATTAAGTATTGCTTTAAGTATGCTACAAGTTCGACTCTCTTTAAATGTCACTCTCGTGTTACCAGCATCATAGCAGGCTTCGTTTATTAAACATCTTTCTTGATTAAAATAGGAATGGAATTAACGGCTATTCAGATGGATACACATTAAGAACTAACAATTCGGAACAGACAAAAATAAACGAAATGAAGACTAGAAAGATATTAAATGAAAACAGAAAATATTTTTACGTAAATACAAATAAAGACAGTTTCCTATTTTCGGTCGAAAAGTGTTTATTTTAAAGTGGGAAGCAGTCAAACGAAAAAAAAATATTACTAAGTAGTCGCCGGCGGATATTGTCGCAAAGCCACAATCGGAGACGCTGAAATCCTTTTTTTTTTCTTCTTTTTTTCTTCATTAATTTTTTTTTTTTTTTTTTTTTTTTTTGCGGGGGTAGAGGTGAGACTAAAAATTCTTGTTTTACAGCTGACGATCTGGGTCTCGTTAAGCAAACATGTTGTTGTGGTCGTAATTCTGGAACCTGCCGTCTGCCAAATTTCGTCGGTTTTATTGCCACCAGTCCGGGCAGCTAAGGGTGTGGAAACTCCAGACTGAGAAATTTCATAATTAATATTTGCTTATTTATTTATTTTGATATCATGAAAAGTATATATATATATATATATATATATATATATATATATATATATATATATATATATATATATATATCTCGAGAAAGAGTATGTGTGTGTGTGTGTGTGTGTGTGTGTGTGAGAGAGAGAGAGAGAGAGAGAAATTCGCCTGCGAGCGTTTACGAATCAACAGCGTTTTATCCTAATCCTGTAGAGAAATTTAGAACCTAAAATAATCATTAGCCGCGAGTTAATAACTGAAGAGTTAAATATTCGTTAACATATGTCTGGGGTCTGTTGTTCAAACTCTAAATTAAGGATTTCTCACACTAGTAAAAAATTTCATACAGGGTAAATAGGGAACTTCATGATAAGTGATAGTTAATTAGCTATTCTCGCAAACGATTAAAAGTAAGCAAATTATTAATTCACTGATTGATTAATTGATTAGATCAACATGTCATCCTGTATAAGGTTATTTAATCACGTTCATTGTACGTTCAATTTACATCTTTGTGCACTTGTTTCTTAAGAGTTTTCTGTGGGTTTTTTTGGGGGGGGCACACGGTCCCATCGAATGCGAATGGTCTTTAAACAGATCCATTTGATCCATAATTTGGACTCTAACAGGTACCACCACTTCGAGTCAGGGTGGACCTTGAAGTAATGGCAATGAAAGATTACTTCACACTCCCCAGAACTCCAGAACTTGAGCATCACCATCCGATGCAGTTTAGTGTCATACCCAGGACACCCATTTTTTGGAAGTAGGTCTTATTCATCTGCAGGATATAAAGTCATCGTATTCTAAGGTACTCGTGGTGTAATGGTTATCGTCGTAGGAACTGGACACGGCGACACGAGTTCAAATCCTGGACGAGACTGATTGCATTTCACATGGCACTAATACCCTTGGGAAAGGTATGAATCCAATTATTCCCCCTCCAGCTATGGGTAAATAGTAGGGAAGACTGAGTTCTTCAGCAACTAGTCTAGGAGAAGGAAAACTCTGAATTGAAACCTGTTAAACTCCGCTTAAAAATTGACCTTGTGTCATATCCTCCCGGAGAGGAGGGGTTGGTAAATATGGTATTCTTAGTTCCACCGATAGGACGTGCAAATTATCAAGGTTCTTTCTTTCACACATCGAGTATATATATATATATATATATATATATATATATATATATAATGCGATGGAATTTAAATTCCATGGCATTAAATAAATATATATATATATAATATATATTCATTTATTATTATTATTATATAATAGCTCTATCCTAGATATTGAGCACTCTCTATATTATATTGCACTTGTTTCGCCACAAACTCACAAAGTTATTTAGTGACAACCTACACTGTTATAAGATATATATATATATATATATATATATATATATATATATATATATATATATACTATCTTCTTTTTTTGTATTCTCTACTTTCATGAGTTCACAACAGAAAGCTTATATTTTGCATATTTTACGAAAACAAAATCAACCAGATATCTTCAATAAGGAATCAAGGGAGCCCAATGAGTTTACGGATCATCTTGAATTACAATGCTTCGATTTCATTAGTTTGCATAATACCATGACTAGCTGTGTTTACCTGTATTACATCCAGCTTTTAAGAGGATCCCCAGTTAGTTAAAAACAAATATCGTCTATATTAGCACATATATTAGGCATAAAAAAGGATCTTTCAACAGAGTACATCAAGACATTAGAGTTCAGATAATTCTGAGACATTGCAGGAAAATATTAAACTAATATTTGAGTTTTGTTGGGGGTGGTTAACAAATGCATCAGATTAGTCTGAAGTCTCAATGTAATGTGGTGGCCTCCTGCTACCACCAGGGATCCTAGTGCCCGACTTTGTGACCAACAGCAAAGTGTCGATCACGAGAACTTTTGCAGATGATGCGAGAATCGGTCACACACGTGAGTTGGTGAGTTTTGAAAATGGTCAGTGAGTGAGTGAGTAACGATTTAAAATTCGAAGCAAACAAAATTGCCCTTCCGCGACTGGGCCTGGACTATGATTTATAAAATAATAAATCTTCCTTCACCGACTCGAGAATATCACTTCACGCCTCCTTGTTTTTGAGAGCAGTTTAGAAGGTGATTGCAACACCCATTATAAAGTGAATGGTAATTTTCTGTAACCACGTGTTTGACATTTTTCTTTTCACAATATGAACTTCTTGTCATCTCTTCATTTCGTCTTTCTCTCGATCAACTTTCAGCGGGATCCCAATTAGGAAAAAGTGATTCCAGTTAACATGAAATACGAAGATACCCAGCTGGTTCAGACGTTCGGTCTTGTCTTTCTAAAGAAAACCAAGGCAGGTATTCTTAATCGAAAGTTCGCAGGAAATGATAAAAATGTTCTTATAATATTTCATCGAATGATGTGGCTGTTTATAAGATAGCTGAGATTCAGTGGCTCGATCGTCTCGACCATTAAGTATGTCTACCTTGTTATAACGCTTATTGTCGCAGGAAATGGACACGGTGACCCGAGTTTAAATCCTGGACGAAGCTCTTTACATTTCACATTGTGCTATTATTGTTAGATGAGTTATTCATCCAACTATTCTCTCTCCAACTCTGGATAGATATTAGAACGGACTGGGCTTTTTCTCCTAGGTAAGGTAACTGCTCTAGAAAGAAAACTCTAAATTTAAAACAGCTGTACTCCGCTTGGGAATTGACCTTTCGTTGTATCCAGTTCATAAGAAATTGAGCAATTTCCGGCCTATCTGCAACTGACCCATAAATTTGTTTTTGATGAATGTAAATGTTTAATTATCTAAATTCCATATAAAATGGTGATAACAGTTACTAAATTATCTACTCCTTCCGAAATAGAAGCTCTAATATCATGGATCACCATTACAAAGGATACTCGACGCGTTGACAAATAAAAATCAAAATTCATCCTTGTTATTGTTAGTTCCGAGTAATTCAAACAAAATATTTGTTTAAGAATTCTCTCGACCGATTCAAATCCTCACTTATAGAATTCAACAAAATGAACGTAGCAAAACCTGAAAAGTCTGTCGACCATCTTAACAATCGATGAGTGTCTCTGTTTTATGTTGATTGCTTTGTGTCTCTCAAAAATAAAACATAGATAAGCGAAATAAATAAATCTTTATTTATGACATTGTTAACCTCAATTTTTATTAATATTAAGCACAACTGACAGCGCGTTTACAGTAGGGTTAGTATTACAATGCGAAGATAACTTGGTTGAAAGATGCTTCTATGATTTCTTATAATGTTTTTTAGTAGAGTTTAGCAGGTTTGAATTCAAAATTTTCCTTCTCATATACCAGTGGCTATACAAAGGTTAAAGAGCCCATAACTGCAGGGAGAATACTTGAATTTATGTCTTTCAAAAAGGCCTTAACACTATGCGAAATACAAATACCTCGACTAGGATTTAAACTCGGGTCGTCGGGTACATTTCTCACAACGGTAATCATTACACACATTTACATATACCCAACCTCTCCGCTACCAAAAGGATATGACAAGTGGTGAATTTTTAATTTTTTTTTTTAAATTTTCATTCTCCAAGACTAGTTACCTAATCAAGGCTAAAGTGCTTAGTCTGTTCTACAATTTACCCATAGCCGACGGGATGGAGAAGA
This sequence comes from Sepioteuthis lessoniana, assembly GCA_963585895.1. NCBI lineage: Eukaryota > Metazoa > Mollusca > Cephalopoda > Myopsida > Loliginidae > Sepioteuthis > Sepioteuthis lessoniana. The sequence continues at coordinate 83,550,626 of OY757916.1, read as the reverse complement.
TAAAATCATGCTTTTATAAATGGCATAAAAGAAAATTGAAATGCAACTCCCAGCCATTCAATATGACAGTTATTTCGTTATAATGTTCGATGGAAATCTAAAAATATCGACACTCTTCAAATTGATAAATACTGTAGAAGTCGTGACGGAAAACCCATTAAGAAGTTATTATATCAATTTTTATTTAAATGTAACGACGCTTAAGTGCTCCATCTGTATTTACATTTTTATTCCTTTTCTTTAAAATAACTTAAGTATAATAAATAAATATGATCCTTAATTTCAATATCTTAACTTCCTTTTAGCCACCACTGAACAGAATTGACACTAGTTTCTGAAGAAAATCAAACGCCTCGGATTGTGCTTGTTATGCTTACAATATGCTGTGTTATCATCACTATTTTCGATACACAATGGATTCTTCCAATAAAGATAAAACATATGACAGTAATCCACACAGAGAGTAAGTAGCAGGAGTTCTGCTGATGGGTTAGCATGATGTACCACAACCCTAGGACGGTGAACGGGAAGCGTTCAGAAGCGTTCGTTCTCGAGCGGTCGGTCCGGCAGGGTTGCACCTTGTCACCTCTTCTCTATGCCCTCGCTTTTTTGGAGTCCCTGCTCCTAAGGCTTAGGGATGAGAGGGCAAATTCGACCCTGTGCGGTGTCCCTTTTGCTGGCCCTCTTACAACAAGGGTTTCCGCGTTCGCCGATGATATCACCGTTTTTATGACCCGCCGCCTGGACATAAAGGCTATGAAGAAGGCAATTGCCGAGTACGAACGAACAGCAGGAGCAAAGGTCAATTTTGACAAAAGCAAAGGACGGGTAGCGATACCCTGCCAGGGCCCTTCCGCAGGAGTGAGAGACCGTTAGCATCCCCGAGGTGTGGTTCGGGTCCGACCTCCAACTAGAGCAAAATTGGTCAGAGGTACAGGCCAAGTTAGATGCCTAGTTAACAACCTGGCTTCTTAGGAGGTTGTCTTTAAAGGGCAGGACGGAGGCATGCGGCGCGTACATCTTCCCCTTGATCCTTTACCGATTGTCTATACTTCCTCTACTAACGCTATAACGATCCTTCACCAAGTTGCTCGGGGGAGGTCGAAGGCTGCTGGTTCACAGACAGGTCTGGATTCAACGTACATGCAATGGGGGGTCTAGGTATGCCTGATTTGGAGAGCCACTGGATCGCTGAAAGACTCGCTTACTTGGGCCGATCCTTGTCGGGGGACCCGGTGTGGAGACGAAAGGCGAGCAATACCTTCCTTCGCCTCAAGTCAGACCCAAAGGCCGAAGGTCGACCTTGGCCGATGGACGGAGAACTGTTTGTCCGTGAATGCCGAGCGGCCCTCAGCAAACTTCTTGGGTCCAGTGACATTTCACGGCCTCGGAAAGAACTGTATCAGGAACTAGTGGTGGGCTTCGCTTCGGACCCTCTCAGAGAGCGGCACGGCTGGACAACGGAGGAGATCCGCTCTCATTGGAATTGGGCACCAGGTTAGGGCTTCTTGAACAATTACGAGTTCTCGCTCACCTGGCGGCTTAAACGGAATGCGTTGCCCCTTCTTGGTTTGATCTTCAAAGCAAGTCTAGCAGATATGCCCGATTGTCCTTGCCGCGGCAATGGCTTAGAAGAAACGGCTGAGCATGCATTCTACTACTGCAAGCGATTTCGCCCGTTTTGAGATCACGTCGGGGAGTCGACGGCTCACATCGAACCCCAGCAGCTCGTGCTGCTCGACGCTGGTTACGTCGTAGATAACGTTTTACCTCCATTACAGGAGGAGAAGCGTGTGGTGTTTCTCGCGATCCTAGCTGTAGCCAGAATGGTGATTTGGACGACGCGAAAGAAAGGAGTTTATGACGATGCAAACTTTTCTCATCGTGATCTTATGTTATTCTTTAGGCAGCTAAGGGTCAAGATCAGATGCGATAGAAAACGCTTGGATTAGACAAAAGGTGGGTAATTGCAGCGAGCCTGGTCGTACGAAAGGGGACAATGTTGGAGTCATACTTCCCTCCTCTTCCTGCTCATGGCAACTACGGTCCGGGTTCTTCGAGACCCCATCCCGGGTAAGAAGATTTGATTCTCCTCTAATCCCAAGTTAGCAGTATGTTGTGAGTCATCATCCCCGTCACCTACTTGTTAGCGTCCAAGATCTTCCCCATCCCTATTTTTTATACCCCAACCCTTACTCCAGCCCACCTTCTCTGAAGATCTTGGAACCTCATCAGAATAAATTCATGCTACCTGTCCTCACCGCGCCCGACACTGCTTTTTTCTTTTGTATCATTAGATTAGATCGCCCTCCCACTTAGGGTTGGTCCGGCTTGTTTTCGGCGTTCTCGGACACTGGAAAACAGTCGGCCTCCATATCGTAGAAGTGGGGATGAGAGGGCAACCAAACGGGGATTTTTTTCTTTCGTTCTTTTTCTCTTTCGGGTTTTTTTCTTCCATCGCCATCACATCCTTGTAAATAATCATCTCTGTCAATAAAATCATACATTTCATTCGGGGTTTTAAGTAGGTCGTTTCACAGAGCGAGTGTGGTATTTTGGTGGCTGCAGCGTGCTTCGTGAAGGATCGTTGCATATATATTGTATTGATGAATGGATCGGCGAATATGGCTAGCTAAGACCCCTTAGAAAATATAGATATGGCAATGACCGCTCCCCCCCACCCATCAAAAACCTCAGAGCTTTATGCTCCCCTTTGTAATAAAAGGAAATGAAGGAGTAAGTAGCAAGAGCTAAACTGGCGACATTGTATTACTTGTTTTATTCTTCTCTCTTAACGCGTATTTCTCTAACTTATTTTATGCCCTTTACCGAGGGCATAAAACAATACGAACATAAATCTAGTAATCCACAACCTTATGATTTTTGTATCTTAAACCTTTAAAACATTTTTAAATTTCTAAACCTACAATGTAGAATTTTAGTAAAGATGCATTCACAACTGAGCAGTTTATGAAGTGATGATGTCTAGACGTTTATAATACTGCATGGACTTAATCTAGACGACTCGGTACCAATTCTCAGTATTATATGAATAGCAATCGCAATACTTTTTGATACATTTTCTTTGCGAAACTCAGAATTATGTTAATGAAACTCTTTCTATGCTGACCTGATATAGTTCCATGAGACTTTTCCTTGTGTTCAGTGTGGAGTACCTGTTTATTGCCATTACTCTCAGATCCACTCGTACCCGAAGTGTTAGTACCTGTTTGAGTCTCATCTATGGGTCAAATAGATATTTTTGTAAATTATCTATATTAGATTGAAATACTTGATATTATAAAACCGTATCTCTTAAATAACTACAAAAAATAATTAAACAAACATACAATGTACATGATTCCTTAAACTTTCGGCATAGAATAACTCTAGACGAGTTGGCATGAAGTTAGAGTCAATCAATCATTTTTTCTTATTTTCTAAACTGTAAATTTATTTCAAGGGTAAGATTTGTGGACATGGATGAATTTAAAAAATATGATGGTACTGCTTCACACTATATCAAAAGATGAATTTAACTGGTGCTTAGGCCAATAGAAACATTAATGGAATAAGTGTTAAATACCAAGATTTTAAATAAAACTGATGTTTTATTTAGCGTTCACTTATTTTTTGGTAAATATTCGACACTTTTTAACACGTCTTGAAATGTTACTTTTGGTTATCCAGCTTACTCATCTGTCTCGTTGTACAGGGACAAAATAAACACACAGCGGGGAGTTCCCGTGGAATAATAGCTAAAGTGCTGGACTGCAGCTACGATGTATGCAAGTTCGAACAATAGTCGTGCTTTTGCGTTCACTTTCGGACTAATACACTTGAGAAACGTATGAACTCCCTTATAACTCCAGCTATCGGTTAAATAATATCTTTGCTGTTCCTCTACAAGCTAGTTTTGGTATTAAATAACCCATGAAGATTTATATGGCATTAAACACAAAAACAAATCAGCTTTATTTGAAACTTAAGCAGATATGTTTTTTTAGTGTCTGTTAATAATATGAAATAATATTTTATTTTCTGTTTGGCTTGGTTTCTTTGTTTTAATGGCATATCAACATTTGTAGGTTATTTAATGCCAAAGCCATTCTCCAAGTAGTTGTACTATTTAACCCGTAGCTGGAAGGATAAGGGGATTCATACCTTTCCCGCGGGTATTTGCCCGAAAGTGAATGTAATAGTGCGACTGGAGTACGAACTCGCTTACTACGATTCCGCAGTCCATCGCTTAAACCATTACACCACGAGAACACCCCCTTGGTTTCTGTTCATTAATATGAAACAATATTTTATCCCGAGATACTCCAAGCTATCTTGTATTAGTCTGTCAGCAAGTGGCTTCTGATATTCACCTTACTACAACTACTATAACTGCTCCTACTATTGCTAATAGCTGGAGTTGTAATAAATAAAACTAAACCAAATGCACTATTTAACGTGAATAAATTACTGTTAATTAGGCAATTAAAATTTCTGAAATTAAACCTGACAAAATCACAGATGTTCAAATTATGTTGTATTTTTTAATTTGCTTCGGAGATAATTATACATGTGTGCTGTATATTTCATTTTCACACACACACACACACACACACATATATATATATATATATATATATATATATATATATATATATATATATATATATATATATGTATGTTGCAGTTACAGCCAAATCAACAGAAAAAGTCGGGCCCATATAAGCTGACATAGTTGCCAAAGACACTAAGAGGAATTCAATATTCAATAAAGGATTTAGACTTTCCGGGCACCCCACACAATGAGTGTCAGTCCTGGGATATCCGATGTGGTAAGTGCTGGAAACTTGAGAAAAGCATCTATTTTTCAGATACCATTGAAAGTTGCTTTTGATAACCACTAAACATCTGGTTTAAACTTCCAATTATATTATATACTAAAGTGAGTCTGAATTTTTACAATATTTTGATAACTTATTTGTTTTATTCTTCAAGTTACAACAAAATCAGTCTCACATTCAAAGTGGAGGCGGTCGTGCTGCACCTTCTGAAATCACTTTTCCACCAGTTCTTTGATCCTACGTAGATACCAGTTCTTGTCCTTTGAGGTAAAGAACTCCTTCACTAAAACTTCCACTTCTTCTTTGTTGTTGAAATGCAAATATTGCAAAACTCACCCTAGTAGATATATATATATATATATATATATATATATATATATATATATATATATATATATATACTATTTTGAACAAAATGTATCTTGGCAGTAAATTTATAAGACAAAGTCTCATTGAATGATATTTAATAAAAAGAATTTCAATTTCATTATTAGAAATGATTCTCTCCAACTTTCCAAACATGATATAGATGGAAGTTTTTATTGCCAATGTCCGTATCCTCTGGAAGAGTCCTGACAATAAAAACAACGCCATATATTGGCCTTACTAGTACTACCATTTCTCGAAATCGTCCCGCCATCTCACAAGTCAAGGTTTTTTTTCTGTGAACATTTCCAAAACCAATTTTAGCAGAATTCTCACTGATAACACCGTTATTCTCAGTAAGGCAAGATGCAGTAGGAGATTGTTTTATGCGGGAAGCAATTTTGATGAATTCTACTCTGAGGCTGGGAATGGTGGTTTAAATTGTTAATAAGAAACCACGTGATAAGTAATGACCAATCAAAAATAAAAACAAAGCGCTAAATTTTGACTATCCCACTGTTAATTATTCCATCTTGATGATGACTAATGCTTGTCGAAAGTACTTGATCTGTTGAATCAATGAAATTTAAACAGTTCATTTTCACCTGTGATCCTATGATTAGGATATTTAATTGTAACAGGGAAAAATTACAAAAAATGCTGAATTTACAAAAACACGTCGTCTTTAATGAAACTTTTGGAATATATATATGTATATATATATGTGTGTGTGTGTGTGTGTGTGTGTGTGTGTGTGTGTGTGTGTGTGTTACTGCCAGTTCTATTGTTTGTTTATATATTAGCATGACACACGAAAAATGACATATCATAATGATATCTTTTTAAAATGTTCTTATTTAGTGAATAAAGCAATTTCTTCTTCAACTTTCAACACAATAGTACGAGGGTCATTCAATAAATAACGGGATTTTTTTTAAAAGCAAAATATGTTTAATCTCGAAAAAATAATCGTTTTGAAGTTATCTAAATTTACGGCAAATAAAACAGAGTGCTCTAGATTGAACAGAGGTCTGTTGGAATTTTTTTATGGCTGGGAAATACAAGGTATGTGAAATTTATAGAAAATGGGATGTTTACAGAGAAGCATGTTTTTGTCAAAAAATGTTTATAAATAAGCTAAACATAGGTTTTCCTATACGAGCCTGAGTGGAAAAGATAGTTTCGCAATACAGACTCTCAATAAAGAAAAAGTTCTGGGTTTATAATCTTGACTGACTTTTACATTTTTAATTGATTATATATTGAGATTTGCTCTATATTTTTGTGTATTGACTACTGTAAAAATTCCACGAATTAGCGGCCCTTTTATCGGTAATTTTTTAATATATATATATATATATATATATATATATATATATATATATATATAGGTAGGTAAATTGGCCAAAGGTTTCCTTTTCAATAGCTACAACACCGAGGTGTAGGGGAAGGTGCTACTTCTTTCCTTGTATTGTTCCACTTAACCTTGACCCCTACCTTATAATGCTGAGTGTTAAGCAAGGAGGTATCAAGTACCATTTTTGAGTCTTTGGCATGACTCGACCTGGTATTGAACTCCGGTCTCCTGGATCACTGGCGAACACTAACTCTCATGCCAATATATATATATATATATATATATATCATGTTTTTGCTAGCACGGATTTCCCCGACTCTCTCTCTCTCTCTCTCTCTCTCTCTCTCCATTAGACTATCATCCATTGCTTCTGCCAGAGCCTCTAGAATAAATCCCGTGTCCATACAGAGCTGTCGGAGATAGGTTCTAATTGGTCGTCCAACACTTGCTCCTCTGTGTGAAGGATTACATAGAAGAAATTCGCTTATGAGTTCGTTATTACTTCTCCAGTAGTGTCCTGCATGTCTTGTTCATCATATTTGGATGGTCTTAGAGATGGGAGGTAGATGGCCGTACAGCAGCTACTTTGTGGGTTGTTGCTTCGGGATTTGTCCAATATGACTCGTAGCATTCTTGTACTATTCCAGTTTAGATTTTTCTCGATACACTTCGTCAGGGTACATGTGGTGCATCCATATAGTAGAATCGACACAACCACTGCTTGGAAAATATCTCGTTTTATTTTATCGCATAGGTTTGATTTTCTAATGATCGATAACCTATTGATCGCAATCAATGCCATCGCTAGTCGTATATTGACATTTTCACTCGATGAGACGCTGCTTCTGAGGTATGTGAACTTATCCACTAATTTCAGAACGTCACCATTTAGTAAATATATATATATATATACTTTCATAATAAGAATGCAAGAGAAATAAATACACAATCACTATATAATACATTCTTATCCAAAATCCGGAAAATCTTCAAATTTAAAAAAAAAACGGTTTATTGTGATAGCAACAAATTTTTTGTTTGTTTGATTTTTTATGGTATATCAACCTCTGTAGGTTATTGTTATTGTGATATACCCCATGATATCACTGCATGGACCCTCCCAACACTATAAATAGAGACTGACTTGATAAACGAGTCAAGCGAGTCTTTCATTTACTGGTAGCCGTTCCGGTTTGTATTTCCGTAAATGTATACTAATATAAAACTTTCATCTCTTCGTGTTATTCATTTCTGGCTCTTCCATGCCACAATAGCTATTTGATCTTAACTCAATTTTTGTAAAAATAAACAGTTCTATTTCAAACAATTCAGTTTAGCGTAAATACAGTTTCAATATCAAAATTGTTCTATTTCAAACAATTCAGTTTAGCATACAAAAACAGTTCCATTTCAAACAATTCATTTTAGCATAAGCATGCAGTTTAGTTCTATTTGACTGATTGACCCAGAGATGTAGTACCTGACAGGGTCCTATCAGAGTGGACCTGGGAGCGATGGCAATAAATGGGTCCTCTGCATTCTCCAAAGCTTCAGCATTACTGAAACCTAACCTGTCTGCAAAGAAACAGTCGGTGTATTCCACAGCCCAGCCAACTGGGCAAGATAAGAACGGAATCTTTTTTAAAGTGACAATATTGTTGATATAATTTGTCAGTTTTAAGAAGGAATAAACCAAAGATGTGAATGCAAAGTAGCGAACTTGGAATTTCCACTTTAAATTGAATGCTTAGATATCACACAATCAAAGAAAAGTAACTATTGTGTTTTGCTCAGGTTAACACATCACACATCAAAGCATGTATCTTTCAGCGATAAAACGAGAAACTGAATATCCTACTTTCGATTGGTAAAGATAAAAGCGTAAAATTAAAAGTGCACTAACACTGGGTTTTTATCAAGTGGGTTTTTATGGCAGAGAAATCAAAAAACTTCACTTCTAAAACTTGACTTTTATCGGAAAAACAGTGATAAATCAAGATGGCGGACAGATCCTTACAGTTTGGGCTTATTTTCTTTTAAGATTGTTTCTTCCTTTGCTCAAATATTTGATCTCTATATTACTTTGTCAAGGAATTCTTTTTAAACCACCTGCAGGAGAGGAAACAATAGTCTCATTCAACATGACACAAAAAATATATCCTTGTTGCAAGGCAGCAGAGTTTTCAGATTTCGCCTCACAAAAAAAAAAAAAATGATTAGGTAATGATTTAGCAAAAAGAAGTATGTGTAATTGAGATGGTAGACAGTATCTCAGAGTTTTGGCACGCAATTACCTTATCGGGTAATAGGATTGTACATGCGACTACGAGCTGGTCAAGAGGAGTTGCCTTAAGACATCTGGGATTAGACAATAGCGGGTCCCGTTTAACAGGTGAGAGTCATGAGCATAGGTCACGTGATCAGAACTGGTATGAAAGACTGGCGAAACATTTTACACCAAAGGAGCAATGTCATTGGTGGATACAGATTACGTGAAGAAAAGACAAACGTAGAGAATGAGTTCGTGCTTCGACGTGACAAGCGACTGATCGATGGACAGACACGGTCTCAAGAGTATAAAAATAGCCAGTGGATTTTACTGCTAACTAAGATTTTTGCCCCTGTTGAGTGTCTTGCTAAGTGTCCGTTTTTGGAGGTGATGCCTTGTTTGTCAACTTGAGAAAAATGATGCCGACGCTTGATCTCTGTTTGAATTGTGTTCAGTCTTTTTTTTTTTTTCTCTCTCCCGACTGGATCCAGCATTTATGGTGAATGGGATGATCCCATTTTCTCCAGGTTGAGTTTTATTAATAATAGATTCGTTTTTCAGGTAGCGGCTGAAGAGACAAGTAATTGCAATGTTAACTCACTCTATCAGAATTATCAGGAAGAATGTAATATACCTGGGTAATAATTATTAAAATACTGTTCGTCTATTTCTTTTCGTCGTGGTATAAAATTAACGGCAGCTACCAAGAATGATTCATGGCTTTGGAGTCCTGCACATGAGTATGTGAAAACAGGTAAGGATTGTCTGTCAACCCCCTAACGCTGTAATCTTTTTAGAGTGCATCGTCATTTGCTTAAATCTATGATCTGCGATTATTTTGAATGGCTTTCGAAAATAAAATTTAATTAATGCTATAAAAGTTTTAGAAAAATAACTGCACAACTTTACAACGATCCGTGCTCATTAAAATGGAGAATTGTTTATAATTTATTTTCAGTAAGTCGGGTATCATAGCCTCAAACTTGCAATAGTTATTGTTTTTCTGCTTTTCTCTGCTTCAGTAATTTTGTTGCTTATACATCTTTGGACACGAACGTAGATGACTGAATGACAATTTCTTCTAAATATTTGAATAGGATTTGAAGTCGATGCTTTCATTCTGTAACGGCTTTTCTAGCTTCTATAGAAGCTTGGATAATGCTGTAGATCGTCAAAGAGTTTCTTTGTTAGTCGGTGCTCTCAAAGAATAAATACACAGGTACACATATGACCCTCACCTGTTAACCAGGACCCTATGTGGTCTTTCTCGAATCTCTGCCGGTGAGCCCTCTAACCCTGCTCTCAGCATCTATGACATCCAACAACCTATTACATTACAAGGTAACTGGGTGCCAAAATTCCGAGGTCTGTCCGCCATCTTAATAGCAACCTTTTTTTTTCTTTTTTCTTCTTTTTTTTTCTAGATTATGAATCGTTTATTTTCTCAGTGTACTGAAATCGGAAGACACTCTACAATAATTGCAACCTTACAAGAAAAAAAAAAAAAAAAAATATATATATATATATATATATATATTTCATTTTTTTGGCAGTATTAACTACAAAAATTAAATGAATTGGCCAATGACAACCGGCTTAGAAGAAGGAAAAATCTGAATTCAAACCTGCAAAACTCTGCTTAAAAACATTGCTCGCGTCACATTCTGCTCGCCTCGAGGGGTTGGTAAATCGATACAATCAACTTACTGAAATTCTGTGGGATGCATATGTAATTAATATGAACATGCTCAAATTAATATTAGGATACTGGTGACTTCTCCGAACTTTGTCCTTCACAAAAATTCCTCTTATTTCTAATTCATTATACCAATTGTAAATAAAATATCTAATCGGTGGTAATTTTCCTAAATATCTTCTAAAATGTCGTTGCATTGTTCTAGATACCCTATATAATGTAATTGTTTTCATCAGAGAAAATTCATTAGTTATACGAAGAAACATCACCGACAAATCAATATCCAGCTGGAATTCCTACAAATTTCTCTCTTTTTCGAAAAGAAAACTTTTCTTTTTGCATAGACATTTTTGCATTGCGCTGTCTTTAATCCAAAAATAAAAAAGAATTAAATCTGCACACTTCAATGTATATTTTTAAACCTCCACTTACTTAGAAAAAATAACAAGACCATGAAAAATATTAAGAGATAAGATTGTCTAAGTAGAATACTTATTTTCGGTGACAATAGAAATAGCATTGCAGTTCCAAGAAAAGCAAATTGTCAATTTAACACACTGAAACGTTCTTCAACAATTAAAACGTCATATAACGGAAAAGACACTTCTAAACTACATCTGGCAATTTAATTAATTTGCTAAAAAAATAACTTTTAACAATAGGACGTTTCTGTCTTATTTAACCTAGTACAGATCTCTCCAAAATTTACAATACTTTGGAAATTTATTAAATAGTTATTTGTAAGAATCCTCTCACTACCGCACACGTTTATATATCGTATTGCTTATAAGTGTATGAAAGAAAAGACAATTTATTTTTCCGAACGTTTTTTTTTTTTTACGGTTTATTGTATCATAGTAAGGAAGAGATACACAGTGTAGAGTTAACTATTTAATAACTGAAGTGGTACAATTCAACAAATATTAAGAGTCTCGTGCTGTTGGTGTTACGTTCAAAATTGGTCTTACTACTGGCAGAGATCTTTCAGTACTGGATATTTGTCTTTGCCTCCCACCAGACACAAGATCAATGACCAGAAGGTCGATTATAGTGGAGTTTAGAGGAGAGGAAGGTCGTGCACGAGCCGAGGCTTAAGCCCTGCTGGACTATGTTGTTCATCGGCCCACTTAGTACAATGTGGTCCTGATGATCTTAGCTGAACGTATGCCTGATTTTAGCTTAAACTGGACAGCAAGGTCCAGTGCTATTCAAGGGTGACAAAGGCGTCAGAGATCTTTCAGTACTGACCGTGCTTAAGAAACACGACGTTTTTTATTCCTCCAATATATTGGGAGTCACGTGATACGAGTCACTATACAACATCTCCCCCGCAAATTTTTTTATTATGTTCGTAGGACATCATATTTTTGTCTTCTGAGATTTATTTACATAGTTCCCAATAAATAAGACCTTAACAGTTACAACCAGACCTAGTCAGAGTGGAGCTGGAAGTAATGGTAATGAAGATGTATTCCACTCTCTCCAGAACTACTGAACTGTAGCCTCACTACCAGATTCAGTTTCATGCCATAGTCAGGACACGCTTTTTATTGGGTGGAGGGGGGTCATTCCTCCCAGCAGGGGATGCAGTCAGCGTATTCTCAGTCCAGCCCACAAAGTTAAAGAAAAACAATTAAATGCCAAATTTCCTTGTTTTTCTATTTTTCATGTTTCATATTTAGAGCAGTAGAGTAGTATATTAAACCTCCGTTAATGCGTTCATTTATCAAAGAGTTCGATTTTAAAATGTCAAAAACCTTTTCACCTATCAAATATCCAAAAAGAATCGAAGTAATTAGTGATGCTCGAAAGAAAAATGGCAGAGTCGGCTGGGGCTGCAGAATACACCGTCTGCTTCTCTGCAAAGAGGTATGACTCTCCCAATGAGTGTCCTGAATATGACACAAAACAATCCGATGGTGAGGCTCCAGTAATACTGGAGCTTTGGGAAATGCAGAGTAACCCTTTATTGCCATCGCTCCCGGCTCTACTCTGGCCCGGAGTGGTAGCACCTAATCGGGTCCTATCTATGGTTCAATAGAATTAAACTGTGAACTTATGTTAAACTGAATTGTTTGAAATAGAACTGTTTATATGTATAAAATGGATTTGGCGTTAAATAACTTTCAACGGTTGATATGCCATAAAACCAAATCAAACCAAATCAAAAGAAAAAAATACATTTTTTGGATATGTCTTATATATATTAAGTAAAATAGTATGGATATAAAAATATGAAGATTACATAAATACACAAAAACCAATTTTAAGGTAAGAAAGATTCTGATAAGATTCCGAGAACTTCTTTATCCCCAATTTTTTCTTCTTCATTCTTTTGTGAATGTGGAGATCCTTAAAACTATGCGACTGGGATCCACGACCTGGGTTGGGCATGTGGAGACCGAAATAACTATTACAGAGAAAAATTTTACTAATGTCTTGTAATTAGTTAATTAGAAACAATATTTATTATAAGGAGGTAGTTAACTAAATTAACTTATTTCCATAAAAATCAAAAGTACAAAGAAAGACAAAAAAAACCTTGAATTTCTGACTCGTTATATAGCATTTTTTCATAAATATATTGTTTAGTTTGATTCCCCTCAAGAATCTTTAGTGCTGCTTCTTTAGATGTCTGAGGGGAATCAAACAAACAATATTTTTTGAAAAATCTATATAACATCGAAATTTCATGGGTTTTTTTTGGGGGGGGGGTTACTGAAATAATGGATATCAGAAACTGTTCAGAAAGTGTATGAAGCTTTTTATCAGAGAATTTCTACAAGTTACCGATTTAACAATACTAAACATTATAAAACAGAAAAACGCACACTTGACTGTGGTATTTTTTAATTACCATTATCTATTTTTTTCTAAAAAGTTCCATTTTCTTGAAAATAAAAACAATTATTAAATATTTCCTCTTATGTGGCACAACATTTTCTTGTAACACAGTCTGCTATGTACGAAAGTAGCATTTTGATATCTTTAGAGATCTTGGTTTCAAGTTTTGTAAGTTATCAAATGTTTGGTATGCCATTTCATCCCCAAAATATCCACATTTTGAGCAATTATAGCCTGGATCAAAGTTGTATTCATTGACATCAAAATTTATCTAAGTAGAAGTTTAGTTTTTTCAATATTAATTTTTCAACTATTGAACTATTATAAAATATGGACCGCCAGACTTCGTCTTAATTTTCTAAATTCACTTTTTAAATAGTCTATGGTAAATTTACGAAGCATAACAAAATTAATACCACTGCTTAACAAATATCTAGAAACATCGATTAAACCATTTCAAGTGAGTTCAATGACTAAATTAGTATATCTTATTAACGATTTCATTCTTTTTCCTTGCTTTTCTCCCATTCTTTTGATCATTTTTTTCAACATTAGAAAGAAATAGATGTTCATTATTTAAAAGTAATATTAATTTTTTCTGTGTATCATATCATCACCAACATTAAATCGCGCAGACAGCACGAATTTCCCTGAATTATGCTCTCTCTCTCTCTCTCTCTCTCTCTCTCTCTCTCTCTCTCTCTCTCTCTCTCTCTCTCCGTTCCTATCATCCAATCCTCCAGCTAGGTCTTCTAAACTAAATCCTGTCTCCGCGAGAGAGTTGTTGTAAATAAGTCGACCTGGCACGTCCTTGTGTTGGAGTACATAGAAGAAAGTCACTTATAAGCTCGTCCTTGCTTCTGCACTAGTGTCCCACACATCTTGCTCGTCTTACTTGGATGTTTTTTAGATGGGAGGTAAGTGGCCATACAGCTGTTATTTCGAGATGTGTTGCTTCCAAGATTTGTTCAAAATAGCTCATAGCATTTTTGTGGAGTTCCCAGATGGGAAATACACATGTGGTGCTTCCATACAGTTGTATTGACAAAGCCACAGCCTGGAAGAAATTCCGTTTTATGTTATCGGATGAATCAGACTTCCATATGATCGATAACCTATCGATAGTAGTCCACGTATATCAACATCACTTTCAGTCGATGATATATTCCTGCCGAGTTATGTGAACTTATCAACTAATTTTAGAGCCTTGCTGCTTAAAGTGGAGGTTACTGCTTCTTTAAAATACATGTACTTTGTTGCCTTCATGTAGAGGCGTCGCCGTATATTTCTTTGAGACTGACAATTATCAGAAATTTCAAAACTATTTCAATTAAATTAACCCTTTCTGCAGTATCGTCCTCATTTAATGATGAATATGTTTTAACTGCCGTTACAGTTTGATCACAAAAACTTTTAAACAATGGGATACTTTCCGTCGCACCAGAGATTTTTGGTAAACTGTCAGGAAGTTTAGTTTGACCATATCTATAAATTGATTCTTTTCATGTTTAAAAATACCTTTTACAATTACTGCTATCATCTTTTTGCCTTTAGAATAAATGAGTAATTCAGAAGCTTTAATCATCCAATTATTTAGAATATTTCTGAAAAGATAAACAGAATAAAAGTAAGTACAAACTATTTTTAGTTATCCAAGGCTTATCATAAACAAGATCAATTTTTTAAAAAAAAAAGATTGATTGGTTTTGTTGTTGTCACATATATTTGCTATTACTTGATCATCTATGCTTGATTATATTAATAATATGTGGAAAATTTTCATATAGAAAAATGCCTCTGATTTAGCATCTGGGGTTATTTTGATTAAAAATTTTGGTCCACCATTTAAACATTTTAAGCTGGCTCATATTCTAGTGGGTAGAGTGTTCGCCAATGGACCGGGAGACCTGGGTTCTATCCCAGGTTGCATCACACCAAAGACTTTAAAAATGGTACTTGATACCTCCTTGCATAACACTCAGCGATATAAGGTACGTTTCAAGGGGAAAGTGGAGCAATCCAAGGAAAGGAGTTGTGCCCTCCCCTACACCTCGGTGTAGTAGCTATTGAAAAGGGAGCCTTCTGGTCGCCCTCGACTACATTCAGCAACAACTTTACTTAAACATTTTACCATGATGTCCAATATTGCTTTTGCTAATACCTCAGAGTTTTCCGAAAAAAACAAATGAATTTTCTCCGTGATACTGTCGAACAGCTTTTACATACACTTTATCAAGTAAAGGAAAAACACTTTTTCTGATTTTCAGAAAATATATCAACAAAAATTCAGATCACCGAATTTTGTGACTTTCGATGTCAAAGCTGCCTCCCACCAGACAAGACTTGACACAAGGTCAAAAGCCCGAAGACCGATTAAAGTGGGGATAAAGGGCAGGGGAAGGTCGGGAACGAGCCGAGACTCGAACCCTGCTAGTCATTGACCCACTAAGTCAAAGCTGATAATGGTCCCATGCTGGGTAACTTAAAATCATCTTGAAGTCTGTTATATAATTATTGAGATGTTACCAAATACTCAAACTTCATGATAAAAATATCTGAATCATAATGTTTTGTCTTAATGCTTTGTGGTCACATAACTTAAATATTTTCTTTTAGAATATATCTAACTCATCAATTACTTATTGGTTGAGATAACAAATTGCTTCATTAATCTGTGACAAGTACTGAAACATTGATACTCGAGTTTTTGAAAGAGAAAAATTGTTGCATGTATACCAGCATGGTAGCACTCAAATTGAAAAAAAACAGTGAAATACCTCCAGTAAAAAAAAGCATTTGAATACCTATATTAAAAAAACATTAGAATACCTCCAGCAAAAACATTGGAATACCTCCAGAAAAAACATTAGAATACCTCTAGTAAAAAATTTGTGAAATACCTCTAATGAAAGACGATGGAATACCGCCAGTAAAAAAATGCCCTAATTAGATGAACAGCTGATTGTTCGATATGTATCATGTAACAAGTGACACAAAATCTTGTTGATTGATATAATCAAAACATTTTCAAAACTAAGGTTTCTTCTTTTTCTAAAAATTGAATTGACTCATCATTTTGCTCCTTTCAAGCTGAAGCAGAAGTTTTATTCATTCTTGGTTTTGGTTGAGGACTTGGTAATAAACTTTATGGCAAATATTTAAAGATTGATGGGGAATTTTTTGGTCGAACTTTTCTTCTGATAAGCACTGTTTCATATTCAAATAAAAAATGCCTTTCAGAAACAACAGTGTTCTGTTTGACAGGGGTGTCGTCTCTAAGTAATGACTTTAATCATCGTTCTTGCTCATTCTGATCTTGGGGAAAACGAAAAATATGAACCTTATTTTGATCATTAGAATTGCCACGACAACCCGTCACGCAACAGTTTTTGACCATATGAAAAAGTTTTGGGGCCAATGAAATTAAACTATTATTATGCAAAATTACATGGAGCTTCTAAAAAGTGTATGAAGTAAATTTCAGGGTCTGAAAAATTAGGACTTAAGTAACCGAGAATTTAAAGCTTGTATAAGTATAGAAATTTGTCATATTTAAAAGGCTAAAGTGGATTTTAAAATGCCAAATCAAAGGAATTTAAGATTTAGACATGAAGATTTTAGGATTCAGAAAATGAAATTTATCCTTTCTTAGAGATGGGAAGTAAACAAAAATTCAGAATCCGTACAAAACACAAGTTTGTGCTGTTTTAAGTCAACTAGATTACATGTTAATAATCTCACCTATTAAGATGGTCAGAAGTCTTTCATGGCACATTTTTCATTATTAGTATCTCAGTCTTAAGAGACAACAATACATACACCCCTAAAGTGAAATAAGTTTACAGCAAAGTCTGCTATGACTGTTCGAGCCGATGTGCGACGAGTGGTCTCCATTGCAACTGGTACTGATTTCTTTCTAAGCCTGTTTGACTATAAATGACATATTATTCCATTTAACGACTTCCAGTAACTTCAAATAACTTCAGAGGTCAACCTCGTATAGTATATGTTAGAACCCGAAGCCAAATCTAGATCCATGGTCCCTTAAACTTTCTCTTTGGCCATAATTGTCGGATAGGCACATATAAAAACACGGACGCGGACCAAGTAGCATAGATTATAACCAGCTGACGACTAAGATATATATCAATGAGGTAGACTGAATCTTATTAAGAGAGCTAAAATGCCATCAAAGAACCTATATACATCCTGGTTCACTGATAGAACATGAAGAAGTCCAAGAGCCTTGTGTTGCCATCTCATTATTAATATCTGAATAAATGAAAAGTAACTTTAACTGAAGTTTGTAAAAGAAACTAAGCTGAGACAAATTTTTAAGAAATGTAAATAGGTGAAGGTTGTTCACATTATGTCAGCCAATATTAACTCTTAGTTTTGTATGAATTGTTTTGTTTATTTGGAATTTCTTTCTTTTTTTTCTTTTGTTTCAAATACAATATTGAATTAATTCAGCAGAAATGCACCACTTGAAACATCGCAATGTTTGGTGTCAGTGGCCAAAATTCTAAAATAATACTTTAAATGTGTTCATCTCACTGTTTTCGAGAATTTTTCTTGCAGGGGTGGAGAGGTTGCAGTTAAGAAATAATTTTTGCTGCAAAAGCAAAATCAACGTATATATATATATATATATATATATATATATATATATATATAAACAATAAAGAACGAATGTGATTCAGATTGATTGATTTTAATGGCATATCATCCCATTCAGGGTTATTTTATGCCAAGAATTTAAGGAATTGCTTACATCGTACGTTTACATCTACATTTTTGTCTTATTTCTTAAGACTTTGTGCACAACGTTACATTATATAAAAATTCCTATTTAATTACAAAAATATAGTAAATAGATCTATTTGACCGGTAGATGGAACCCTAACCGATATTACCACACTATATCAGAGAGGAACTGGGAGAAATGGTAATGAAGAGGTACTTCTAACTCCCCAGATTAACAGAACTGGAGTCTTGCCTCAAGATTGAGTTTAGTGCCCGTGGTGTAATGGTCATCGTCGCAGGATGTGGACACGGCGATACGAATTCAAATCCAGGACCTGATTGATTGCATTTCATATTGTACTAATACCCTTGGGAAAGGTATGAATCCAATTATTCTCCCTCCAGCTATGGGTAAATAGTAAGACAGACTGGGTTCTTCAGCCTTGGTAAGACAACTAGTCTAGGAGAAGGAAAACTCTGAATTCAAACCTGTTAAACTCCGCTTAAAAATTGACCTTGTATCATATCCTGCCCGAGCGGAGGGGTTGGTAAATATGATTAAGTTTAGTGTCATACCTAGGACAGCCCTTTTTTAGTAGGGAGTATTTCCATTCTGCAGGCGATGCAGTCAAAACCTGTCAACTAGTTAAAGAAAAACAATTTAATGACAAATTTCCTTGTTTTTCTATTTTTTGTGTATCATATTCGGAACACCTGCTGTAGTGTAGTATCTCAAACCTCGGTTAGTGCGTTCATTTTTCAATGGGTGCAATTTCAATGTGCCAAAAATTCTTTAACCTATCAAATATCCAAAAACTAACAAGAGATAATTGGTATTGCTCAAGAGGAAAAAGCTAGAGAACATATTTTTAAAATGAAATAAGTTTGAAATATATTAAGTAAAATTCAATGGATACAGAAATATGAAAATTACGTAAATATGCACCAAAAAAAAACTTAAACATAGGAAAGATTCTGAGCAGATTCCAAAAAACTCTTCGTAGAAAATATTAATCCAACTTCAGAAATTATGTAGAATCCCTTTCTCTTGTGCAAACATTCATCATCTAGCCATGTGTAATACATGGATCTGACCTTGCCTGTTTCTAGTGCTCTGTCACCGGCGCTTAGAATAAATTGATTGTATCCCCTGCTCAGAAGTTATAACTCCAATCTCAAAAAGTGGTGTTCTGGTTATGACACTTACCATGTCTGATGGCGAGGCTCAAGTTCTGTTGCTCTGGAGAGTGTGCAGACTCGTTAATTGCTATCACTGCCAAGTCCACTCTGACTCGGAGTGGTAGTACCAGTAAGAGTCCCATGAATGGGTCAAAAAAATCTGTTATTTGTATTAGATCGGAATACTTGATATCACATAATCGTGTGCAAAACCTGCTAAGGAACTACGCAAAAAATGTCGTTATAAATATACAGTGCACGCAATTCTTTAACCTCTCGACATGAAATAATTTAGGACAGGTTGGATATTCCATTAGCATTAACTAATCAATCGATATCAGTTTGTGAATTCATTTTTCATTAGGATCCATTTTAATGTGCCAAAAAAAGTGCTTAATCAATCAAATATTCAAAAAGTAACAGAGAAAATTGACGTTGCCCGGGAGAAAAATTAAAAGACGAGATGCATTTTTAAATAAAATAGATATCTCATCATCATCATCATCATCATCATGTCGCGATACCAGCATGGATCTCCCTGACCCTCTCCTGCCACCCTTCTCTATGGTCCATTGCTCCCGGTAGGTCTTCAAGACTACATCCCGTATAGAAACAGAGCTGTTGTATATAGGTTCCAGTTGGTCGTCCTGCCTTTGCTCGTCTATGTGAAGAGGTCCACGGGAGTATGTCACTTATGAGTTCTTCCCTACTTCTCCAGCAGTGTCTTGCATGTCTGATTCGTCTAACTTGGATAATTTTCGTGATGGCTGGTAGGTGGCCGTACAGCTGTTGCATCCATATAGCAGTATCGACACGACCGCTCCATGGAAAAAACTGCGTTTTATTTTATCGGTCAGGTCTGACTTCCGAATGACCGATAGTCTATCGATAGCTGTTCATGCCTTTGTTTGTCACGAGTTGATGTCTGTCTCGGTTGATGAGACACGTTTAGTGTGGAGATATAAATACAGAAATAGGAAAATTGCATAAATATACCAAAAACGTTTAGCATTAAAAGAATTTGGGTCAGATTCCGAAAATCTCTATCGGCAAAATATTTCTTGTTCTTTCATCTTTTGCCAATGAGTAGAAACCCTTTCTCTACTTGCATACATCCAGAATATTGAGTAACACATAGATCTGACCTTGCCTATCTGGTCATTTAGGTAGCAAAAATATTTTTTTTCTCATATCAAATTGTGGGAGCCATCGTGGCTTAGTGGCTACCGTGCTGAACTTCGACATCGTAGTAAGTGTGTTCCGACTCCAATCGATGTATTGCGTTCACTTTCGCACTAATACCCTTGGGAAAGGTATGAACCCTTTTATACTCCAGTTAAATAGTACAACTACTGTCCTTCTACAATGATGGCTTTAGCATTAAATAACCCACGAAGGTTGATATGCCATTAAAAAGTAACTAAACTGTGACGCGAAATTGACTAAAATCCCAAAACGGGACTTTATTTTCGCACGTGTGAAGACGGGGCAGGTTGGCACTTGATCCCCTACAGAATAAGTCCTGTTCAGAGTTTTTCTCTCAGGCATATAAGAACTGGCATATTACGTGAGGGATTAATTTAGAGCCAGACTGACCGCCGCTGGCAAAGGGGTTCCAAATTTCACACTATCACACACCCACCAGGCCGCTAAACGTCTTTCCCTTAGATAACAGAAGAATACGGGCCTATAGGTCTTAGTCGTAATAATATTAATATTGTAGTAGTCGGCAACTCCGGTTTCCCCGGGTGATACTTTAGGAATTAATAGGACAATTCTAAGCAAGATAACATAAGGCGAATAGAAGCTGAAAAGAAAGCATGAAGTAACAACATAGACCACATGATAACATGAAAATACATAAATTCCTTTACTACGGTTATATATATACGTTCAGAGTGTCAAAACATATAATTGGACAGTCCACGAATATAAATGTCTTTTCTTGGCTTTTGTCTTTCTTCAAATTGAGAGAGAGAGAGTGGTAAACGAAATTTGGGTATAAAGGGAAAATGTCCCCAAAGTTACTTATCTTATTTTCGACGGGGTTCCACTTGAGAATTTTCTTCTTTCACGGGCCAATAGACTTTTTTCTGTTTTTAATACTGGCTTGAAGGATTTGGAGTCCTTCGTGTCTCAGTTAATCTTTTGTCTTCAACCCGGAGTAAAATGGCTATGGTTCGACTGTCACGAGCCTTGCTCAAAAACTAACATTCTTATCCTTTACTTCCGCTGAGGGGAAAGGAGCCCCACTTCCGTTTTGGGGTCCCAGCCAATCATTTGGCTTCTCTCTCTTTCCCCTTCCGATGTCCGGCGACCTGAGGTCACTAAGTACCAACATCTGTTTATCTCCTCTGTGACCCACATTCTTCCTTAACGGTCACTTGTTTGACGGCTTGATACTGTCAATTCAACGGGAGGATAGTATTAATAGTCTTCGTCTCCGTGGGCTGTCACGTGACAAAACAAAACCATCATATCAAAGTCTCTTTCTTTACCTGTGTGACCAGAAATTGTATATTTTTCCATTTGACGATATCCAGTGAACCCAATGAACTCGAAGGTCAACCTTATATAGTCTACGTTGCAACCTAACGACAAATCTATATCCATACTGTTGTGGTCTTCGGATAAGACCGGTGGAAGAACAACTCAAACAACGGGTGATAGGTGAACGTTATTGTATTAGCAGAAAAATGTAAGTCATGCAAAAGAAGTACCATCCGTTCTCAGCTTGCAGACTGTCTGGCAATTGTCTCGTAAGAAACGAGTTGTCTCCCCCGAGCGAGCTAAGCTCGGAGAATATGTTTAGGTTGGACGAGTCCATCTTTGGGGTATGGTAGGATATGTTCCCATAACACATACAAAAGCTCAAATCCCTAAAACTCTCTCTTTGTCCATAATCTTCGGACAAGCACCTAAAAGTTCAGACATCGTTGAAATATGTATTTACCCAACCCTTCCTTCACCAGCAGGATATAACACAAGCTCAATTGTAGGCATAGTACAGCTGATTTGAATTCTGATATTTTTCCTTCTCCTAGACTAGTTGCCAAATGAAGGCTTGAGAACATAGTCTGTCCTACTATTTGCTTATTGCTGGAGAGAAGAGATAGATTCACGCCTTTCCTAGGAGTATTAATGTGAAGTAAAATACCAACAGCCGAGTCCGAGAATTGAACTCCAGTCACCGATTCCATTCCATGCGAAAATAACTGTTACTCTAAGTATATCTTCATTTGAGTAGTAGCATAGATTATGACCGGCTGACGACTAAGATGTATATCAATGAGGTAGACTGAATCTTATTAAGAGAGCTAAAATGCCATCAAAGAACCTATATGCATCCTGGTTCACTGATAGAACATGAAGAAGTCCAAGAGACTTGTGTTGCCATCTCATTATTAATATCTGAATAAATGGAAAATAACTTTAACTGAAGTTTGTAAAAGAAACTAAGCTAAGACATTTTTTTAAATGTAAATACGTGAAGGTTGTTCACATTATGTCAGCCAATATTAACTCTTAGTTTTGTATGAATTCTTTTGTTTATTTGGAATTTCTTTCTTTTTTTTTTTTCTTTTGTTTCAAATACAATATTGAATTAATTCAGCAGAAATGTACCACTTGAAACATCGCAATGTTTGGTGTCAGTGGCCAAAATTTTAAAATAGTACTTTAAATGTGTTCATCTCACTGTTCTCAAGAAATTCTTTTTCTCTTTTTTTCCTTTTTTTTTTTTTTGTATTTGTGAAATAATTTTTGCTACCAAAGCAAAATCAACATGTATATAAAATGAATGCCAAAGAAATGGGCTATCAATCTTTAGAGAAGATATGCGTTGAAATATACAGTAAGATTTACGGCCGTCTTTTGGTGGGCATTGAAATAGGATAAGTACTGCCAGATAAGGAAGATTGAATAAATGTTGTTTTTGTTTGTTTTGTTATTGTTTTTTTTTTCGTTTCGTTTTTTTTGTTTTTTTGTTTTTTGGGGGTTTTTTGTTTGTTTATTTTTTTTTTTTGTCTTGTTTTGCTTTTTGTTAATTTTATGTTTGTTCTATTTTTATTCTTGTGGGAAAGGTATTAGTAAATGAGAAGGAAATGAAATTTCAAGACAAAAACTAAATTTAAAAATAAAAGCCAAAAGTTCGAAGAAAATGTAATTTCAGTGTAAAGCAATACGAACAAAAGAGAGCTATGTTATCGTGACATAATAATATTCTGAGAACTTTATGATAGATGTATGATGTGTCGACAAAATACGGACAATTGTGGGCTAAAGAACTGTATTGTCAGAGGTTCTGTAATTAAGTATCATCGCTATTCCACAAATATTTGTACAGTAGTTGCATGAACATACAAATAAAAAAGATGCGTGTAATAACATGAAACTAATTTCAGGATAGATAGATAGATAGATAGATAGATATGAACAGACTGAGATATACTGATAAATATTATTAGGGGTATATTTTAGTAGAACCTTGTATGGTGTAATAGTTAACGAGCTAGCTAAGCGAACTATTGTAAGTGATATCGATTCTCGTCTGGTGTCTCATACTTCTTGCCTTGAACTAATCTTAAGTAAAAGAAACCTTGCGTTGTATAATGGTTGGTGAGCTAGGCCAACTGACTATTCTTAGTGAATAGAATTTCCCCATAGTGCCCTATACTTCTGGCCTTTACTAAATCTAAACTAAGCTTAGTAAATGCCAACTTAATTAGCTTTTAATATTTTGAGTTTCTACATGAATACAGTGATATGGCAGATGGCCTAACAGTTACCAGTTTTCTTATTTATTTATTTATTTATATCATATATATATATATATATATATATATATATAGCTTTTGGCTAGACATTACGATATTCTTTGATTTTCTCAAACAATACATATGTTTTTAGTCTTTTTTTATGGAAATTTTTTCCCAAATATCAATTTGTGTATTTGTTTATTCACAAGTTGGATCATTTGTTCGTTTTTTTTTTCACTCTGCCAGAGTTAAAGTTAACATTAACCTAAAATAGAAATACACACACACACACACACACACACACACACACACACACACACACATATATATATTGCATCAACGTTGGTTGAGAGCAAGGTTCGGAAACTTTTTCAAATTTAAAGAAAGCAATGAAATTTATTTTGTTTATAAGGTCACACTCAGTAATCTTTTTATGATTGATGGATTGATTGATTTTAATGGCATGTCAACCCGTCAAAGATTTTATTATGCACAGAGGTTAGGGAATCACGTTCATTATATATGATTAATTTATAAATACGATTAATTTATGAACAGATTTATTCGACCCATGTACTACCACTCCAGGTCACAAAAGACCTAAAAGTAATGACAATGAATAGGCACTCCACACTCCTCAGATCTTCAGAACTGTTGCCTCAGCTTCTGCATCAGCCTTAAATATATATCAGATGCAGTTTAGTGTCATACTCGGAACACCCCTTGGATAGGGGGAGTCTTACCCTCTGCAGGGGTTACAGTCAGCGTATTCTAAACCTCGCATATGTTTACAAAATCTAAAATTTAAACATTTAGTTTGTAACTCAAACTGAATTTAATCAACGTACTTCACTTAAATAGAATGAAATATTTTACAAACATATTTATGACTTTTCTAGATTTTCAAAAAATAAACTCCGGTATATCAGGTTCTAAGGAAAAGGAAGGCTATGATTGTTTGTATTGTTTTTTGTTGCTGTCTTTTTGTTTTGTTTTGTTTTTACTGGTCAATAAAAGGCTACGCTTGATGGTTTATTATAATAACAGTCATCATCATCATCATTATGTCGTGCTGGAAGCATGGATATCCCTGACCCTCTCTCGCCACTTTTCCCTATCGTTCATCGCCTCAGGCAGGTCTTCTGGACAACATCCTGTATCCTCACATAGTTGCTGAATGTATGTTCGTGCTGGTCGTCCTGCTTTTGCACGGCCATGTGTGGGGGTCCATAAGAGTACATCACTTATGAGTTCGTCCCTGCTTCTCCAGCAGTGTCCCGCATGTCTGGTCCGTCTAACTTGAATAGTTTTCGTGATAGGAGGCAGGCGGCCGTACAGTTGGTGTCTTGTGGGGTGTTGCCGCCAGGACTTGTTCAAGATTGCTCGCAGCATTCTTGTGTAATTGCCGTCTAGCTTCTTCTTCAGCCGTTTTGTTAGAGTCCATGTAGTGCATCCATATAGCAGTATGGATGCGACCGCTGCCTGGAAGAAACTGCGTTTTATTTTATCGGTTAGGTCTGATTTCCATATGATCGATAGCCTATTGATAGCTGTCCATGCTTTCGTTAACCTCGTGTCGATGTCCCTTTCGGTTGATGCGACGCTGCTTCCTACGTAAGTGAATTTGTCTACTAGTTTAAGAGGGGTTCCGTCTAGAGTGGAGATGTCCCCCGTTTGATCATAGCACATATATTCAGTTTTGTGTGCATTGATATAGAGTCCTATACCTGCGGCTGCTCGTTCCAAACTATGCAGTAGTGTTTCGGCTTGGTCGGGTGTATTTGCCAGTATCGCTATGTCATCGGCGTAGTCGGCGTCGGTAATTGTTGTTGCGGGGTACCGTATGCTTCTTTTCTTTGTCAGCTCGAAGCCGTTCTCTCTGATTTTGTCAATCGTTGTTCTAAGTACGTAGTCTAGACAAATGATAAAGAGGTATGGAGCTAGCTTGTCCCCTTGTAGTACTCCTGCTAAAATGTCGAAGTATTCTGTGTCTCCATCTGGTGATCGTACTTTTACTTTGGTGTTTCTATAGAGAATCGTTATTGCTGCCACGGTTTCTTTAGGTATGACGTATGCTAGTAGGATTTGTTCCACATTTCCTCTGTGAATGGAATCGAAGGCCTTGGTAAAGTCGACAAATATTAATGTCGCTTGTAGGTTTTTTGCCCGTACACCTTCAAGGATTCTACGGATGGTTAATATTTGTGAGATCGTGGATCTATTTCTTCGGAAGCCATTTTGGTTTTTCCTAAGTATGTTGTCGATTTTGGGTTCTATGCAGTTTCGTAGTAGGGCATTGTAGATTTTGGCGGATATGGATGTAAGTGTTATGCCTCGGTAGATTTTGGCTAATCCGAGGTTCCCCTTTTTAGGGAAGGGGAGAATGCATCCCTTCATCCATCTATCTATCGGATTTTGATTATATACTGAGTTGCAGTGTCGGAACAGTATGTCGTCGAATTATCTGGTCTTCCATATTTCTGGGGGAATCTCGTCCAGCCCTGCAGCTTTCCTATTTTTAATTTTTCTGAGAACCGAGTCGAGTTCTTCTTGTGTGAACGGTCCTAGTTTAATGTCCAATTGTTTACTAATTATTCTGGTGATTGGTTCATGTGTTATTTTCGGTGGGTTTCCTAGTAGGTTTTCGAAGTGCTGTTTCCACAGTTTTATTCTTTCTTGTTGGTTTGCAGCTTTCAGTTTTGCTTTGGCTGTGCTCTTTCTTCTACTCACTTCGTTTATTGTTTGCCAGGCTATCCTAGATTGTCTATCTTCCACCGAGTCTCTAATCTTATCTATCTGATTTTGAATGTATTCTGTCTGTTCCTTTATATATATGCCTGCTAATTGATATTGTGCCGTTTTTAGTTTTAAGGCATTTGTGTTTTTTGGGTTTTTTCGATAGTTTTTGGAGGCTGTTTTTACTAGTGCACGTTTTTCTCTTACCGCTAAAGTTTCCCATGGGACTCTATATTTAGTTTTGAGTTTTTTTTTGAATACATTTCGCTGCTGCCTCGTCATTTGATGTACTTTTTTCCGTCTTCTCTTGTAGTGTTTCGAATCTGTTTCTTAATTCTAATACGTATTTATCTCTTGTATCTCTGTTGTTCAAAAGGGCCCAGTCATAGTGTTTGGTAGTCGCTGTTCGTTTGGCGTTTTTTTCGTAGGCTTAGCCGTATTTTCGCTGTGACTATTCGGTGATCGGAAGACACACCCTCGAAAGAGGAGTATGCCTTGCAATTCATTGCACTATTTTTCCATTTCTTGTTTATAAGGACGTAGTCTATCTGTGCCTTACTATTGTTCCCGTACGTGTATGTCCATAGTTTGCCCTCCCTTTTTTGGTAGTTTGTATTGAGGCATGCTAATCTATTTTCTATCATGAAATCTGTTAGATGTTGCCCGTTCCTATTTGACGTGTTGTGGAGGCTGTATTTGTTTTTTCCGTTTTTCCCGATTTGGGCATTCATGTCTCCGCCAAAGACTAACATGTTGTGTTTCGGGATGCTACGCACTAATGAGGATAACTCATGGTAGAAGGTTACTAGTTCAGTTTCTTCACTAACATTGGTAGGGCTGTAGCAGGAGATGATTGTTGCTCTGGGGTTGCCGTTAAAAGTAACTGCCATCATCCTAGGTTGTATTTTCTCAATGCTATTTAGCGTTCTTAATGCTCTAGGTCTTATAAGCAATCCTACCCCTCCTACTGCAGCGTTGACAGAGTTTTTCCATGCCGATACAGTGACGAGCAACCATCCATTGCCAGTTTCGTGATATTTGATATCTTCGGTGTGCGTGTATCTGTGTTCTTGTATGCATATTATGTCTATCTTATGTTCTACGGCCAATGCGATTAGCTCTGGTAGTTGTCCTATTCTATTTAAGGTTCTTACGTTAAATATCGTTATTTTTTTTTAACGTACACATGGGAAGCAGCATGATGTACGTAAAGGTATTTGAATAAACCCATTGACGACCAAACTCAATACCTAAACAGGTCCTGGACGTGAGTCTGACGACTTAACGCTCAGGATTGTTAGTTCGATCGGGGAACTACTGCTGCTCCTCAATAAGAGTGGCTTCTATAGAAGAGAATAAAACAGCCATCGAAAGATAACCATGACCCACACTCAAACCACATATACAAACCGCATCGCTCTTTGCGCGGGTAAAAAAGGGGCGCATCCTGCTGAGGTTGGAGCCCTGGCCTCAGTGTTCTTAAAATCAGCTACAGAGCTCAAACGACAAAAACTACTAAAATGCAAAAATTATAAAAGTACCAACTGAAATTTATTATAAACTAATCAGGCAACACTCAAATTTTTAGTATCTTTACAACAAAATCTATAGTTTCAACTTTTAGTTAATAAATCAGTTTAAACTTTATTAATTTAAATGAAATGAAAAACTTTACAAATTTTTCAATGACTTCTAGATTGACTTTAGATAGCTTCTGACAAGAAAGCAGTTGATTGTTTGTTTGCTTTCTTCATTCATTGATTGATTTTAACGACACATCAACCTGTCTAGGATCATTTTATACATGCAGTCCAGGGAATCTATTATGCATTCATATTTACATTTTCTGTGAAGTTTCTTAAGAGTATTTTTTCGCACGTTTCTATCGAAGATACAACCACTTCTGTTCAGAGTAGACCAGTGGGTAATAGTAATTAAAAAATAATCCGCACTACCCAAATCTTCATTTTTTTTTCCTTACTAAAAGCAATTCAAAGAAATTAATTGAAAAGTTGATATCTTAATTTCTTTTATATTGTCCATATCAATTAGATGCAGTTTAGCATATTTACCAACCACTCCGCTCGGGCAGGATATGACACAAGGTCAATTTTTTAAGCGAAGTTTTACAAGTTTGAATTCAGAGTTTTCCTTCTCCTAGACTAGTTGCCTCAGCAAGGCTGAAGAACCTAGTCTGCCCTACTATTTACCCATAGCTGGAGGGAGAATAATTGGATTCATACCTTTCCCAAGGCTATTAGTGCTATGTGAAATGCAATCAGTCTCGTCCAGGATTTGAACTCATGTCGTCGTGTCCATTTCCTGCGACGGTAACCATTACACCGCGGGCACTTCCTTAGATGCAGTTTAGTATCATAAGCAGAACATCCTTTTTTTTGTGTGAGGTGGGGGAGGGCTTTCCCTTCAACTAAAGATACAACATGCATATTCTAAGCACTGATGACCGGACGGAAAAACATTTGATATAAGGTTATAAAGTCGGTGACCGAAATTTTAATTGATCTTTTGTCAAGATCATAGAAGACCGAATTTGATGCTTTAGAACGCGGTAGGTTACGCTCTCCCTTTGATTTAGGCGTTTCTCGAAAGTAATGATAAAGAATCAGTTCTGAAGTACATGCCTTTTTGTTAAAAAGAAAAAAAATTAATACAAAATAAGTGACATGGTAGCATTGAAAACCCCTGCTGAAAGCTCCATTTACCGACTTTGTAAAGCGGTGTCTGCTAATTGCAAAACCTGTGATGTCCTGTTCGTATAAATAAAGAAAAGTGGCTTTCGGTGCTTGTAGCTTCATTACATCATTCCTGTTATTTCAAAATCACACACACACACACACACACACAGAGGGGAATACATGTACACTCATTCACACGCATACAGTTAATCACTCATATACATACACAAGGACGGGCAGAGAAACATACACAAGAATTAAAGTATAGAGAGACGAAAGTTTGTACAGTATTATCATAAGGGGAAAAAGTGGCTCCACTCATTCGGAAGCCCCCGGCATTGAGTTGACATTTCAACATGGAACATACGTGAAGCTATTTGGCTACCGGCAAACGCACGCAGATAGATATGAAAAGGCCGATGTAGATAGATAGATAGATAGATAGATAGATAGATAGATAGATAGATAGATAGATAGATAGATACGAACCACCGACTTGGTCATTATTATTAACCACAGAAATTAGGGCCTTGACAAGGAAGTTGATTAGAAGATTAAATAAAATAATTTTTTATGCGTGTGTAAAATTAAGTTTTTATTCAATATTAAGTTACGCTCTTATTGATATCAATCATATGCAGATAGATAGATAGATAGATAGATAGATAGATATCAACCTCTCTCTTTCTCTCTTTCCATATATACATACATATATATATATATATATATATATATATATATATATATATATATATATATATATATATGCAACACACTTATATGGATATTCTTCGTGATTAGTTATTTTTTCGACGCTCCTTTTGTGAAATATCAACTCATAAATATTATTATCTTTTAAATATTTCAAAAAAGAAAGAAAGAAAGCGTGTGTAAGAGAGAGAGAGAGAGAGAGAGAGAGAGAGAGAGTGAGAGAATCATATCTACAATTAAGTACAACCCTAACAATTATTCATAAAGATTTCATTTTCTTCTAAACTAAATATATAAGGATATAATTATTCCTTGTGAATGTTTTGAAATAAAATGAATATTAGTCGGTGTAATTTATTATTGAACTCTACAGCATTCAAACTAAAAATAAAACGGCAAACAAAAATTTAAATTTCATAAATATATATAAGAGGTGGACTCGTTTTTAGACTGTTATATCTTCATATTTAGAGTTTCAGTTCTGTAGAATTTAATAAATAATACATAATAATGGTTGTTTTGGTTTTTCCACTCGGAATAAAATCTTTGTATTTTTATTTTTAAAGAAAATCAACTTTATTTAAAAAATTATTCGGTGCGTACTTATGGTGATGAGGATGTTATATATATATATATATATATATATATATATATATATATATATATATATATATATATATATGTGTGTGTGTGTGTGCGTGTGTGTGTGAGTGTGTGTGCATGTGTGTGCTTTGAACATGCAAAGAATATGTTAGTTGAGAGAAAGGAGTTCGAATGTTGATTTTTAAATCAGGCAGATCATTTCCACAAGAAAAGTTGAGGAACACACAATTTGACCCCACCCCCCAATATACACTTTTTTTTTTTTTTGCTTACTTCTGACCTGATATAATCTTCTTTTCTTTTATGCCTATCTTACGTGCAAGGTGCAACCAAAGTATTCCGGTCAAATTTAAACAAGATACCCAAAACCAAATGTAGTACAGACATTTGCCACTTCCCTTTTTGATACGTAACTCATGAACCAGTAATCTGGC
>OY757916.1:83466891-83514391 GCA_963585895.1 Sepioteuthis lessoniana | reverse complement strand
TAACGAAACAGTATGTCTGTGGATGACAATATATATATATATATATATATACACACACACACATATATATAGTATTTACCAACCCCTCCGCTCGGACTGGATATGACACAAAGTCAATTTTTTAGCGGAGTTTAACAGGTTTCAATTCAGAGTTTTCCTTCTCCTAGACTAGTTGCCTTACCAAGGCTAAAGAACCTAGTCTGCCCTACTATTTACCCAAAGCTGGAGGGAGAATAATTGGATTCATACCATTCCCAAGGGTATTAGTGCTATGTGAAATGCAATCAGTCTCGTCCAGGATTTGAACTCGTGTCGCCGTGTCCATTTCCTGCGACGATAACCATTACACCACGGGCACCTCCTAGTGAACTTGTATCGCATCCTCACGCGAAGGAGTTAGTATATATATATATATATATATATATATATATATATATATATATATATACTAACTCCTTCGCACGAGGATGCGATACAAGTTCAATTTTTAATGGTGGTTTTAACAGAGTTGGATTTACAGTGTCCCCTCTCCCAGACTGGTTGGCATAGCACTGTATAAGAGTTCAATCTATACTAATATTTACACATAACTGGAGGGTGAAAAAGTTGGTTTTCCTTGGGGGTATTAGCATAAAAAGCAAGCAACCACCTTTAGAATTTGAACTGGGATTTTTGTATCATTTCTTATGACGCTAACCATTACAAGATTGCTATATATATATATATATATATATATATAATACCATCTTGTCAGATTTACCACAATGTATCATTTCAACACACATACACACTCACATATATATATATATATGATTGATATTGTATATTTGTGTCTGTCTATAAAAAATTATATATCAAACGAACGTAAATACACAGACATCTATCTATCTCTCTATCTCTCTCTATATATATATATATAAATATATATATACTGCTTTTCATTGTAGATCGAGCTCATGATTTACGAAGGTATTTAGGAGACTGCTCACTGTAATCCTTCCAAGTGGTATAGCTGTCGAGTCCAAACTTCTGTTGATAACCTACTTATCATAATAGCAGCTAATGGAACTTTGTGACGTATTGCCATTGAATTATTTTAATTTCAAATGTGCGTCTTATATGTTGTTCAGTAAGGTTTATATTTATATATATATATGTGTGTGTGTGTGTGTGTGTGTGCGTGCGTGTGTGTGTGTGTGTGCAAAACTCACACCCCTTATATATCGAAAACATGTAATTAGACATATCAAAGTTCATCTGTGAGACCGAAAACACATATACAAATACATATGTGAATTTATAGATACATACTCCTAGCTATGTGTAATATTCTGTCTTTTATTACCAGAACACAAAATAAATGTATGTGTGTGTACGTGCAAGCGTGTGTGTGTGAGAGAGAGAGAGAGAGAGAGAGACTGAGAGAGACATATTGTGAAAACAAGCGACCTGCTGCGCTGATCTCTTTTTAACGTTTATTTGTTGCGACTCGTAACCAATTACTCCTAGGTCAGCCACCCCCATTCCTCCCGACACGGACCCTCAACCATCTGTCACAATATACCTATGATGTTGGCTATTTTCTTAGCAAATTTCCCCAGACCTTCGGCATTTGCTTCTTTTTGGATTGCGTCGAACTCTCTGTGTCTTGTGTTTTTATTACATATCTTGATGTGCCTGTATTCGTTCCCAGGCAGCAATGACTGCAGACACTCATCTTCCAATCTCAGACAAAGACTTTAGACCTTGTAAGTGGAAAGTGATTTCTTTAGTATTGCAGACGATAAGTGGGTAATTCATTAAGCCTAGAATAGATTGACTCGATCGGATTTTCGGTTTGCTGTTGTCTGTTGGAGATTTTGAAAAATGAATAATAGTTGTATTATTAATTTTTTAGTTTATTTTATATATTTATTTATATAATTTAATTTTTTAATGACCGCCTGCAACAAAAAAAAAAAATTATTCTCTCATATTTTGGCGAAGTCCTATTAATTTGGAATTCACCGATGTACTCTGACGAATATCTCTACTCTTCATATCATAGTTACAACATTTCGGCAATTGTACATTCCGACCTTCTTCAGATCACTGAAATCACCCGCAATAGGCAGAATGGGATACAAGGTCAACTTTTATGATTTTCTCTTTAAAAAATGTCCATCTCCTAGACTGGTTAGCTAGATCTGATTAAAAGACTCAGTCTGCTCTACTATTTACCCATACTTGGAGAAATACAAAGGATTCAAGCCATTCCCAAGAACATTAGTATGATGTGAAGTGCAAACAGCTGTATCGAGGTTTGAAACTTGGGACAGGTGTCCGCTGTATTCTGTAATCTATTTGTTAATCCTAGTGTATTTTAGATTTTACGGGTGAGAATCTTGTTGTCAAATCAATTATCGGGTGTGGGTTTAATATCTGTTAATATCAACTTTAACACTAACAGTCCCCTTCTGTCTCCTAATTGTTCCTAATATAAACTATAACATAATATCAATGATATAAAATCTACTTACCCTGCCACGAGAATAAATTACGATATTTTTTTCTTTAGATGGAGGACCCCGCACATTTCTACATGGACCGATTGATTGATTTTAATGACATGTTAACCTGTCTTAGTTTATTCTATATCTAGAAGTTCGGAATTGCGTTCGTTGTATAATTATATTTACATTTTTGGCAAATTGTTTCTTTTGTACATCCATATATCAAATATTTCTCTCTAATCTAAATAATTTGAACACAGTTGTATGGTTTCAAGTATTCCTATCTAATACTAATAATTATATGGTTTTAGGTAATTATTTCCATTTAATAATAAGTATTTATTCATATATAGTTACATGGTTTTATAAACTCGATCCTGTTCGCTCCAAACACGTTGTATTTCTTATCGACCCGGAGGTCAATTCGAACCCCGTGTGAAATCTCACTCTTGGCACAGCTGTCTGAATAGTAGGGCATTTACAATTCAGAACTGTCCCAAGACAAAATTCCATTCGTTGATCGTCTAACTTGATATTCAAAAAGTGTTGCAATTCATATGGGCCAAGGAAACAGGTGTTTCCCCAAACCAAAAAGCCGTGCTCATCTCATCTGGTGACGAATATTCTGAACAGGATTTGTCCATCCCTTCTTCCGAAGAACAACGATGCCAGTGATTAAATATAATAGTTTAATAACAGTATATCTTGTAAAATACAATCTACTATGGAATCTATAGTTAAACTAAACAGAATACAGTGTTTGAATTGGTTATATGTGTGCCGGTCTTAAGTCAGTGAAATGAAGTTATTCACTGAATTGTGCAAAGGTATTTAAGTTACGTATTCTCTCTTGGCTGACTTCTTTGATTGTCAATGAGCTTTGCCTCTCTTCTTACGAGTCGATTCGTTCTCTCCGCAATCAAAACGTCGTACCGACAAACTCTGTCATTTCTTTATAATCCAAATTTTTTCCCTTGCTGAAAATACATCCCAAATTAGCAATTGTTCAAATCAAGCTCAAAGACCATTTCTTCTAAAATTACTAACTCAAAACAATATTTCCCGGCTATCTGGCTGTTAACTCTAGCCTGCTTCGAAATCTATAACACGGTTTGACCTCTCGCTTTACGGAGACACGCCTGGCCTTCTCAGCAGTCAACTTGTTCAATGAGAAAACGACAAAAATCTGATTTTTCACATTAACCCAATCCAGACAGCGATGAAGAATATTACTACAATATTTTCAAAAGCAAGTTAACTCTCTTTTCAATCATACATCTTAGATGCATCAGGGAGGTCTTCAGTGATGCGCTGTCTTCATTGCCGATTTCGGGTTATTTCTGCATCATATCAGCTCCGACAGTAACCCCGGCTTGACTCTGAAAGAGCCAAGCCGCCTCCGTGATCGCGACGTGCTACGCTCGTGCCTCTACCAAAGCAAAGAAAAAAGTAAATAAAAAAAAACGGACTTCAGCCGTTCTTATAGACATCTGTCTTTTAGTAAACAGCCAATGAAAACAGGGCATTCCACACTCCTCTGCTATATAGTACCATCTTTACCTCATCCGGTTTCTTCCTTCTACTTCCGGAATCGGTACCGTGGTAAGATGTTATTTTAATACTCGTCCGTGTCCATGATTTACACTTCACTAGACTTACACGAATTTCCCGCCAAATCTGTCCTATACTAATACTACTAAACTAACATGAATTAATCCCCCGCTCAAAACTATTCAGTCAGTCTTTAACTTTACCTTATGCCCCTATTCGCAAAAAAAAGAATTAAAAAATAATTATAATAATCCCGTTTATTTGGCTCACGAGATTATTTGCTAAAGATTAACTCATGCTTTTTGCCAAACTTTTCCTCCCCGTTTATCATTAACCTATGTTCATATTACCAATCTCATACATATTCCTAAAAAAAATAAATAAATAAAAAATAAAAAATAAAAAACGCTACTCTATTCAACTTACATTCTAATTTATTACTATTTCAAACCTATCTTCACCCCCGCTTCATCCCATGAATTATTTGCAATTAGTTAACCCTATCACAGTTTCAAATAATTAGTAATAGCCTTCAGTAAAGCTTCAAGTAACTATTCATTATACAAGTAGTTTATTCCAAGTTATATAGCATCAATTATTCTAATAAAATGCGAATAATTCTTAAACAGATCAATTTGGCCCGTAGATGGGACCAATCAGTTACTACCACTCCGAGTCTGAGTGAAACTAACAATGAAGGAGTATTCTACACTCACCCGATTACAAGATTACAGTATTGGATGAAATTTAGTGTCATACCCGGGAAACCCTGTTAGGGGTGGGGACCACTCAGCAGTGGATGCAGCCAGCGTATTCTAAGCTGTATAATAACAAAAATATCTATGCTCCTTCGATATTTCTTTTGGCACGATGACACTGGTGTCAGATAGGAACCCTGACTCTACTCCTTTTGAGAGATTCTGCTTGGGGTCACAGCACTCCAAGATCTAGACTTTGAAGTTTTTAGGGATTTAGTCTAAACTTTGATAATCAAACAAATACCTCCAAATTTTAGAGGTACACGAATAAATTATATGCACATTGCATAATACAAGGGTCATTCAATAAATAAGGTAAATATTGCCAAAGGTGTTGGCAGTAAGAATCACTGATGCACCTTTTTCAAGAAAATCTATAGTGATGGATCATGTCCAAGGATCTTTTAACGGACCGCTGTGGCCAGAACTTTCACCTTATTGTTGAGGCCCCGGAAAGGGTCACTAATGAAAACGCAAACACGGATATTAGATAACAGATTATATTACACAAGAAAGATAGAGTTACATGGAAAAGGTAATAAGTCTCGTACTGTTCGGATAACACCGATATTGATCTGCCCCTGGCAGCGAAATCTCTCAGTACTAATAACGGTGAGATGGGAAAGGCTCCCACAACACTTACAACAGTGACAATACAGGAATACTTAACACTTGTACCTGGTTATGGTTAACGGAATCAGAGCAAGCAACTCCCATAGATTTAATAAAAGACGTGGTTGGAAGTTCCGTATTGACTCCCGAGTTCGACAAGAAACACCTGAAGAAGGCCGGAGGACACATCGGCCAAAACGTAAATATAACAATAAATATGAAGACAATAGTCTGAAAACTCTGAATGATAAAAATCATCAAGTTTTGTCTCTGAAATTCAGACAATTAAAACTAGGGTGAGTAAAGGTTTTGCAATATTTTGATACGTATTAGTTTGCTGCGCGCACATCATGTGATCGAAGTGGTTCAAGCCACGAAAGATATAAGGTGATACTTGGTGAGCTGACGTGTTATACATTGCTTCACTTCGTTCGTGATTTGAAGCCTGCACAGACGAAATTGCAATGGCTTCTAATTCGACAACTTATGCTTTACAAAGTTGAAATGGGCTATAACGCCGCAGAAGCGACCAAAAAAATAAAGGCACAATTGATCACAGTACAGCAAACAGAGGGTTGAAGAAATGTCACTCGTTACAAGAACCTCGACGATTAAGCAAGGTCGGGTAGAACTAAAAGGGTGGATTCCTGGGCTGTACTCCAGGCCATGGAGCTAAATCCCTGGTGTAGCACTCGGAGAGTATCAGGAGTGCTCGGCATCACACAGTCCAGTGTGCTTCATCACTTTCATGATCGTGGCAAAAGTATCCGAAGATACTGAATTGTGCCACACGTTACCAAAATATTGCAAAACCTTTGTATTTCTACGATACAGAGAACCATATCCTCAATTGTTTCTTTTTGCCCCAATCGAAAGATGAGTTATAAAGTATGATTGAAATTGAACCTGTGGGATTCAGAAACAAAAACAAAAACTTAGCGATAAACAGATTTTATAATAATCAGAAATACGATCCTCCACTAGAATAATAGATATGCTAAGAATAGTTAATAGTATATGGTCGTGGATTGGTTGATGAGGTCAGATAGTAAAAATTCTTTGTGAATATGTAAGTGTAGTAATTTATTTATTACTGATATTCTTTAATTTTTAATGTAAAGATATATATTAGTTTGATTTGGTTTCTTTGTTTAATGGCATATCAACCTTCGTGGGTTATTTAATGCCAAAGCTATTCTCCTAGAAGATTAGTGGTGGTGCTATTTAACCCATAGCTGGGAGGATAAGGGGGTTCCTACCTTTCCCAAGGGTATTTGTCCGAAAGTGAACGTAATAGCGCGACTGGAGTTCGAACTCGTGTGCTACGATTTCGCAGACCATCGCTTTAACCATTACACCACGGGGACACCCCCTTATTACATCCCTTATTTAACCATTACACCACGGGATTACACCCCCCTTATATTAGTTTGAGTTAAAGCCTATTACGTATCAATGAGATCTCGAACGACTAATCATGAAATGTGCAAACTATTAGACCTTAAATGCGCAAAACAATAGTTAGAGAATGTGTGAATAACTCGTCAATGAATACAGACTACTAGACAGTAAATGTGTTCATTATTAGTCATTTTCTAGTCATTAAAAGCGTATACTACTAGACACGAAAAGCGCAGACAGTTAGGCATTTAATGCATTGACTAGTAGTCAAGGAATGCGTTAACGATGAGTCAAAAAATGTACAAGTTACTTGTCATCAAATAAACAGATTCCTGAACATTGAAGGTACAAGATACGCGTCATCAAATGAACAGATTTCTAGTGATTATTGGCACAAATTACTAGTCATCAAATGCACAGATTCCTAGTTCGAAAACGCACGGATTCCTAATCATCGAAAGCAAAAGCTATAAATCATCAAATAAACAAACTCCTGGTCAGTGAAGGCACAAGTTACTAGTCATCAAATGTATAGATTCCAGGTCATCGAAAGTGCAATTTATTAGTTATAAAATGCACTGATTCCTAATTACTGAATGCACAGATTCCTAGACTTTGAAGGCACAAGTTACTTATCATCAAATGGATGGGTTCTTAGTCACTAAAGGAACAAGTTGTTTGTGATAAAATAAACAGATTCCAAGAAATGAAAAGCACAAGTTACTAGTCATCATATGCGCAGATTCCTAATCACTGTAGGCAAACTTTATTTGTCAGAAAATGCACCAAGTCCAAGTCATTGAATACATAAACTCTTAGACATTATATGCACGTTCTATCAATCATAAAATGCACAGGTTACAAGTCATTTACAAGTGAAAAGGTTAGTAGTCATCGAATATGCAGGCTAGTATACATTAGATACCATTCCCTAATAGTCACCGCAGCATGAATTTCAGAACACTGAATGTTTTTCCACTTTACTGATTTTAGCAAATTCACATTCTTGAATAATTATTAAATAATAATCGTATTTATGCAGATTAGTATATATATATATATATATATATATATATATCATCATCATCATCATCATGTCGTGCCGTTAGCACGGATATCCCTGACCCTCTCTCGCCACTTTTCCCTATCGTTCATCGCCTCTGGCAGGTCTTCAGGGCTACATCCCGTATCCTCACATCGCTGCTGAATGTATGTTCGAGCTGGTCGTTGTGCTTTTACCCGGCCATATGTGGGGGTCCATAGGAGTACATCACTAATGAATATATATATAAATATGTATATTATATTGGTCCAACAGGAGAAAAATGAATATCTTAAGATAAATACACACACACACACACACACACACACATATATATATATATATATATATATATCAATTACATTAATTCCTTTTTTTGAATTCTTTCGAGCATATTTTAAGTATTGACTTCTATAAAATGTACTTTCGGCGCCTCGCCTTTAAGTAAGGCACTGACCTATCATCAACGAAATACGACTCAGATTCATTCTCCAGAACTTCAAACTAAGCTGTGAAGGCGGCCTTCCATTGATATACTACATGAGTAGATTTAATAGTAGCCTTGTGACTGAGTCAAAGAAGTAAATTGATCATTGCTACAGTGTAACGTCAGATAGTGTCTATGGCAGATGAATCCAAAAGGATCAATGCTGCACGCACGAAGAAATGGAGGGACCAGAGTGCTGGTTAATGGATAGCTTCAATGTTGTTCTCAGTTGTCAATGCGGAGCAGTTTTGCTATTGGATACTACAAAGCATCATATTTGAAAACAAAAAAAAAATCTTATGCTTAGGCCACGATACTGTCTGTCTTATAACTTTACGGGTGCGTTAGAAGTAGATATTTTTGATCATCTGAGGCTATATGACCCTTTATCGGGCCTGCAGAGAGTAAACTCTTCGTACAGTCAACATTGAAATCATTGGTCGACTAAAGTAAACAAGAAGGTATCGATATGAATTTTTAAATGTTCGTTTCCATAAAGTTTGCTGATTAAAATTCCTTATAACATTAAGTTGACAGCGTTCTTGAGTTTCAAAAGGCTTGAAATATTTCTGAACAAAATTGAGACTCAAGCTGGGAATCCCATTTTTAGGGTCATTCCGTGTGAATCACAATTTTTTTTTAGTTCACTCTGCATGTATGCATTAAGTGGGTTATTCTGTAAGCCTGACTTTTTTTATGGAGGATCTCTCTGCATGTTACCATTTATTGGGTCATCCTGGGTGTGTAATCTTTTTAAGGGTTTACTCTGCATCTGTACATTTATGGGATCGTTCTATAAGTTTACTCTTTGTAGGAGTTGCGTTGTAAGTATAAGACACGTGCTAAGCGTATTGGTTATCTTCCAAGTAAGTAGAATCGGTGATATTAGTTCAAATTCTCATTGATTGAATTTCACTTTGGGCTTATGCCTTTCAGAAAGGTATAAATCTATCTGTTTCTCTCGGCTTGTGATAAATATCAGTGCAGACCGAGCTCTTTAGCCTGAATAAGGCAATCAAACAAGGAGAATGAAAACTCTTAATTCCAACCAGCTGTAATCTGCTAAAAATTGAACTTGTCTCGCATCTTGCTCTAGGTGAAAGAATTTAGTAAGGACATATTTTGGAAATGTTATATATATATGTGTGTGTGTGTGTGTGTGATAATGTATATATTAAAATTTCTTCACTTACACTGAGAATGATGATGGCTCTTGGGCAAGATATCTGACTGACGTAAAGTCAGCCAGATTTCGATCCCAGTTCGAATCATCTCGCGAGTCAAGCCATACTGAAGAGTTATTGTACAACGAAACAATCTGTCTGTGGATGACTATATGTATATATATATATATATATATATATATATATATATATATATATATGTTAGTACAGAGAGAGAGAGAGAAAGCTATATGCAGCAATGTCTGTCACAGTTAAATAGTTATTCTTTTTATCATTCGACCATAAGATTAATTAGCCCCTTACAAGATGTCCTACTATTAAACGATGTACTTGTATGAAGGTTGCATAAAGCGTTGGAAGAGTTCGATTTCCTTGAATGTAACGCTAAAACTATAGAATTTTCTTTAAAACAAACTTCAAACATTTCTGTAGATTAGTGAGTTTGATATACATTGGTAACACAATATTTTGGTTTTGTGCTTGACTAAATTTAGTAAATAAACGAAGAGGTCTAAATAGTTCTCGGTTCAGTTAAGAATGTATTTTGTTTTCTTTTC
The DNA here is from genome assembly GCA_963585895.1 of Sepioteuthis lessoniana. Taxonomy (NCBI): domain Eukaryota; kingdom Metazoa; phylum Mollusca; class Cephalopoda; order Myopsida; family Loliginidae; genus Sepioteuthis; species Sepioteuthis lessoniana. Next base: position 83,504,307 of record OY757916.1, on the reverse strand, counting down.
TTTCCTTTTGTTTTCTTTTCTTTTCTTTTAATTTATTGATTTTCTTCTTTTTATGAGGTGGGGTTAAGAAACTTTAGAAATGATCATGTCAAGTGTGTTAAACTTTGTAGTGAATGTGTTCATTTTTTTGTCTCTATGTAATTTCCTTCTAGGTCGAGACAAGAAATTCTCCGTCCCCTCTCGTACACGATTAGAACAATGTACACATGCAATAACAGAGAGAGAGAGAGAGTGAGAAAAAGATGGAGAGAGAGAGACAGAGACAGAGACAGAGAGAGAGCGAGCTAGAAAGTGTAAGATGACTAGCCGAGCCATCTTGCAAACTATTTTGACTGTGTTCAATTCTTATTGAATGCCTCAGTACTTTCTACATCATGTAGGTAACTCAAATTTAATAAATTCACACACGCACACACAGATGTGCGCGCATACGGGCACACACACACGCGCAGACAAACACACACACACACACACACACATGCATATACACACACACACATACAAACAAACGTAGATAGATAGATAGATATTAGCAAAATGAGATATACGGGTAGATAGGAATGAATTGAATGAAATCTACAGATAGACGTGAAGATAGATAGATAGATAGATAGATAGATAGATAGATAGATAGATAGATATTCCATTGAATTAATATTCCACAGAAATTAACAAGAGGGTTTTTCCACTGCTGGCAATTTTTTTCTTTCTTTTTTTAATACATTTTTTAGCTCCTAGAAAAATTCTTGCGGTAAAAATATGTTTTTATTCTCAAGATGTGATTTTTCCCGCAGAGAAAGAACTTCCTTTCGCTTAACGACAAACAACTCGTCATGTTTAAGGTGCTGAACACAAATATTTCCGTTAATTTTATTTCAAAGTACGGATCTCAGTGGCAACGAACTGTTATGTTAGATGAACCCAATGGTTGGTTGGGTGGGGAGCACATCTTCATTCTCTCATTAATCCTTTTGCTAATTAATGCATGAAACATTCTTTTAATTAGTTTACCGTTAAAAATATAAAAGATTATCTAATAAAAGATTAGTATTTCTTTAAAATCCTTCTACTACTTCTGAGAATTCCAGCTTCAAGATTTCTGCCGATATTAGCTGTTGACCTCTAAATTCTCTACATTTAGTAATTTAATAAAATTTCTGCCTTGATGTGGCACAAGACCGATTGAATGGGGCACCCAAGGTATCTAGATTTAATTAGATTAATTCAGTATAAGTAGATTGTATTGAGAATTTAAAAGTATTATAATAAATCATGAATGTATACATATATTAAAAAAAAAACACCACATAAATAATCTAGGATATATATAGTCATCCACAGAGATATCTGTTTCGTTCTATCAGAACTCATCAGTGTGGCTAGACATTAACTTCCCGCAGCTGGGATCGAAACCCGGTTGACTCAAAAGGCAAGCCAAGCTTCTAACCATTCAGCCACGAGGAGCTATTAGCTGCGAAGTAAATTTTGGACGCTTATGAATCATAATTACAATTATTTACATACATCCGTTCAATGGCTACTGATACCTCAATTCATATATGAAGAGGCTTGCAATATACGTTAATGGCAATACGATTACTTCTTCGCCAGAGAACTCAACCATACGGGGATAGGGGAGTATATATCTCTATAGTCATCCATATATATATATATATATATATATATATATATATATATCCTTGATTATTTATAAATGAGTAATTCTTTAAGGTTTTTCTTTTCTATGATATATATATATAAGAGATAAGTTGTTCGTAAAATTTTCTCGTTCGAGGGCGCTCTATTAGTGGGGTAAAAATCAATCCATCAATCAATCGTGAGATGTGCACTTTCATCACAACAGAAAAACGTTGGTGCATTTTGAATGCAAATTAAAAATTTGTATCTCTAAATAGATGTTTATGCAATTAGCTTATAGAATAATTTATAATGCAGATTATCATAAGTAATTAATTTTCATTAGGTAAATGAAGGATAATTATCAAAGATAATCATGGGTTTCATGTTTCTTTCTTTTCTTTTCCCTTTTTTAAGTGTTTATGAAAGAAGAAAATTCCAAATCAAATCAATAAGAAATGGAAAACCTAATTGAAATAGTTCAACACTTCTTAGCTGCAGACAGATACTCTTCTCTAATAGAAATCCGAAGTGTATTGATAGGTAACTGTTTATGCTTAATTTGAAGTTCATATAAACTGGATAGAGGTGTTCTTGGTATAACGGTTATCGTTTTTGAAGTATTTAATCTGGCAGCATTAATAAAGATATCACTATGATGTGGCATTTTATTTATCTTAAAACTGGAAAAATGTTAAGATAAATCTGCAAAAAACAAAGGTTTCTACATTTAAATTCTATTCATTTTTCTAATTAGATATCTAATATTATTTCAATATTTATTTGATTAAATATTTTTTTATTTTTTTATAAAACTGATTTTTTATTTGTTGATCTTTTTTTTTTTTTGGTCGTAAAAATGAGTAAAATATACGGTGTTATGAAAAGTTTAGAAATGTCTGTTTTAATGAATTTCTCTCTCTCTCTCTCTCTCTCTCTCTCTCTCTCTCTCTCTCTCTCTCTCTCTCATATATCTCTATATATATATATATACTCACCACAAAATTTGAATTTAAATTTAAATTACCTTAAAGCGAGTAAGATTTTTAGACAAATTTCATCTACAAAGGGTTAAGATCTTTATTTCAATCTCATTTTTATTTTCATTTTTTATATTAGTCAAACACTCTGGTTTTATACTATTTCTTCGTGCGTTTCAGAAATGCACATAAAAAAGATCTTTTCTTAATGTTCCAGTTGTTCCATCTTCTCCATCTTTGTTCTGTAACATTCTATTTCCAATATATTTAAACACTTTGCATCAATGTCTGTTGAGCCGGCCTTTCTAAGTTAACATCCTTTGTTGTTTTATTAATGCTGAAGCAACTTTTGAAGCATTTTTTTAGATTCTTCAGGCGGCTAGGTCTTCCGAGATTTTGCTCACTTAATTCTTTTTTTCTAGTCGCATCTTCCAATCAACTTTTGAATTTTTGCTGGATTACGAATTGTTCTTTTGAACATCTTTTTGTTCAATCACTAATTTTGCTCTTGTTTATATCAAATAGTTCAAATTTGCATTATTTTCGCTCTTTGCAAGTTTTTACCACCATTTTTAAAGGGCGAATCTTTACTGAAATGACAATCAATCTCATCAGGTCTCCAGAACTCTCCTATGTATTCTAGTTGTTCTTGAAATTAAGGCCGTTTGAATAGTTTAGATTCTTCCTCAGATCTTCAGTTACCTCTGTTTCTTATCCAGGCCTTCGCAGACTGTCCCAAGGCTTCCGACTTCGATTGGTATCACTGTCACTGATTTTTCAGCTCTTTGGCAAGGCCCAAATATTTATTTATCATTTTGCTTTCTTTTATATGATCCGCTGAAAGGGAAAAATTCACCAGATGGTCAGTTCTTTTCTTTTTGTTAACCGTAGGTCTGGTCTTCAAGCCGATTTTGAATAGACCATTTGTATTTCAAAATCTTAGAGAATTTGATGCCTCTCATTTTCTATGACTTCTTTTTGGTTTATGCATAAACTATTTGTCAACATGGTCAAGTTTTAATCTCTTACAGAATTTCCAAGGGATCACCTTTCCTACCCAGTCATATCTAGTCTTATACTCTTTCTGCGTTAGTTTGCTGCATTCGCTTATAATGTGTTTAACCGTTTTATCTTTGTCACCGCATAAGCTACATTTGCAATTCTGATGCATATCATTATTATTATTATTATTATTATTGTTGTTGTTGTTATTGTTGTTGTTGTTATTGTTGTAAAATCATAATAAGCGGATAATATACCTAAGTTTCAAAGCACGCTGAAAAACAAATGCTTTACAAGAAAAAGGAGAAAAGTGTTGTTTTTTTTTACGCCAGTCTTAGTTTTCTTGCAACTTGAGTGTCCAATACTTGTGTCCCCACCCTACAAGCGATAAATTAAGATAGTATTTCATTTCATGCCGTATCTGTCAACTTCTTATCTGAGAACACGTGCCATTTGTAATTAGCGACGGAGTTGTGACAAACAACAAAGAGCATGCAATTTCTATTCAAGCTCATTCACAAAATCTTACGTATTCTTGTCAACCTTAACATCGCAGTGGTTATTTTTCAGAGTTTCAGAGTACAGAAACAAGACAGACGTATGTGCATTTCTCAAAACGCTGATGAATTTAAATTTGCCCGAATTTGATCTGCTACTTTCACGCCAAACTGGTTCCCTGGAGTGCGGATAGGTCTAGACAGTATGTCCACTTTAGAGCTTAAGAACCCATACATTTGATAAAGTCAACCACCTGATCGACTTGAGGCAATAATTAAGTGAAATTAAATTTTGTGTGACATTTTTTCTCTACATTTCTCTATTCGTCTTAGGTAACAACGTATGTGAAAATTATTTATAAAATCAACATTTTAGCTTTTTAAAACAATCTGTTTTACTTCTTTTTTATTATTGATTCAATTAATGCAAGCGTTATTTATTTAGTTATTTATTCAAAGCCGAAATGTCACAGACAAAATCACTGCATCAGCAATAAATTTTTGTAGCTAATTTCACAGCAAGAAAGTCAAACAGAGATTTAGCTAATGTTAACGCCTACCCTCAAGTTGCAACACGAATGCAGCAAATTGATCATGATGTTCTTGCAGATTCTCCATATATTGCCTTCAGATTATCATTTGTTATCATTTCCGTGGAACCCACCTTGTTTGATCTGCGGTTTAAACATATTCAATTCTTTCCCAGATTTTTAATCTATGTAATATTTTTCTTAGGCTTTTTACAACTCTTTAAGTGCACCTGTAATTATAAGTAAAATCGTAACATTTATACTTCTCAAAATTTTCAGTTCTTATGCAATTTCAACTTTTTTATACAATTTTAATCCCACTTTATTGGCTACTGCAATTTATTATTATTTTCATTCGACAAATTCTGGCTTATGCATTTACCATTTGTAAATATACTGAAGTTTCAATCTCTAACACAATTCTCAGTGGATGAAATATATTCTCCTAGTCGTGACTGTTCTTAAATTCTCTTTGTGCTAATTTGCAGTATTCAGTTATTTTCTGATTGTTTTATCTCTATCACCACATAGTCTATGTCTGTTGTTCTCAAGTGTATTATCGATTTGCGCTTTGATATAACTTGTTTTTATGAGATTATTCTGTAGAGCTATTTTTTGAGATTCTTTTTCTCTTTTTAAGTTTCCCCTGCGTAACCATGTCCAAGTCATCTCATATGTAATGTTCTTTTTTTTTGCTTAAAGTATCCATATCTTTTTTCTTCCCATTTTCGTTTTCTGGAATATTCCTTTTTGCTGTCCTGTTATTATTGCTGTGACTGGTTGATTTAATCACCTCTCTTTCCGCTTGTTTATATATTCTTTGATTCTTTATATTTCTCCATCCACGTATTCTTCAATGATTGTGAGTCTTCTTTTTCCTTTTATTGTCAAAAAGAGTCTATCGATACTATTTCTCGAGTGTAAGGCCTTTGGCATTATCATCAATTTCCATGTTCTTTAGTACATCTGTCTGACCTCTCTTGTGCAACAAAAGAGGCAGCTCAGGTATTTATTCCTTTGATAAGATTTCTGTTGCAATGTTTGGTTTCGAGAAGTTTTCTTGTTCTTCTGAGAAACTTCTTTCTTACTTTTATTTAATCTCTGATTTTTTTATAATATCCGCTTTTAATATTCCTAGATATTTGTTTTTTTTTTCTCCAAGTGTTCTAATGCTGTTCTGATTGGACAGCTCTATTCCTCCTTTATTTCTCTTTTATTATTATTATTATACTTACTCCTTGAGAGTTTTTCTCATCAGTTAACGCTGATGGTCTTTCACTGGAGTTTGAGTGACCACAACTCTCTTCAAGTATCTAGGTCTCTTCTCATTATTCTAGCCGATCTTGTAGAATACACTGACCCTCCCATGAGTGTCCTGGATATGACATTAAACAGTCTGATGGTGAGGTCCCAGTAATGCTGGGGCTTTGGGGTATATGGAGCACTCCTTCATTGCCATTGCTCCCATTTCCACTCAGGCCTGGTGTGGTAGCACCTGATAAGGCCCTATCTATGGGTTAAATAGAACTAACGGCATACTTATGCTAAACTGAATTGTTTGATTAAACTGAAGAGATTGAAATAGAAATGTTTTTGACAATTAAACCGTACTTACATTGAAACTGCGTGCTTATGCTAAACTGAATTGTTTCAAATAGAACTGTTTTTTTGACATTGAAACTGTATTTACACAAAACTGAATTGTTTAACATAGAACTGTTTTGAAAAGTAACTGTGTGTGAACAAAATCTGTACTTATACTAAACTGAATTAGCTGAAGTAAAACTGCTTGACTAAACTGAATAGCTCGAAATAGAAATGTTTTTCACGATTAAACTGTACTTGAATTTAAACTGCGTGCTTATGCTAAACTGAATTATTTGAAATTGAACTGTTTTTGACATTGAAACTGTACTTACACTAAACTGAATTGTTATATATAACTGCTTGAATTGGTTAAAATAGAAATGTTTTTGACAAACTGTGTACTCACGCTAAACTGAATTGTTGAAATAAAACTGATTATTTACATGAAAATGGATTTGGTGTTAAATAACCTACAAAGGTTGGTATGCCATAAAACCAAACCAGACCAAACCAAATCTAGCCGATCTGAATGATGCAGTAGTTTGGATGGTCTCCACCCGTCCTGTTATTTCCAAGTCCTCCAGTCCTCGTACACATCCTTTGATGACAGAACCAAGAGCACCAATTACAAGTGGTAACACCGTCACTTTTATGTTCCACAGCTTTTTTAATTCCCAAGCAAGGTCTACGTATTTATCCTTTTTATCGCTTTCTTTTAATTTTATTCTGTGGTCTGCTGGGACAGCAAAATCCACAATTTTGCAAGTTCTTTTTTTTTTGACTGATATAAGGTCTGGTTGTCTGGTCAAGATTAAGTGACAAGCTTGTATCTCAAAATCCCTGGGAAGTTTGTGCGTCTCATTTTCTAGGACACTTGATTCTGGGTTGCGCATATACTATTTGTTCATGTGGTCAAATTTAATTTTCTTGTTTAATTCCCTGTGGATTACCTTGCCCGCCTTGTCGTTTCTAGTCTTATACTCTTTCTATGATTATACGCTGCATACGCTTATTATGTGATTGATCGTTTCGTCTCTATCCCCACGTAAGTTACATATCATTATTATTATTATAGTTTTTTTCACATCAGCTAACACTGATGGTCTTCCACTGGAGTTTGAGTGACAGCAAGTCTCCTCAAGTCTCCAGGACTCTTCTTTGTATTCTAGCCGTTCTCAATAATGCTGTCGTTTGGATGGTCTCCACTCGTCCTCCAACTTCCTAGTCTTCCAGGCCCTTTAATAATCTTTTAGTTACTGTACCAAAAGCACCAATTACAATTGGTATAATTGTCACCGGTATGTTCCACAGTTTTTTCAATTCCCTAGCAAGGTCCTTCTTTTCACATTCTTTCAGTTTTATTTTGTGGTCAGCCGGGACAGCAAAGTCGACAATTTTGCAATTTCTTCTTTTTTTTTGTTGATCATTATTAGGTCTGGTCTTATTAATAATATTTTACTCTTTGCATGTTCTTCGCATCAGTGTTTGCTGGCGATATCTCCCTAGGTTTTGGGTGACAGCAAGTCTTTTCAGGTCCCCTGGACTCTTCTGAGTATTTGAACCGATCTAAACAATTCGGTAGCCTGGATAGTCTTGGTTCGTCCTAAGATTTCCAACTCTTCCAGTCCCCTTTCCAAGCATTTGCGAGCTGTTCCAAGTGCGTTAATTAAAATTGGTATTACCGTAATCGTAATGTTCCACAACATTCTTAGTTTTCTGGAAAAATCTAGATACTTTACGCTTTCTTTGATTTATACCATGTGGTCAGCTGGGACATCAAAGTCCACTATACGACAAGCTCTCTTTTGTTGTTGTTGTTGTTGTTGTCAATTAGCACTAAGTCTGGTCTTCTGGCCGAAATTAGAGAATCTGTCTTGTATATCTAAATCCAAGATAATTTTTATGTATCTTATTCTCTACAATGGATTCTGGTCTGTGCATATACCATTTGGTAGTATGGTCAAATTTCAGTTTCTTATAAAATTCCAAGTGGATTACCTTCTCCAGCCAGTCTTCTCTAGTTTTATACTCTTTTTGTGCTAGTTTGTTGTATTTGCTTATTGTGAGATTGATTCGTCTCTTTCACCACATAACCTACACGTGCGATTTTGTAGGGTCTTATGTATTTCCGCGTTAACATAGCTAGTTCTTCTTCTTCTTCTTATTATTATTATTATTATTATTATAGGGTAATTTCTTAATGTATTTCTTTTTTCACCTTGTTACCTAATCGCGTCAATCTTATTTCGCAATTGACAAACATGGAAAATTCGTATCCCCATTTCGCCCACCACTTGGAAAACCATTCCTCATTTGGAGTCGCCTTCTTTTGATGCAAGAAGGTGAAAAAGAATGTTGTTCCTTCTACATTCTACCATGGCTGGATGAGTCAGAAGCAACGGTAAGTAAGGGAACCACCCTATTTTTACGCTTTTCATGTGGAAAGATAAACACCGTGTTTTAGAAAAAGAGGGGAGTCAAGAGAGTTTGTGGGTGGAATTGTGGGCGTGGAGGTGCATTTAAAATAAGTATATCTGTATATGTGTGAATGGATTTATATATATATATATACATATATATATATAATGGTAAGCAGTAAACTTATTTTAGTCTAGAATCAGGTCAAAAATAAAGGGAAACCAGTGAGAATTAAAAACAACAAAATTTTTGACAGGTTAGCATGCCAACCATTTTCCCAAAGCCATCTAAGTATGGGTGCATACAGTATCTTTGGAATATATTTGAATATATAAGTGTGTATGTGTGAAGAAGAAAAAGAAGAAGAAGAAGAAGAAGAAGAAGAAGAAGAAGAAGAAGAAGAAGAAGAAGAAGAAGAAGAAGAAGAAGAAGAAGAAGAATTCCCATATAATCATTTTCTTATTCAATATTATAGTTATGATGAAACAGAAAGAAAGAAAGAAAAAAAGAAAGAAAATATTTTTGAAGGGTAAAAAAAAGAAAACTTTAAAAAATGCATTGAAAATAATGGACTTGGAAGAATGTATGACTGTCAGAAATGGGAATAGAAAATCTATAGGGGAAATCCCCATGATATTGTGGCTAAAGAGCTGAGCAGCAACATCGTAGTTAGCGAGTTCGAACTCCAGTCACGCTGTTATATTCACTTTTGGATGAATAACCTTTGCAAAGGTTTGAACCCTCTTACCCACCAGTTATGAATTGAATAGTAATACTACAGATCTTTTTCATGGATAGATTTGACATTGAATAACCCACGAAGATGATATGCCATTAAACAAATAAACCAAACCTATAGAATTGATATATTGATTATATATATATATATATATATATATAGGGGGGTCCATAGGAGTACATCACTTATGGACGAGCTAAAGCAGGACGACCAGCTAGAACATACATACAGCAGCTATGTGAAGATACGGGATGTAGCCCAGAAGACCTGCCAGAGGCGATAAACGATAGGGAAAAGTGGCCAGAGAGGGCCAGGGATATCCGTGCTAGCGGCACGACATGATGATGAGGATATATATATATATATATATATATATATATATATATATATATATATATCAATCGATTGATAAAATCAAAGAAAACGGCTTCGAGGTGACAAAGAAAAGAAGCAGAAGATACCCCGCAAAAACAATTACCGACGCCGACTACGCAGATGACATAGCGATACTGGCAAATACACCCAACCAAGCCGAAACACAACTGCATAGTTTGGAACGAGCAGCCGATGGCATAGGCCTCCATGTCAATGCACACAAAACGGAATATATGTACTATAATCAAACAGGTGACATTTCCACACTAGACGGAACCCCTCTTAAACTAGTAGAAATTCACTTACCTAGGAAGCAGCGTCTCATCAACCGAAAAGGACATCGACACGCGGTTAACGAAGGCATGGACAGCCATGAATAGGCTATCGATCATATGGAAATCAGACCTAACCGATAAAATAAAACGCAGTTTCTTCCAGGCAGCGGTCGTATCGATACTGCTGTACGGTTGCACTGCATGGACGCTAACTCAACGGCTGGAGAAGAAGCTAGACGGCAATTACACAAGAATGCTGCAAGCAATATTGAACAAGTCCTGGCGGCAACACCCCACAAGACACCAACTGTACGACCACCTGCCTCCTATCACCAAAACTATCCAAGTTAGACGAACCAGACATGCAGGACACTGCTGGAGAAGCAGGGACGAGCTCATAAGTGATGTACTCTTATGGACCCCCACATATCGCCGTGCAAAAGCAGGACGACCAGCATGTACATACATTCAGCAGCTATGTGAGGATACGGGATGTAGCCCTGAAGACCTGCCAGAGGCGATGAACGATAGGGAAAAGTGGCGAGAGAGGGTCAGGGATATCCGTGTTAGTGGCACGATATGATGATATATATATATGAAGAAAATTTGAAAAACAAAATAACACAAAATTTGATGAATTTATTATGAAATTCGACGTTCAACGTGTCGGTTGTAGTAATCGTCTTCATGAATTTAAAATTATGAAAACCTTTGTTGAAATAGCGATGAATATTTGATGAAATAGCAATGGAAATTTCATTAAACATCCATCGCTATTTTAACTGAAACATTCAATGACGACCTTCATAATAAATTCATCAATTTTTGGATTGTTTTTTCAATTTATCTTCATACTGTCGGATTTAATTTCCTTATTTACTTCTATATATATATATATATATATAACTGTGAAGCATACTCTTCTTTTCAATAAATATTTTCCGATCACAATCGCCATGTCAAAGATACGCCTGAGTCTACGTAGAAATAATAAACAAGCAGTCAAAACCATAATTTACGATTGATACTCTCTTATTGATAGAGATAAAACCAATAAATATTCGGTAACTGAAAGAAACAAATTCGATACGCTTTAGGATATATCTGAAAGTCATACTCCGAATGACGAATATGAAAGTTTCGTCACTGCCCACTTGGAAGCAGCAGAGTGCATACCAACTAAACCAAGAACTACATATAGATTTCCATGGGAACTAATAGTAGTCAGGAAAAAACGAGATAATTTTTAAAAAGCATATTTATTCAGTAAAAGAAACCCATCACGTAGAAACTTAAGAACGTCCCAAAATAACTAACTAACACATGCAAAAAAAGAGCAATTATAATACATTCAAGGTCAAATTGCTAAAATTAGAAATTCAATAGAAGATAGACAATTGCCAATAGCATGGTAAGCAGTAAATGAAATGAGCAGAAAAAAGAGCTCATAGAAGACAAAACTAAAAGCTGCCGGTCAAGGAGAAAGATTTGAGAAAAGAATCTGCTCAGAAACCCTCCTGAAATCACTAACAAACCTAACCAAAATTATTTATGGGTAACTAGACATCAAACTAAAATAGTTTATGGAGGATCAACTTGACGCCGTATCAAAAAAATTTAAAACAGACAATCTGCAAGCCTTGTCGAAATACCCCTGAAGTTTGAAAGACTAGAAAATTTTACTTCCCTCGTTTCCGAAAAGGCAACATAATCTATAAATAAAACACAAACAAAAAATGGACAAAGGTTGCATCATTCCTTTCCTTAACGAAGGCTACATTGGAATCACTAAGAACTCAGAGGCATAACCCTTATTTCTATTTCTGCTAAAGTTTATAATGCCTTGCTTCTCAACCGTATCCGACCCAAAATCGCGAAAATTCTTAGAAAAAATCAGAAAGGCTTTCGACGGAATCTCTCCACAACCTCAAAGATTCTGAGAATCCGTCGAATTATAGGAGTACGAGCAAAAAATCTTGGAACAACACTATAGATCGTAGATTTATCCAAAACATTCGATTCCATAGAGGAAAAATGTAGCAAATAGAACTTGCTTATGGTCTTCCGAAAGAAATTGTGACAGCTGTAATGATGCTTTACAAAAACAGAAAGCTAAAGTTCCTTTTTCGACATAGTCGTCAGATTCTTGCTAGGAGATACATTAGCACTCTATCTGCTTATACGATGACGAGAGTATATATTTCGAACGTCAATCGATCTAATTAAAAAACGTTTTAGATTTTTTTTTAAAAAAAGCAAGAAGTAGACGATATCCCAAAGAAACTATGACAGATGCAGACTACGGAAACGACCTCGCCCATGTTGCAAATACACCAACCCAAGCAGAATCCCATCTGCATAGTTTAGAGCAAGCAGCAGGAGACATAAACTTCTCACGTGAATGCAAAAAAATCGTACATATTTTTTAAATAAATAGGAAATATCTCCACTCTAAAATTAGTGAACCAGTTCTTTTACCTCAGCAGCAGCACTTCATCCACCGAAAGTGATGTCAACATACGCCTTGTGAAAGCGTGGACTGCTATCGATAGGTGATCAATCACATGGAAGTTTAATCTATCCGATAAAATAAAACGGGGTTTCTTCCAGGCTGTAGCTGTATCCATACTACTACATGGATGCACCACATTGACGCTAACAAGACGCATAGAGAACGACTTGACGGGAACTACACAAGAATGCGGAAGGCCATCTTGAAGAAATCTTGGAAACAACAACCAACAAAATAGCAGCTTTATAGCCACTTACCTCTCATCTCACAAACCTTTCATGTGGGGCACTGCTGGAGAAGCAAGGATGAACTCATAAGGAACGTTCTCTTATGGACATCTACGCATGAACGTGCCAGGGTTTACCAACCAGCAAAGATTAACTTACATTGGCTCTGTTCGGACACATGATGCAGCCTAGAAGACCTGCCAGGAGTAATAGATGATAGGGATGGATTGCGAGAAACAGTAAAAGAACTGCGTGATGCCAGCATGACTTGATGATGATGATGAAGATAGAATAAAGTAAAAAAAAGAATGTCGTCGAGTGTAACCAGAAGTTTCCCTTTTTAATTACAACTATATCGAGGTGTAGGGGAAGGCGACCGGAAGGCTCCCTTTTCGATAGCTACTACTACATGTTGGGAAGGGCGACCCAAAAGTTCACTTTTCTATTGCTACTACACCGAGGTGTAGGGGAGGGCGACCCGAAGGTTCCCTTTTTAATAGCTACTACACCGAGGTGTAGGGGAGGGTGACCTTAGGGCTCCCTTTTCAATAGCTACTACCCCAAGGTGTAGGTGAGGGCTACCTGAAGGCTCCCTTTTCAATAGTTACTACACTGAGGTGGAGGGAAAGGCGGTACTCCTTTCCTTAGATTGCTCTACTTTACCCTTGATACGTACCTTATAATGCTGAGTGTTAAGCAAGGGGATCTCAAGTACTGTTTTTTGAGTCTTTGGTATGACTCGACCTGGGATTGAATCCCAGTCTCCCGGGCCATTGGCTAACAATCTACCCAATCAGCCAATGGGCCGGTATAAAAGACAGAATAATGACCGCTAAACAAGACAAACTTTATAAGGACACATGAGTAAGCAGATGCATAAAAGTATATATGTTAATGTGTACTTGAAAAATATTTATATTAATGTGCTCCTATTCTGTATATGTGAATGGTGGGAGCGACAGTATGCGTGTAGGGGTGCGTAAGCCTGGTGGCTGGGTGACGGGAATGTTTTTTTTTCTAATTATTCAACAAAAGGAAGAGAAATAAACGCCCGTGTGCGTATAATTAGAAATACGTAAATAGGTAAATAAAACAGGACCCGTATGTTTATATTTGTGTTGATATGTGTGCGTGTGAACGCACGTGTGTGTGTGTGTGCATGTTAAAAAGGGAGACAGATATTGAGCACATCCTCTCTATAAATATACAAAACTATAAAAATATATTACTAATATATATGGGAGTATATTTTGAACCGGGACATTGGCCCAGCGGTTAGAGTGTTCGCCAATGGCCCGGGAGACCTGGGTTCAATCTCAGGTCGAGTCATACCAAAGACTTTAAAAATGGTACTTGATACCACCTTGCTTAACACTCAGCATTATAAGGTACGGTTCAAGGGTAAAGTGGAGCAATCCTGGGAATGGAGTAGCGCCCTCCCCTACACCTTGGTGTAGTAGCTATCGAAAAGGGAGCCTTCGGGTCACCCTCGACTATGGTCGCTAACTACTTTATATATGGGAGTAAGAGAGAGAAAGAGAAAGATTGAGAAGGAAAAGCGGGAAGGAAGAGAAAGGGTAGAGACAGGAAAGAGAGAAAAGAGAGAGAAAGAGACAGACAGACTGACAGACAGAATGTCTGGTAAACCCTTGTTTCCGAGATCGTTCCGAGTTGACTGTTCTACTTACAACTTTAAAAAACTTTCTGCCTTCGTACACACGTACTCAGATGTATATATATATATATATATATGTATATACATGTGTACACGTATTTGGTTTATTGATTGATTGCTTGATTTTTAACAGCATTTCAATGCATCTGTCGTTATTTTATGTGTAGACGTTAGGGAATTGCTCACGCTGTGTGTGTGTGTGTGTGTGTGTGTGTGTGTGTTTCACGAAAGATGACTGATAAGGAGTATTTGGTAAATTTGTTTTTCTTATTTATTTTTATTTATTTATTTATTTATTTTTTTTTTTTTTTTGTGTGTACATACAAATTAAATAGTTTTGGGCCAAAGTGTATGCAGCAAATGTCCAAAGATTGTTCGATCTATTCGCTATTTTGTTGGTGTGTAGTAAGAAATTTTTCATATCAACGGGTTGTTTCTTATATTCAAATGAATGTTGATGAGTAAAAAGTGAGTTTTTGTCACTAATCATAAAAATATTTCGATTGTCAAACATGGCCAGAACACTATGATCATGTTAGAAAGATATATGTCCTCCTTATTTCTGTCGACCTTTAAGCATGTCTGTATGTTACATATTGACCCTCGGCCGAGCTCTCAATTAAGAGATGCACCTGTGTAAATAACAGATGCATCCGGTCGAAGATATCAGGGTATCACCTTGACAGTGGACGAGTTGAATTCGGTGCAATTGCGACGCTACATGAAGCAGGTGGATGTCAAACAATTATATAACCCAGTGCCACAGACAGTTCGAGTTAGTTGGGTTAGTTGCAGTTGAAGTCCTATTTATAGATATATATTGAATATATGATGTATAAACACATTTCACAGATAACATTTGCAGTTCGAGGCAGTGAGAACCAGCTCCCAGCAGAGGGCTGGGCCCTCAGGACCCCCGGTTGAGCAGCAGAATGAGAAAAGAAGTGCTGCTATAGTCAGAGGAACTGGGGGTCAATATGTTGCAGTCTATTCAGTCTCTAACTCACCTTTCACACATTACCCTTTCGCAACCCTTTCGCAACCCTTTCAAATAAAGTGTGAGAGGTATATTTTTCTAAAGAAGTGTGTTCGGTCATCATTATTGTTGATTTTGTTTCCGCATGTATGCGTATAGTTGAATCCCGGCTATGCAACATATATTAAACTATGTATGTGCAATTAGATAGATAGATTGATAGATAGGCTTGGTTTGGTTAGGTTTGGTTTTATGGCATATCAACCATTGCAGGTTATTTAATGCCAAGTCCTATTTATAGATATATATTGAATATATGATGTATAAACACATTTCAGAGATAACATTTTAAAATGAGCCTGACCTTCTTTTTTTTCCTTTTTTTTTTTTTTGTCTATCCTATTTACTATTAATTATTTGTTTGCACACATGTAGATGTATATACGTATAATTCTTAAGTGAATAGTTTGTGGGTAATTTCATTTTTAAATGAATTAGAACAAATTCGTTTGCACACTGGTATTGCTATAGTTTCCACACAGTTAACAGGTTGCAATCTAACATTTATAATTCTAATCAATATTAATCATTTGTTTGCAGATAGCAAAATGGTTACAAGTATTGATCTTTAACATAAATATTTTATTCAACATTACTCATTCATTAGCACACAGTTAAATAGTTTCAAGCATTGCTATTTATCCCTAACAATTCGAATAAACGTCAGTCATTTCTTTACACAGTTAAATGATCAAACAGTTCTATGTCTAGCAATTCAATTTAGCATAAGTCATTTGTTTTCGCACAGAGCAATAGCAATGAAGGGGTACTCCACATTCCCCAAAGCTCCAGTATTACTGGGGCCTCACCATCAGATTGTTTACTGTCATACCCAGGACACACATTAGGAGAGTCTTACCCCTCTGTAGAGATGCAGTCGGTGTATTCTACAGCCCCAGCCAACTAACCTGATAGATAGATAGATAGATAGATAGATAGATAGATAGATCTAAGTGTTACAGTGGTTTTCTCTTTTCTGTTTATCATATCTTGCCCGATTATTTATGTCTTGTTTTAAAAACAAGATTTTCTTTTTATGTCCTTTGTTTGTATATCTGGATCGGAAATGTTTGTTCTGTTTGTTTATAAGTCCATCATAGCGTCGTTTTATTTTCTTATACATTTCCTTGTTTATGCAACAATTTTGAGTGGACACGTGTGAATCTTTCCTGCTAAAATCGTTTTGACTTTTGGTTTTGGTTTTATCTTTGTTTCTTTTGTGTTCTTCAATATTATTTTCATAAGGAACGAACACATTTATTTTTAGACAGATGCGTATCAAACGTATATGTTTGCCTTTATTTATTCGACCCTCTTACACATATGTGTAAGTACGGACATTGTTTTTGTGTTTGCGTGGGAGGTTGGCTGTTTGTATACGCCTGGTCAACTGAAGATGAACTGAGAAACATCTTTTTTTTCCTTGACAGTGAGTTCAGTATGTAGCCGGTAATGTAGAAGACCAGTTATTAAAGCCAGTCAGTGTCCTGTAATTGGTAAAACATTGTTCTTTCGACACAGAATCAATCCGTGCTGTTCATAAAACAAATAGACATTTAATAACGACTTATAATCTTATACAAAAAAAGTAAACCTTATATTCATTACTACAATAGAAACAGGAAGCACTATAACACTTTTGAATAGAACAATTTTTCAGCTACAAAGCACTCTATTCGATATTGTCATCATCACTGATTATGCATTTTTTGTGGCGATACTTAAGAGCCTTCATGACACGCTCATAAAAGATTCACTTCAAAAGTACTGCCTTGTACAACACAACTATTGCAAATGTTGGTGATATGACAGTGTGGATTGACTCTTCTCGTTAATAACCCATGAATTATAATCTTGTTACGACTGAGTGGCAGTCCAACAAAACGTAGTCTGACATGAAGGCTGAAATTTGTTATTGAATTCTTCGATGCAGAAAAATTCACCTATTAACATACATCAATGCTTAGCGAGACGGTTATCATCGTACGAAATGAACACGGTGACCCGAGTTCAAATCCTGGACGAAACTTCTTGTATTTCACTTTGTGCTAGTGCCATTCGGAAAGGTATGAATCCATCTGTTCTCATCCAGACATTGGTAAATAGTATGGCAGATTGAGTTCTTTAGCTTTGATTGGGCAACTAGTAAAGAGAAAACTCTGAATTCAATCCAGTATTACTCCCCTTAAAATTGTCCTTATGTCACATCTTGCTAGGGTTGGGTAAATACATTTATTGACACTTGCTTAATGTTTACAAAAATTGGGAATCCAGTCTTTTTGTGAAAATCACTTATTTCCGTTTCAGTTTTGATAAAAACTAAAACAACGGCAATATCAGAATTTTCATGACTATAAAAGTTTAGCTAGTCAGCTACATAATGTTTTATAGCCACCGGTGCAATGTGAAAAGAATTTCCTTCCTTGTCACATCTTTTGTTTAATACACCATTTGCATAGACTAAATTCATGTCTGTTGGATTTATCTTGAGGCATAAAAATATAAAATCATAGAAAAGGAGAAATTCTCAATTTTGTATTCATTTTTAGATAATTATAAAATGGATTTTCAATTTTATCTAATGAATTAAAAACGATTGTAGAGACGTGGGATGAATTTTATGGCTGTCGGTTCATTGTCAATTTGATTTCCTTTTATTTTATAATTTTTATTAAATATTTCAGACGTTTATTGTTAGTTCGTGCCTATTGGCTTAATATTAAAGAGAAAAGGAGACTCTTTATTTACTTTTTTTTTCGTTTCTTTACAGTTGAGGAATTAAAACGCAGATATTCAGTTTAATTAATGGAGTCTGAGTGATCGTGTTACACTGATGAAGCTCTAATAAGAAATTTTCAAAAATTATAATACTTGTACGATCTCTATCGAATACAAGCTTTTTAGTTCTGAATTCATTACCAAATCTGCGGGATAGAAACTCTACAAGCTAACATAAAATTATGTAGACAATATATATATATATATATAGATAGAGAGAGAGAGAGAGAGAGATCATGTATGTAATAATGTGGTTAGTAATCTCATTACTGCTAGTTTCACTTAAGAAATACTGTCATCAATCAAAACGAGTCTGATTTGATGATTGTATTTTTATATTTTGCTTTACTGGCGGGTATTGAGCACTTCTCTGATTCATGAAAAAGTATTTTTAAACAATTTGTTTTTCAACAACTACAAGGTCCAAATAATCACCATTTATTTGTTTATCGACTCTCTTTTATCAAATCATAATATCATCATCTTTTTAGAATGGACGAGGTATATTTCAATTACTTTCCATAAAATTTTTTTAATACCAACTCAGAGTAAATCATATCAGATGACTGTAATTTTTAACATATAAAACTAGTCGTAAAAAGACTGCCATACAGGGAAGAGTAAGCATTAATTCATTGTTAGTTTCATCCTGCACTACGAGCCTATATTGAGCAGTTTTTTGATTCATGAAAAAACGTTTTTAAACAATTTTTAATTCAACTACATATATATAGTGTGAGAACTGGAAATAAATCAGACAATATTAACGTGTACAAATACGAAAAACTACAAGGTCTTCACACAACTCATTAGGCTGGTAGACCGGGGTTCAATTCCAGGTCGAGTCATACCAAAGACTTAAAAAATGGCACTTGATGCCGCCTTGCTTAACACCCAGCATTATAAGGGTAAATTGAAGCAATCTAGGGAATGGAGTTGCGCCATCCCCTACACCTCGGTGTAGTAGCTATTGAAAAGGGAGCCTTCGAATCACCCATGACAAAGGTCACCAAATTTACTTACTTTACTTACAGGGTATTCGGTCTTCACGGGCTGATTTTGTTTAGAGCTCGAATTTGCCAATATTAAACACTTACGTATTTAAATGGGAAAACATTAAACGTTCATCAACTGATGACCTTGTGATTTTTCATTTTTTCATATATATATATATATATATATATATATATGTGTGTGTGTGTGTGTGTGTGTGTGTGTGTGTGTGTGTGTGTGTGTGTGTGTGTACATTTTTATTCTACTAGGAATTATAAAATTCTAATACCTTTGGTTTAGAAGAAAAATACTTTTTATAAAAAATATTGTTAGGTATATATTTGTAGACGATAATATATATATATATATATCATTGAATAAGTATATATATTATCGCATATATATATATATATATATATATATATATATATATATATATATATATATATATATATATATATGTAGGTCTTTGAAGTGAGAATTGGGCAGACATAAAGTCAACGGCCCGGCGGTCAATCAGTTTTTCTTGTATGCAATCATTGGACCAACCACCGTTAACTCTATGCTATCCAAACTTATATAGCAAACTATATATATATATATATATATATATATATATATATATATATATATATGTGTGTGTGTGTGTGTGCGTGTGTGTGTAACGCTCTTTCAGTGAGTTTTAAGCATCATCCAAATTTTAAATTTATCTCACATATATAGGCTTCAACTGTGCATAAATTTAGACTGAAATATGGATTATTTTTTCTAGTTTCATAAATAGTAAGTAGTACGTTGCCACAAGAATAATGCTCAGCTAGAGTTCGATTCTGCTCTCTGGGTGAACCTTAGAAAATTTTGTACGGCCCTTGTATATGTATATATTACTGGGCATCAAATTATGACAGCTAACTTTCGTAGATCTACCCCGATCATGTAATATAAAGACCATGATTTTCATATAGCGTTACCTATCCCTTTTTAGGACAGAAATAGATCAAGTGACTTTCTGTTGACATTCTGGATGTGAATATTGTCGCAGTATAAAGTCTGATATAGTAAATGTGCTTTTGAATTATTCTATTGTTTTTTCGATACCTTCGAGGAGTTTAAACTTTTCATATTTACTGTGGGCGTTTTAAAAGATAGAATAAAAAATGGTTTCTTATCGTTTGTTCACAGACGATATTGGAATTGGGTCGTTGGTGATTCTTCCGGTGTGTGATTTTTAACATATGTTTGTCCAATTCCCACCCGAATGTTTGCGGCAATCTTTAACTGTTTGTCTTCACAAACTCGTGTTTGATCTTTAACATTTTACTATGGAGACCGCATCTTTACCACAACTACGACCACCAACAACTTTATCATCATCATGATCATCATTGTCACTGTTTTGCTGGATGGTTTCGTTTGGTTTCTTTAACAGCATATCAACCCCTTATATATTATCTAATACCGAAATCTGATTCATTAGTAAATGTTTGATTATAATCCCAAGTATTTATATTTCCAACGTTCCATTACAATCAGTTTTGATAGCACTTTATTGGCTATAATAATTGCTTGTTTGCATACAGTTTTATTGCATCAAATATTTCAATTTAATACAAATTCTTTGCACGCACTTACATGGTTTTAAGTATTCTTATATTATACTAATAATTTTTAAACAGATATATTGGGTCCATAGATAGTAACCTAACAGGTATTAACACGAAGGGTCTTTTTGTTTACTCTTTCTAGCTTCTTTCATTACATTGTCGCCATATTGCTATATATTTTCCCGCGTACCATTTTAGCCATAAAGACAAATTAGTTGATGTTGATAAACCCTGTGCATCTATCTTTCCTTTTTTTGTGAGTGTGTTTAGTTGATAGGCGACATCCAAGAGGTGCAGAGCCTTATACATGACTATTAGTTCATTGGCTAGTTAATGAATCATATTAGTCTTAGATTTTGAGTGCTTGTACAGCTCGATAGATGTAAACTAAGAACGCTACGTTCTTGAACAAATCCTGGAAGCAGCACCCTAAAAAACAGCATCTGTACGGCCACTTGCTTCCCATCTCAAAAACCATCAAGTAAGACGAATAAGACATACGGGCACTGCTAGGGAAGTAAGTACGCACTCTTAAGTAACGTTCATTGATTTCTACGCGATATACTAGTGTTGGGCGACTAACAGGGACTTACATACACCAGCTCAGTGCTGAGGAGCTGCTCGTGGTGTAATGGTTATCATTGTAGTAAATGGACACGGCGACACGTGTTCGAATCCTGGACAGGAATGATTGCATTTCACATGGTGCTAATACTCTTGGGAAAGGTATGAATCTCATTATTCTCCTTCCAGTTATGGGTAGATAGTAGAGCACACTGAGTTCCTTAGCCTTGGTTAGGTGACCAGTCAAGGAGAAGGAAAACTCTGGATTCAAACCTGTCAAAATCCGCTTAGAAATTGACCTTCGTACGGAGGGGTTGGTAAATACGTACACCAACTCTGTGCGGATACCGTATACAATCAATAAGACCTGCCGGAAGCGATGGACAAATGGAGCGAGCAAGTGAGAGAGAGAGAGAGAGAGAGAGAGAGTCAAGTGACTTCGGACTATCAGCATGAGTTTATATAGATAGATTGCACGGAGAAAATGAATGCTGGAACGCTCACAAATGTGATATAAAGCCCCAAATACATCATCTTTACTTTTTATCAAAAATAAGATGAATAATGATCATCAAATATGTTAAACAACTGGATGATGTATAATTGAGAAATAATTTTTATAGAAAAGTAAAGAATGTGTGCACCCAACAAGGAATAAAAGCAGACATTTATTCAATAGAATGTCAAACCAAAAGAAATAAAACGAATATTATTTACTGTGCTTATTATTAAGGAATATGTCTATTTTTTCTGGTCTAGATCAATTTATTGCGTAGGTAGTTTTGTGGATTTACTAAATAAATGCATGAAACGTGTTCCATTCTTGTATTATTTGTTCTACTCTCTTTTATGGGAATAAATTGTATTTATTCGTACAAGGCGCATGATTTACGGCAACGTGTAGACTGTCTCACTTTTATTAACTCCTAATAAAATCTATTGTCTCCGTAAAAAGGAATGTCTGAATTTTGGGAACATAACAATATTGGGAGCGTTCCATGTGAGATTCTGGGCGTAATATGACGAAGTCTAATTTAGGTAGAAGCAGATATTTAGACACACAAATATGATAAATAAAAAGAGAAATACTTTTTTCGGAAAAGAGCGAGAAACGCGGGAAATTGTGTTAATATTATTTCCCATAGTTTGACAACTAAGAAGCTCACAATACATCCATGTCTACACATTTCTTTGTTGTGTAGGGTGGGGTAGCATAGTGGTACCCTTTATATTACTAAATTGTTGGGTCTTTTGTGGGGGGGGTTGCTTTGTTTTTGTTTTTGTTTGTTTGCTAGTTTTATTCTTTTTTTTTTCTTTCTTTCTTTTTTGCTTTTTCAGGGAATTTTGCTCAAAGTGACGATTTTAATTTTGAAATATCTTCAATAAACCT
The DNA here is from genome assembly GCA_963585895.1 of Sepioteuthis lessoniana. NCBI lineage: Eukaryota > Metazoa > Mollusca > Cephalopoda > Myopsida > Loliginidae > Sepioteuthis > Sepioteuthis lessoniana. The sequence goes on along the minus strand of OY757916.1, from coordinate 83,481,487 downwards.
CAGCGAATAAAATCCTGATCACCATGGAGAGAATTTTATTCTAACAAACATTTAGCTTTACAACTTCTTACGAAAATTATTCTAAGAATACTCCGTCGTGCCGGCAGAGTCTACAATTCGCTAATTCCATCCCCAGCAGAAAGGTAAGAATATCCACTAAAAAGGTTGTCTCTGGTATAATGATAAACTGCATCTGATGGTAAGGCTCATATTCTGAAGAACTGGGAAGTATAAAGAACTACTTCATTGCCATTACTCCCAGTTCCACTCTGACGCCGAGTGGTAGTACCTATTAGAGTTCCATCTATGGATTAAATGGTTCCATGCTAAAATTATTGCAAAAAAAACAACCTTAAAACAATTACACTCAGCTCGATTGACTCTGCAAAGGGCAAGCTCCACTCCAACGGGTGTCCTAGACATGACACTAAAAAATCTGATGGTGAGGCTCCTGTAATGCTGAAGCTTTGAGGAGCACCTCTTCATTGCTATCACTCCCAAGCCTTCTCTGGCTCGTTGTGGTAGCACCTGAAAGCGTCCTATCTATGGATCACGTAGAACTCTTTGGCTTTTAAACTTTGTGCAATTGTTAGAAATAGAACTTTTTGATCATTTAATTATGTCTAAAATTACTAATATTTAATTGAATTGTTAGTGATAATAATATATACGTTGACTTATACCAAATTGAATTGTTAGAAATTGAACTGTTTTTACATTTAATTCAGTGTAACAACAAAATGTGTTTACAAATTACATATTTAATATATGTGTAAAAACAGGATTTGGCATTAAATAGCCAACAATGGTTGATATGTCATAAAATCAAACCAAAACAATTTCACAAAAATGTGACTATAAACGTATAAAAAGTTGTTGGCGAATGTAGTCGAGGGCGACGCGAAGACTCCCTTTTCAATAGCTACTACACCGAAGTATAGAGAAGGGCACTACTCCTTTTTACCTGGATTGCTCTACTTTACCCTTGATAAGTACTTTATAATGCTGAGTGTTTTTTAAAAAAGTCATTGATATGACTCGACCTGGGATTGAACCCCGCTCTCCTGGACCATTGGCGAATATTCTACCCACTGGGCTAATGAGCCGGTGTAAATAAACGTATCATGTATGCGATTCCTTAAACTCTTGATATAAAATAATCCAAGACGGGTTGACATGCCGTTAAATTAATCACTCGGTCAAAAATCCAGAAGAGAAAATGTTTGAATCTTTTTTATTCTTCTGCTTTTTTCTTTTTCTTTTTTTTTTTTTTTTTTTTTTTTTGCTCTGCTATTGTCACCGAAGGAACTGTAGTATCTGATAAGTAATCGTCAAAGTATCTACTTTAGATTACTATTCAACTGAATTATTTAATGATATACAACAATTTTCAAAAAGCATTTTGATTAACTGTAAAAGTGTGTATTTAAAAATCTATTAAATATTTCAATTATCTGTATCCGTATTTTTATTAAAGAAAACAAGACTGGTAAAAAAAAGTGCGTTTATTTTGATATAAAATAAACGTAAATTATTGGTCCCTAGGCAAGATTTTAAAATGTTTTTTTACAAGGTTTAGTTAGGTGTGAGAGCATGCCATTTAAAAGAAACTATTTTCTAACACATAGAGGGAATCCTTTTGGCGTAGTGGTTAACGTGTTGGTCATCACTGTATTTTGTGTTACTATAATTACATCTTCATTTTTCTTACTTGTAAGCAAACCTTATCATATCTAGACTTTCTGTTATTTAATTTCTTAGAATATTCTGAGACGAAAACGCTAGAAACAAGAAACGAGAAACAAAACCCAAATCAATTTGGAAATATTGCTACATATTTATGAGAGTTCTGAAAGAGAGGAGGAAATTAAAAGTTACACACATTGTAATATTCCGATAATGATGATAATAATGATAAAAAGCTTTATTTAAAAGTACTATGCATTATAAACGTATATATATTTAGATAGATAGATAGATAGATAGATGTAAGTATATATATATATATATATATATATATATATATATATATATATATATGTGTGTGTGTGTGTGTGTGTGTGTGTGTGTGTGTGTGTGTGTGTGTGTGTGTGTGTGTGTGTGTGATGATAATGATGATATAAATGCTTTATTTAAAAGTACTATGCTTTAGAGGCGGATAGATAGATAGATAGATGTAAGCATATATACATATATGTGGGGGGGTGAAAATGATGGTATAAATGCTTCATTTAAAAGTACTATGCTTTAGAGACATATATAGATAGATAGATGTAAGCGGACATTGGCCTAGGGGTTAGAGTGTTCGCCAATGGCCCGGGAGACCCAGGTCGAGTCATACCAAAGACTCAAAAAATGGTACTTGATGCTTCCTTGCTTAGCACTCAGCATTATAAGGTACGGATCAAGGGTAAAGTAGAGCAATCCAGGAAAGGAGTAGCGCCCTCCCCTACACATTGGTGTAGTAGCTATCGAAAAGGGAGCCTTCGGGTTACCCTCGACTATGGTCGACTATATATATATGCGTGTGTGTATGTGTGTGTGTGTGTGTGCGCGCGTGCGTTTGTGTGATGATATGAATACTTTATTTAAAAGCACTATGTTTTAGAGACGTATATATATATATATATACACATATATATACATATATATATATATATATATATATATATATATATATATATATATATATAGATATAGATAAATGTAAGCATATATGTGTGATGATAATGATGATATAAAAGCTTTATTAAAAAGTACCTTGCTTTGGAGGCGTATATATATATGTTAGTGTGTGTATATGAGTGTGTATTGGTTTGATTTCATTGTTCAATAGCCTCAATACCTTCGTTGATAATTTCATGTAGAGCCATCTTTGTAGAAAAGCAGTAGAGGTACGATTTGACCCAGAGCTGAGGGTATAAGAAGTTTCATAGCTTTCCCATGGATATTGGTAGGAAGTGAATTTAATAGCGCCACTGTAGTTTGAACTCGCATACGACGATATTGCAGTCTCACATATTCATATTTACCTAACTCCTCCGCTCGGGCAGGATATGACACAAGGTCAATTTTTAAAGCGGAGTTTAACAGGTTTCAATTCAGAGTTTTCCTTCTCCTAGACTAGTTGCCACACCAAGGCTGAAGAACTCAGTCTGTCCTACTATTTACCCATAGCTGGAGGGAGAATAATTGGATTCATACTTTTCCTAAAGGTATTAGTGCGATGTGAAATGCAATCAGTCTCGGCCAGGATTTGAACTCGTGTCGTCGTGTCCATTTCCTACGCCGATAACCATTACACCACTGGCACCTCCCCGCAGTCCCACATATTAACCACTATGCTATGGAGACAACTCATATATATATATATATATATATATACATATATGTGTGTGCATGTGTGTGTGTGTAAATCAAAACTACATATTGAACTTAAAGTTGTAATGGCTTTGATTTTTGTTCTTTCTAAGATTTTGTGCGTTGTCTCTGAAGAGACTGAGAACTTCATTCATAGTGAAGATGCTGTAAGACCCTGTGGAAACATTTGCTTACAATCGATAATGAGACAATCGCACTACCAACAAATCTACAAGTTATAATCTCCAAGTAAGTAAAGCTTTTAATTGGTATGCACGTATTTACATTAATATTTTTATAGGCATAATGGTTCGAGTGTTCATCAATGCTCCGGAAGAGTGTGTACAAATCCCACGAGCGATAGGAGCCTATTATCTTGTCTGAAAGTGACACAATGTTCAACGAGCGAGATCGGAGATGCACCGCTGTACAAATCATGCTCTCTACTGATCCAAGTTATGACAACAAGACCATTGCTAGCACCCTCAAAATGCAAATCTGGATTGCCACGAATAACAGGGACGTGCCCAGGGTGATGAAAACAAAGTTTCAGGCTACGGTTATGGTCTTTGGTGTGGTTTCAAGTGAGGGCCACATCATGCCACATCATGCCACTTTACATCTTTGAAGTGTACCTGGATGTGCTAAAGAGTGTGGTGATCCCCTGGTGCAATCAGGTGGCCGGTGGCAGACCCTAGGTGTGGCAGCAGGACTCGGCACCGACCCACAAGTCCAAAGAGACCCAGACTTGGCTTCAGAAGAAGTGCTACGACTTTGTACCCTTCTCTCACTGGCCCCCTCCTCCCCCGACCTGAACCCGCTGGACTACTTCGTTTGGTCATACGTCGAGAACATCACCAACATGACCTCCCACAACACCAAATCCAGTCTGATCGCCGCCATCCGCCGAGTATTCGCCGAGCTCCCGCCGGCGCTTGTGGAAAAGGCATGCTCCCAATTCCGGATCCGTATCGAGGCGGCGATTGAGGCTGAAGGCGTCTACATTGAATAGACGTCAGCTCTATTACATCATCAAGTTACCTGAATTGATTTTTTTTTAAATAAAGTAGTAGTGTTGTTTTCTTTAGGACGACAATTTTATCGTTCCACCCTGTATATATATATATATATATATATATATATATATATATACCCACACCATTTATTCCAATATATATATATATATATATATATATAATTCTTGAATATATATATATTCATATATATATATATATGTGTGTGTGTGTGTGTGTGTGTGTGTGTGTGTGTGTGTGCAAACAAATGAAGCGTTTGTCGGCCCGAGCCACCAGTTTTACAAATGAAATATACCATTCGTGTCACGTTAGATCATGTCAAACGTTGTCTTGACTTTCCTACTGGGGTTCACATTCACGTTTTGGCAATGAAATCAGTTCAGTTAATTCAGTTTGTGCATAATTGAATTAATGTTTTATTTCTAAACTCATGAAAATTAACTGGAAATTCCTGAATACCAGGATCTACTATAAGCCTTCATTTTCACAATATGATGGAACATAAGTAGAAAGTGCCATTCGTGGGCTCTGGGTTATTGGTAATGATGCTTATGTCCCGAAACAATGTCTGATTCTACAATCCTCATCAAATAAAGCCGTGTAATTTTTCTGTTGTTTTTTTAAGGGGTTGTTTGTTTTTCGTAACATAATTATGAAATTAGACGCTTTTATTTTTTTTTACAGTTGGTCACTTAATTTGATTTTAATTTTCAATTGACAATATTATATATATATATATGTGTGTGTGTGTGTGTGTGTGTGTGTGTGTGTGTGTGTTTTAACATAGATTCTTTGTTTTAGCACTCTCATAAAGATCAACTAAGAAGGAAACGTTTTACGTCTTTCCATTACCGAGCAATAATTTTGGGTCTTTTCCCATGTTTTCAGCCATTTGCGCCCACCCAAGCCCAACTACTGTCATTCGTTCTGATTTTATGTCTTCCCGAAAACAAATTTTCCGCATTATTTACTTACGTGACGAAGACCATCAACTGCGAGTTATTGCACGCTCGCCATGTCCCATTACTTTTTAGTAATTTCACTAAGTGGCCCGAGGTGCTGACAACCCTATACCCACACCATTTATTCCAATATATATATATATATATATATAATTCTTGAATGGCTTTAAGCCATTTATAAACTACAGTAAGTATTATGGATCTAATCTTATTGAGGTGAAATGAGTTGTTGATAATGTAATGAGGATAAAACATAAAAAAATATTTAAATAAAAAGAAAGAAAACGACTGTAGAAAAGATGGCCGACATAAACAAATAATTTCAGGCTTAGAGGTTTTATGGTTGACTTTAATGCTCTATATTTGATTGCGAAAAATAAGGCTTTTCTGTAGTAATTTTCTCCTGTATATATCGAATCGGCAGAATGAATTTTGAATTTAAGGTTACTTCGTCTATTCTCATGCCATTTACCATATTTACCAACCCCTCCGCTCGGGCAGGATATGACACAAGGTCAATTTTTAAGCGGAGTTTAACAGGTTTCAATTCAGAGTTTTCCTTCTAGACTAGTTGCCTCACCAAGGCTGAAGAACCCAGTCTCCCCTACTATTTACCCATAGCTGGATGGAGAATAATTGGATTCATACCTTTCCCGAGGGTATTGGTGCTATGTGAAATGCAATCAGTTACGTCCAGGGATTGAACTCGTGTCACCGTGTTCATTTCCTACAACGATAACCATTACACCACCGGCACCTTCATTTACGATTAAACAAACGCCGAATTGATTCTGGATTTGTTAAGTAAACAGACGAGTGAGCGCTCATTTTCTTACTTTTTCAACTTTTCGACAAGATAATTCGAACTGGAAGATATTTTAATGAATTAGTCAGTGAAATTAAACGTTTTCGTTGTTAATTTCTATTTTACAGACACAAAGCCTATGATGATTTATATACTACCCGAACTGAGGATTGAACTTAGAACGGCCAGGTACTCAGATAAACTTTCACAAAAAGCTTCTTTTAAGTAAATGTATCATCAAACATCCCCACGACTACAATCCCCTCAAACGACTTTTATATATAGTTTGCTTTCTTTATTTAATGGCATATTAACATTTAGAGGTTATTTAATGCCCAGCCATTCTTGTAGAAGAACAGTAGTGATACTATTTAACCCATAGTTGGAGGATAATAGTGTTCAATACCTTTCCCGAGGTTATTAGTCCAAAAGTGAACTCAATAGAGCTTGTACAGGGTGGAACGATAAAATTGTCGTCCTAAAGAAAACAACAATACAGCTTTATTTTAAAACTTTTATTGAAAAAGTCAATTCAGGTAACTTGAGTATGTAATAGAGCTGACATCTATTCAATGTAGCCGCCTTCAGCCTCAATCACTGCCTTGATACGGATCCGGAACTGGGAGCATGCCTTTTCCACAAGCGCCGGCGGGAGCTCGGCGAATACTCGGCGAATGGCGGCGATCAGGCTGGTTTTGGTGTTGTGGGAGGTCATGTTGGTGATGTTCTCGACGTATGACCAAACGAAGTAGTCCAGCGGGTTCAGGTCAGCAACCCGACGGACATGATTAGCCTGATGTTCTTTGTCTTCTCAGTCAATATCTGGCTTGTCTGGCGCCTGTAGGACCTACACTTCACACATGCATTCACAGAGATCGAACCCCCTTACTATAATGTCGCAACCAAGCACGTTAAACACTACTCAACAGGGATTCCGCCAACTTTTAGATATAAACGGACTACCATATCTCAGTCAGAAAACCAGACCCAGTGTTTATTAACAAGAAGAAAAGAACTTGTCATTTCGTGTATTTTGCCGTTCCAGCGGACCACAGGGTGAAAGTTTTTAGAAAACAATTACCTGGATGTTGTCAGAAGCCTGAAAAGGCTGTGGGACATGAAGGTAATACCAATTGTAATTTGTGCTCTTGAAAAGATCTTCAAAAGGCATGGAAAAGAGACAGGGTTAATTGGAGATCAAAGGAAGAATCGAGACCATTCAGACCACAGCACTGTTAAAATCAGCTGGAATTCTAGTAAGATTTCTGGAAACCTGGAAGACTTGCTGTTACTTAAACTTCAGTGAAAAATCGCCTGTTGAAACTGGTCTCGATTCTTTTTCTGATATCCAGTTTTCAATCCCTTTGTAAATCCTCCCAGTAGCACCAACTACAGTTGGTATCACTGTCACCTTCATGTTCCAAAGCTTTTTTCAGCTCTTCGGCAAGATCCAATTATTATTATCATTATGATCATTATTTACGCTTTAAAGAGTTTTTTTCCAATCAGCGTTAGCTGATGGTTTCCCACTGGTGTTTGAGTGACAGCAAGTCTTCTCAAATTTCCAGGACTTTTCTCAATATTTTGGCCGATATCAATAATGCTGTTGTCTTGATGGTGCCTACTTGTCCTCTTATTTCTAAGTCTTCCTGTCCTTGTAACAATCCTTTGGTGACTGTACCGAGCGCACCAATTACAATTGGCATCATTATCACTTTCAAGTTCCATAGTCTTTTCAGTTCTCAAGCAAGGTCTAGGTACTTATCTCTCTTTTCGCTTTTCTTTAGTTTTACCGTGTGGTCAGCCGGAACGGCAAAGTTCACTATTCAGCAAATTCTCTCTCTTTTTTTTTTTTTTTTTTTTTTTTTTTTTCACTTTTACTTGGTCTGGTCGTCGGGCCGAGATTAGAAGATCCATCTGTATCTCAAAATCCCAGTGAAATTTAAGCGTCTCATTCACCAGGACGGATCTTGGTTTGTGCATATACAAATTGTTCGTATGGTCAAATTTTAATTTTAGCACATTTCTAGTTTTATATTCCTTTTGCACTTATTTACTGCATTCGCTTATTATATGATTGATCGTTTCATCTCTATCACAACATAAACTACATATATTATTCATTTGTGCTTTATATATTTTTGCTTTAATATAGTTGGTCCTTATGACGTTGTTTTATGCTGCTATTAGAAGAGATTCAGTTTCTCTCTGAAGGTTTCCCTTTCTTAGCCATGTCCTATTCTTCTCATGTGATATTTCGTTAGTTTTTTGCTTGAAACATTTATACAATTGTTTTTCCTCCCATTTATATTTCCTTGTTATTGTTGTTCTGTTGATGTTTGTTTTGTTTGTGTTGTTTCTGGTCATTTCAATTTGCCTTTCTTTGCTATAATTATGAAAGAAGAATAGTGACTTGAAACCCTAAAATTGTTTGTTTAAAAAACTGACTTTGATATTAAATAATCTTGCAACTGTTGACATCCCATAAAAACAACCAGCTAACCAGCCAAATAATCTACATCAAGTAAAGGAACTACAATAATACAGTTGGGCAGAGGAAATTGGCATTTAAAAATAACATGTTCTCACATATGTCACCATCACTGGCTAAATTCCCGCCGGCGATCAACAATAGCCTATACGCTTCACGGGTAAAACTCTGCACCAGTAGAATTGACTCAGTTTTTTTACAGCAATTAAGACGATTTCGTTGTCAAAAATCTTGTCTCTCTATTCCATCTTTCATCGGCTCGAATCTAGTGGATCAGCTAATCGAGACGCTCTTTATTTCCTGGGTTGGCAACTGTGCTGAACATGCTTTGTCTCACACATTACTGACACCACTGCTAAATCGTTCTCGTTATCGCCTAACTGTACTTACATTAACTGGTTGATCTTTGTAAGCGTTACGCAAGCATTGATGAATGTCAGCGGGTACAAGTTTCTTTTCTTTTTTTTACATAAAGGAATTCAATTATACACCTCAGCTTTTATATCCGTCGCCATTTTGTCAGGTCAGTACTCAGCCGATCTGAAACAAGGCAAAGTAAATTAGGTTTGGTTTGGTTGCATATCAACTATTGTAGGTTATTTAATACCAAATCCATTTTCACATATAAACAGTTCTATTTCGAATAATTAAATTTAGCATAAGTACACACTTTAAATGTCAAAAACAGTTCTATTTCAAAGAATTCAGTTTAGTATAAGTATAAAATTGTTTTCGCCCAGTTAAATGTAAAATCAGTTCATTTCAAACTATTCAGTTTAGCGTAATTACACAGTTTAGTTCTATTTGACCCATAGATAGAAGCCTTTCAGGTGCGGCCACTCCGAGCCAGAATGGACTTGGGAGCGATGGCAATAAAGGAGTAATCCACATTCCCCAAAGCTCCGGCATTACTGAAGCCTCACAATCAAATTGTTTAGTGTCTTATCAGGACACCTGTTGTGGTGGTGGTGGTGGTGGGGTATTACTCGTCTGCAGAAATGAAGTCGGTGTATTCTACAGCCCCATCTGACTGAACAAAGTAAATTGGGAATAAATCGTGGGAGGGTTATTCAACTACAACGGGACAAACGACCTCTTTAGCAGTTGTGGAACAACTAGATAAAGTAAGAAGTGTTTATTTAAAAAGCAATCCTCTTACGAGCAAAGTATCCAGGCTCTTATTTTTATGCTAGTGAAACTATACACCCCCTGGTGAAGTATCAAAATTCTGAGTTGTAGCTGAAATAGTGTTATTATGTTCTGCGTCTCTGTTGCTGGACAGCACGACTCATGGCGTAATGGACATAGGCGTTTGGTTAAAGAACTTTAAAATGAAATCATCTGGAGGTTGCAAGTTCTATCCTGACTACCGGTAAAAATGACAAGAAATACTAACTGTAGCTTACGACTTGTGCTGAGTTATAGTAAATGGAATTAGAACACTCTACTTCTAGGGATTAAATAAATGATTCAGTTCAAAGTTCTGTGTTGGTTCCCGAGTTCGGAAAGAAACACTTGAAGAAGGCCGAAGGGTGCATCTGCTGAAACGTTGTGAATATAACAATAAAAATGAAGACCATAGTCCGAATACTCTAAATGATAAAAAATAATCTAGTTTAAACTCAAACATTTTGACAAAAAATAGAAACATTACTTGGTTCAACCCACTACGCAATATATATGTAAAAACAAACGTAGGAAAAATATCAACAAAGCTAATAAACAAAAAAACACAAAATATTCACAAGAAATACTCTAAAACTTTGTTGCTGCTGCTCTGAGAACATACAGCAAATAATGAAAAAGCAAAATAAGGAAATCTATAGCTCACCATGAGTAGCAAAAATAACCACCTGAAACTGTAAAATAAAACCTGAATGCTCCCTAAACGGAAATTGCCTTTCAAAAATCCTTGTATACTAAGCTATCGTAAGATAAAAAGAAAACACAGAAAAATATATAGAAGAAAGAAAAAGCTCCTGAAAACAAATATATATCCACTGCAATATGATGAACAGCACTCACGTTGCATAATAAAATCTTGCACCAACAAATAAGTTATTGGAAATATTTCTTATAAAAAACAAATATTATTAGCTAAAAAACACATGATATATTGTTCATATAAATATATCAGAAAAATTTTACCAACATCATTTAATGAATATCAACTTTATTGTGAAAACGTTGGTTTGTATAATAAAAGCTAACAAACATATACATAATTTTATGTTTTTCCAAAACAAATTGAATTTGGTAGTATATGAATTTAATTCAAGTTTTCATATTCACAACAAATTTCTATTTCTCAGACCAATTTTTACTGAATAAAGAAAATGTATTATACATGTAAAAAGTGTAAAACGCATTATGGGATACTTTCTATAGGTGTGCATATTTGTGTGTGTTTATGTCTCTGTGTGTGTGTGTGTGTGTGTGTGTGTGTGTGTGTGTGTGTGTGTGTGTGTGTGTGTGTGTGTGAACAAGAAAGGAATAAAGAGAGTGAAAGAAAGTGTGTATTATTCATGCAAATGTTGAAGAGAAACTTATGTGTTTGAAAACAAAAACTTAAAAAACACGATTATCTCCCTTTTGTTACAAACAGCTTTCCTGGAAAAAGATCAAATTAGACATGTTTTCAGCTTTTAAATCAGTCTCCATTATTCTGAACATAATCAACATTCCTATATTTCCAATAACTCTTCGGTACAAATTTCCGTCGTAAAAATATATGAATGTCATTAGACATTTTAGAGGTGAAAAAGATTTTCAATATAATTCTTTTAAATGATTTGAAAAAATGAATACATATCAAGAGACAGTTTACGCACGCACGCACGCACGCACGCAGATATATATATATATATATATATATATATATATATATATATATATATATATATACTACCTATATTCGTGAAAATTGTATAACTTTAGAATATAAATAACATTCCCAGATAAATCGTTTTTGATTACTAATTCTATTTTTAAAATTTGGGGAATTAATAACACACACACACACACACACACACACACACCATATATACAAAAATTCAAGGAAAAGTTGAGTTTTGTCAAGTAGTTCATTTTTGTTGTGTAATGGCTAACGTCCAAAACTGCAACATCGTAATAAACGAGTTCGAACTCCGGTCTCGCCTTAACGTTCACTCTTGGCTTAATGCTCCTGAGAAAGTTATGCACCCTCCTATCCTCCCGGCTAAACGTTGAATGGTACCAATATTTTTCTTCTACAAGGATGACTTTTGAATTAAATAATCCATGAATGTTTATATGTCATTAAAACAACCAATCCATTTTGCAGGTAAGTATATTCCTTTTATTTTTTAAAAATTTGCTTAACTTTATAAGTCAGTTGCTCTATCCACTTCCTTTGTCAAATTGTTTTGGAGAATCTTGCTTAAGGTGGCTGTTTTGGTGTCAATTTTACATAGACAAATAAACCAACACACAAGAAAGAATAGATATATGGATGACAAAACGACATATCTGACAAAATGGAAGAGAAATAAGCCTGGAAACCAATTTGCTGGAGTGTTTATACATTTATTATTGCATTTCGCCTTGTATAGGCTTCATCAAATATTGATTTAGAAGTTTTCTTTATTTTAGAAAAAATGACAGGGAATGTTGCAACAGTCTATTAGGTTGTCCTGAAAACATAATTAGGAACGCCGATTTTTATGAAACTTTATGATGTGGGGAAAAACGCTCGAAATTCTTTTTACGGAAATTATTCAAGTTCTGAATAGGATTGGAAAACATCATTAGTAAAGTAAAGTTGGCGACTTTTGTCGAGGGTGGCCCGAAGGCTTTCCTTTCAATAGCTACTACATCAAAGTGTAGGGGAGGGCGCTACTCCATTCCCTGGATTGTTTCACTTTACCCTTACATAATGCTGAGTGTTAAGCAAGGCGACATCAAGTACCATTTTCGAGTCTTTCGTATGACTGGACCAGGGATTGAACCTTGGTCTCCCAAACCATTGGCGAACACTCTAATCATTATGCCAATGAAGTGAATATTAGTGATTAGTCTCTATTGCATATTTACCCAACCCTTCCATATAAGCGGAATGCGACACCAGGTCAATTTTGAGTGATGTTTAGCAGGTTTAAATTTAGAGTTTTCTTTCTCCTAAAGCAGTTGCCATACCAAGGTTAAAGAGGCCTACTATTTACCCATTATTGGAAGGAGAATAGTTTTATTCATATATTTCTCAAAGCTATTTGCACTATGTGAAATGCAAACAGCTTCAAACGGGATTTGAACTCAGGTCGTCGTGTCCATTTCCTACGACGGTTGTCACGAACACCTCATAAGTTTTTATTATTCTAAACATTTAAACTTATGTCAAAATAAGTGGAATATATTTTGGTTTGACATTCTTTGCCAAAAAGATGACAGCCTAGTCGGCTGTAGTCGTAGAATATGCGAACTGCATCTCTGAAAAACCCCACCAACCAGGGTATTATACAAGGCCATCTGATGTTGAGAATCGATTTCTGGAGCTTTGGAAATATGGAATACTCCTTCATTGCCATTACTCCCAGGTCCACTTAAACCCGGAGTGGTGGTAGTCCCTGTTAGAGTCGTATCTATCGGTCAAATAGAGCTATTCTATCGTTTACAATACTCGAAACCACTGAACTATTTGCAAACAAATTATTAATTGTTATTATTCATTGTTAATATTAGAAATGCTTGAAAACATTTAATAGAATGCAGATAGAACTATTAGCTTTGGGCAAGCAATAAAGAGCATTATTTGAAGCCGTTTAACAGTGTGCAAAGAAATGGGCTCTAAATCGTTTAAAAAATAACATTGCCAATACACTATCGCCATTAAGCAAAATAAACTTAAACTAAACCAATGAAAAAGTGATCCAAAACGTTGCTTCATTGCTTGTGACAAAAGAATAAGTTCTTGATATTTTTGTTATGTTTTCAAAGGTACACGTGAGCCTCTTTTAATTTAAAAGCGTAATTTTTTTTAAATTGATATTTGAAGGATTCATTTCAATTATCTTCCATTTTTAAACCATGACTATATATATATACATAGTCATCCACAGACAGACTGTTTCGTTGTATCACAACTCTTCAGTGGGGCTAGACACGTAGGACGCTTGAAGCTGGGATCGAAACCCGCCCAACTTTATGTTAGACTTAGTATCTGACCACTCAGCCAACAAGCGTTCAACGTCTGCTAGGGATTTATAAGATATTAAGTAGTAGCGTTCGTTTTTTTACATTTTATATCTTACGGGATACCAGAGTGCTTAATTCGTTCGAAGAGCTTTGCATTATGCGAGCGGCAGCCGCAAATTCCTTCGCCAGAGTGATCAATCCTCATGGGAAAGCATATATATATATATATATATATATATATATATATATATATATATATATATATATATATATATATCCAACCCATCGTTACAAGCAGAAAGCAGCACGAGGTAATTCCTTTCAAGCCTAGTAAGTTGGTTTGATTTTTTTTTCTTCTCAGAGTCTTACCAAGGCTAAAGAATCCAGTCTGCCCAACTGTTTCCCCATAGTAGGAAGAGCGGAGAACATACGCATTCGTCCCTTTCCCAATGGTATTAGCCTTGTCTAGGATTTGAATAAGAGTAATATTTGTGTTTATTGGGGACATGAAAAAAACAACATCACAGCTTCACCTTATATTAACTGATGAGTTTCATTGGTGCTTCACTAAATAGAAAATTCGGTGGAAGAAGAGTACTGAATGTCAAGAGTACTATTTTGAAGAAAAGTAATTGTTCATTTGTTGGTAAATAGTGCTTTAACCTCGATGCTTTTTCAGCACACTTCCTATATATATATATATATATATATATATATATATATATATATATATATATATATTTATATATATATATATCAACTTGGTTGTAAAAGC